>CM059219.1:30780781-31156647 GCA_030347435.1 Clarias fuscus
GACACCCTGTGCCAGATGCAGCAAAGCAGCCCCAGTACATAACAGAGCCTCCTCCATGTTTCACAGTAGGGACAGTGTTCTTTTCTTCATATGCTTCATTTTTCCATCTGTGAACATAACGCTGATTTGCCTTGGCAAAAAGTTCCATTTTTGTCTCATCTGTCCATAGGACATTCTCCCAGAAGCTTTGTGGCTTGTCAACATGTAGTTTGGCATATTCCAGTCTGGCTTTTTTATGATTTGTTTTCAACAATGGTGTCCTCCTTGGTCGTCTCCCATGTAGTCCACTTTGGCTCAAACAACGACGGATGGTGCGATCTGACACTGATGTTCCTTGAGCATGAAGTTCACCTTGGATCTCTTTAGAAGTCTTTCTGGGCTCTTTTGTTACCATTCGGATTATCCGTCTCTTTGATTTGTCATCAATTTTCCTCCTGCGGCCACGTCCAGGGAGGTTGGCTACAGTCCCATGGATCTTAAATTTCTGAATAATATGTGCAACTGTAGTCACAGGAACATCTAGCTGCTTGGAGATGGTCTTATAGCCTTTACCTTTAACATGCTTGTCTATAATTTTCTTTCGAATCTCCTGAGACAACCCTTTCCTTCGCTTCCTCTGGTCCATGTTGAGTGTGGTACATACCATGTCACCAAAACAACACAGTGACTACCTGGAGCCCTATATATAGGCCCACTGACTGATTACAAGATTGTAGACACCTGTGATGCTAATTAGTGGACACACCTTGAATTAACATGTCCCTTTGGTCACATTATTTTCAGTATTTTCTAGGGGTACCATCATTTTTGTCCAGGCCTGTTCCATGAGTTTATTTTTTTAAATAATTCCGTTGAAGCATGGTTGAAAAGCAATGTCTGACTCTCATTGGTTAACATTCATAGAATTTTAAAAAAATTATTACTTTTGTCAGATTAAAGTTATTTATGTGACCACTGTGAGTTTTTCTTTCATTGACCGAAGGGTACCAACAATTTTGTCCACGTGTGTATGTACAATGAGTGCAATGATTTTAGATGTATGCAATTAGGAAGCTATTGTATAGCATGATAAATAATTTGCATAGGTAAATAATGGGCTCTTGAGCAAGGCCCTTAACCAAAATGCCAAAATGTTATGATGTTGCGGTTTAGTAGGTTATATACATGTGTGCAACTGGTTACTGAGACTGGAATGAGGCAGATTATTTCATACAATATGTGCAACGGTTATGAATAGTCTAATTCTGAGTGTTTAAGTTTATTTGCAGTAGTGAGTTATGAGCAGTAATTATGGGTAGTGCAGTTCAATTTGGAGTGACTGTATAGTAATATTCATGCGTAGTGCAAGGTAAATATGGTTAGACAGAGTAATGTGTTCAGTTCAGTGTGTATGTGATCGGATGGAAGCAGAGTTCAGCAAGAACACAGTCGTGGATGAAAAGCTGTTACTGAATCTGCTTGTCTTGGAGCGCAGGCTCCTTTATCGCCTCCCAGAAGGCGGTAGGGTGGGAGAAGTCCTTTGTGACATCCAGGAAGTGATCTCCGACGATGCGTTGGGCAGTTTTCACCACTCTTTGCAACGCCTTTGTGTGCGACACAGAGCAGTTCCAATACCAGACTCTAATACAGCTGGTCAGGATGTTCTCGTGGTGCAACAATAGAAGTTCACCAGGATGTTTGAAGAGGGATGGTTCTTTCTTAGAGCTCTTAGGAAGAAGAGACACTGGTGAGGCTTCTTGACCAGTCTGGAGATATTGGTTTTCAAGGAGCGATCCTCTGCAATGTGGATCACCCAGAATTTAAGGCTAGTGACACGAACTACCACCTCTTCATTAATATGAATGGGTGTTTATATAAAAATAGGTATGAATCTCAATGATCAGGTCATCCCTGATGAACGAGCCGAGCGTGACGGTCCTGAGAGAAAAACTCCCTGAGATGGCAGTAGGAAGAAACCTTGAGAGGAACCGGACTCAACAGGGAACCCATCCTCATCTGGGTGTTAACGGAGAGCAGGGATTGATCTGCACTCATACTTGGGTATAAAAGGAGATTTGTTTAAGTTCATATGGAGTCCAGTTCATTATTGGAGACTTGGGTAGACTGTAGGAAACTCCAGTCCCGAACTATTGAGCGACTGTCTCAGAGTACATCAGCTGAGGGCAGGGCCATCTTAATGGTAAAGTGGAACTGTCCCCAGTCACCACACGAAATCTCCAACCAGCAGCAAGGGACCCGGATGAGTCAGATAGCTGTAGAGTGGGTGTGTGTGTGCGTGTATATAATATTATTTTGTTTTAGTGTATATTGTTAGTTATGTGCTGCCTTTTCTAAGATTTAGACTCAGGAGTGGTGGTGCAGCGTTCTACAAGACCTTCAGCAGAAGAAAACCTTACCTGTGTCTCCATTATAAAATCATCAGAAGTCTGTAACAGAACATCTACAGAAGCCTGATGCGTTTTGGAAACAAGCGCTGTGGACTGATGAAGTTAAAATAGAACTCTTTGGCCACAATCAGCAAAGGCATGTTTGGAGAAAAAAGGAGCAGCACTTCATGAAAAGAACACCTGGCCAAGTATTAAGCATGGGGGTGGATCTATCATGCTTTGGGGTTGTGTTGCAGCCAGTGGCAGAGGAAACATTATACAGAATGGATTCCATTAAATACCAGCAAATTCTGGAAGCAAACATCACACCATCTGTAAAAAAGCTGAAGCTGAAAAGAGGAACTAGAAGCCTTTTGTAAGGAAGAATGGGAGAAAAGAGTTGAAAGACTTTTAGCGGGTATAAAAAGTCTTTCCAAACTTTTGCACAGTGCCACAATCTTTTTATTTTCTATCCTTGTTCAATTTATGACATAAAAAAGTAACTATGTGGCAGTGTCTGCTCAAAATATTGTGCATTTTCTTCCCATTTCAAAGAGAGACTGTTAACATCTTTTCAATTAAAAAAAATCTCCAAAATATGTTACTCAAGGGGTGCCTAAATTTTGTATAGGATTGTGTGTGTGTGTGTGCATAGAGAGAAAGAGAGTGAAAGGAAGATATTAATACCTTCTCTCTCTTTCTCTAGATAGTACTATCTAGAGAAAGAGAGAGAACAGGAGAGGGGAGCAGAAGACAAAAGATAAGTTAGTTCTGGTCACAGTCACATAATGTATAAGGTGAATATATATTTAGTGTAGAGTGCAAGCAGGAATTCAGAGAGAAGTAACTATGACATCGTAAATAAAAGGGAGAGCCAGAAGGAACCACAGACATGAGGGGGAACTGGGATGTAAAGCAACCAATCACCTCACCGTCAACAAACCTGAGTGAACAATGAGAGTGGGGAGGACAGCATCTAAACATACCAGTTCACCAGAATACTCTACATCCATGAGTCCCCCAGATCTGCTCCTTTACCTAAGGCTAATCTATTTACAAAAATGCTGCGCTAAATAAATAGGTTTTTAGCCAACTGTTCTCCTATCTTTTAGTGAGAACTCACTGTTGCATTCCGGACTAACTGAAGCTTGTTTATGTACTTAGTTGATCAACCAGGTACCTGAGATATTTGAGAATTCTATCCTGGTAATATTATCTACCTGTGCTTCAAATGAAAGGCGGGAATCTAATATCACACTGATGTCTTTTACTGTTGAACTTGATGGAACAGAAAGGCCATCCAAAGTTTCAGTGTGCTCAAAAAGCTTGCTTCTAACTGCATGTGGTCCTATGACTAGAACTCAGGATTAAGCAGAAGGAAGTTAATTAACATCCAATCTCTTATGTCCTTCACACATTGCTCAACTTTATTAAACTGTTTATCTGTTTTTGCTGAGACATAATGGTCTTATTTGATGAGATTAAGAATTCAGTTCTATTTTATTGTTTTAATTGTATAATTCTTTTAACAATAGTCATTGTCGCAAAGCAGCTTTGCACACTTTAAAAGTAATGTGTTTGAAATGTAAGAAAATTAGACTAAATCAGGATTGTCAGATTGTCCCAGATGCGCAAGCCGAGGGCAATGGTGGCAAGGAAAATCTCCCTGAGATGAGGCAAATTTTGAGAGGTACCAGACCCAACAGGTATCCCATCCTCATTTGGATGATAACTGATAGCAGAAATTGTATAACTGTGTCTCATCAGTATAACAATAAAAACTAATAACATGCTTACGAATTATGCTGCTCAGAGGAAGCATGTAAAGAGAAAATGCCAGCGGGCCTAAAATCTGTGGAACACCAAACTTCACCAGAGAACATGCAGAATTGTCATCATTTAAAAATACAAATTGAAAACAAATCAGTCAAATAGGATCTGAGCCAGGAGAGGACCGTCCCATTAACTCCTACTATATCTAATCTATGAAGAAGAATACTATGATCAATGGTGTCAAAAGTAACTAAGGTCAGAGGTCAGTAGGAGGTCATTTACCACATTAACCAGCATTGTTTTTCTGTGCTATTAAGAGGCCCAAACCTATACTGATATTTTATAAGCTATTTCTATGTAGATATGAACATAGATGCTGCGCTACTATCTTTTCTAGGATCTTGGAGATAAAGGGATGTTTGATATCGATCTGTAGTTGGACAGCTATTGAGGTTTCTTAATTAGTGGTTTAATAACTGTTAATTTATGATTCTGGAACATGCCCATGCCCCTAACGTATGTTCAGGTATCTTACAAATCACTAGATTATTAATATGATAAGACATTAAACTTCGTTTCCTGCATAACTTCACTGCTAGTCAGCAACCTGTCCTGCTAATAACACAAAACTTCATAACACATAATGAGGAGTGAGGAAGGAAATCTAAAATCTTTCTGAATGAGTGTTATTGTTGTTTGATCTTTAGCCGTGTGAGGACGTGAAAACGGAGACTTCAGATGGAGGAACATTTACATGGTCAGAAGTCCATGTGAAGAAAGAGGAGCTGAACATCTACAGCCATGGAGACGAGCTCGACACCACACCTGATGTTATCTGCATTAAAGAGGAAGATCCTGACAATGAAGATTACCTCTGTAAGACACCAGGCCTCTCTGGAGCTCAGTACCACTCTCATTATTCTACACTACACACTATCTAATGCACTGAAAGTACATCAGGTGTGTGGGATTTAGCCTGTGTCTCTAATTATTCAGTCTCCATCATTTTTTATTGGTAATAGGGGAACCTAGAGGTAAAATTCAAAGGAGAATTACTAACGTACTCACTCATCTTCTGTACATTATGCTGTATTAGAGGTCATGGAGGGCCTGGAACCCATCCCAGGAGGCCCAGGGCACGAGGCGGGGTACACTCTGGACAGGGTGCCATTCCATCACAGGGCACACTCACTCACTCACTCACTCATTCATTCATACACTACGAGCAATTTTGGGAACGCCAGTTAGCCTAATCTGCAGGTCTTTGGACTGTGGAAAGAAATCAAACCCACCAAGCACGGGGAGAACATGCAAACTCCATGCGCACACAATTGGGAATCGAGCTGGCTCAACCCCGGATCCTGGAGGTGCAAGGCGACAGTGCTAACCACTACATCACTGTGCCGCCTCAAAGAAAAAGTAAAAGATAAATATAAAATTAATATTTAATTTCATACAAATCTATAACAGTATAAACTGAGGTTAAATAGCCTGAAGAGAAATGTGAGGAATAACACACAATAAGTCATGCTGTTGTACAGAAATAATCAATGCTGGGGTGAGTTATTGCCACATAAAAGCAGAAAGTGTTTCCAATTGTGTTTATTCCCACAGGGATCTGCCTAGGATTACATTTATTATATTATGAATTAATTAACTTTTTGTAGGATTTAATTTAATTCTATTTGTATAGCAAATTTATTAATTCAATTCAATTTTATCTGTATGCCGCTTTTAACAACTGACATTGTCGCAAAGCGGCTTTACACAATCAGAAGCATTAAATAAGTTTGTATGAGATGTGAACATGTATGAATCAAAATGATAAGATTGTCCCTGATGAGCAAGCTGAGGACGATGGCGACAGTGGCAAGGAAAAACTCCCTTAGATGCTAATTGGAAGAAACCTTGAGAGGAACCAGACTCAACAGGGAACCCATCCTCATCTAGGGGATAACGGATAGCCGGGATTGGTCTGCATCATACTGGGTGAGAATGGAAGTTCAGTATAACAGGAGATTAAGTTAAAATTTAGTTAAAATGTTAAGTTAAAATCATCCAGTTTGTTATTGAAGGCTCAGGTAGACTGTAGGAAACTCCAGTCCTGAACTATCGAGCAACTAAAGTCACAAGTCCTCAGAGAACAGCTGTCTGCATCAGTGGAGGACAGGACCGTCTTCATGGAAAAGTGGAACCGTCCCCAGTCACCACACGCATCCCAGGCAGACCAGACGGGGCATCCATGTGATGAGATCTCCAACCAGAAGCAGGACACCAGGACGAGTCGGACAGCTGCAGGGGGCAGAGGGGGTCTGGATCTCTGGCAGCTCAGGAGCGACACGTATAGCTCGACAGACAGGGAGAGGGAAAAGGAGAGAGGGAGAGAGAGAACTAAAGAGAGAACGAGAGCAGAAGAGAATAAGAGACGGCATTATGGTCACAGTCAAACAATGTATAATCTGCACTCTAGTGCAGAGTGGAAGCAGGGACTCCAGCAGGATTAACTATGACAGCATAACTAAAAGGGAGAGCCAGAAGGAAAAGCAGACATATGTGGTCGCTTTACATCTCAGAGAGCCCTGTCAACAAACCTGAGTGATCAATGATAGTGGGGAAGACAGCATCTAAACATACCAGTTCACCATAGTACTCTACGTCCATGAGTCCCCCTGATCTGGTCCTTTATCTAAGGCAAATTTATTTACAAAAATGCTTGGCTAAATAAGTAGGTTTTTAGCCTAGATGTAAACACTGAGACTGTGTCTGAGTCCCGAACATTAATTGGAAGACTGTTCCACAACTTTGGGTATTTGTAAGAAAAAGCTCTACCACTGCGCCACTCGGCAGTCCGGGCAAAGTGCCTTATCATCCGGAGATCGCCAGATCGAATCCCTGGTGATGCTGTAAACTCTCGCAGCCGTAGGTCTAGAGAGAGCTGATTGGCCAAGCTCTCTCAGAGGGCAGGGATGAGAGGTACTTAGTGCTCCCACGTTAATCACAGCTCTACAGCCAGTCAGGGGCGTCTGTGATCTCGCGCAACGGAAGGAGCGGATAGCGCTGTCCTCCGAGTGTGTTATGCCGCCCCCAACGGTGCGTGAGCGAGCAGTTCGAAAAGATGCGGTCGGCTGGCGTCACGTGGTTCGGAGGAAAAAACGTGATAGTCTTCGGCCCTCCCGGCTGAAAACTTGCTTCTAGCTGCTTGTGGTCCTATGACTAGAACTTCTGTCTTATCAGGATTAAGCAGAATGAAGTTAATTAACATCCTTAGCGTCCTGCACACATTGCTTAATTTTTGTAGGCTGGTTTTTCTCATCTGGTTTTGCTGAGACGTATAACTGTGTCATCAGCATAACAATGAAAACTAATACCATGCTTACGAATTATGTAATCATGAGGAAGCATATAAAGGGAGAATAGCAGTGGGCCTAAATCTGGATCCTGTGGAACCCCAAACTCCACTTTAGAACATGCAGAATGGTAACCATTCAAATCTACAAACTGATAATGATCAGTCAAATAGGATCTGAGCCACGAGAGGGTCGTTCCCTTAATTCCCACTACATTTTCTAATTTGTGAAGGAGAATACTATGATCAGTAGTATCAAAGGCTGCACTGATGTCGAGTAACACAAGTATAGTGACGCAACCCTGATCAGAGACCAATAGGAGGTCATTTACTACTTTAACAAGTGCTGTCTTTGTGCTGTGATGAGGCCTAAATCCTCTCTGATACAATTTGTAATTCCTATGTAGATATGGACATAGTGGCTGTGCTAATATCTTTTCCAGAATCTTAGAGATAAAGGGAAATTTGATATTGGCCTGTAATTGGACAGCTGACAAGGGTCAAGGTCAGGTTTCTTAATTAGTGGTTTAATAACTGCTAATTTAAAGGATTTGGGAACATACCCACTGCTGAGTGAATAGCTAATTATTTTCAAAAGGTGTTCTATTAATAATGTTATCATTTTCTTGTGGTACTATGTCCTAGTCAGAAATGCTGGATGAATGGAGATGTGCTGTCTTTAAAGAGTGAGGGGCAAAGCTTTCTAGTCTGGAGAATCAGTGGCACTGAGAGTAGCAAGGAAAAACCTGGAGAGAGCCTTCAAAAGGGCAAAAGTCATATATGTCCAGAGTATACAGTAACACTTTACCACTAATGATCCTAGAGAGAGAAGTGGAAAGGCATGCAGAGGATAGAGTATAAAAGGAAGGAGGTTGAATGCACTAAATGCCTTAAATGGTTGCTTCGAACCATCCAATCCTCCCCATACAAACAGGTTCACATTGGATTGAGGATGAGCTGCCTCTTGGGGTGTCTGTTGGATGTGAGAACAACATTGCAAAAGATCAATCTTTGGAAAGCAGCAGGGCCAGGCAATCCCAGGACGGGGATGCTGCGCGGACTTTGAGAATGTCAGCATACTCTTCACAACACAGCAATAAAACAATTAATATATGGTATGGTAACTGCTTTGCAGCTGACAAGAAGGCACCGAGAAGAGTAGTTAAATCTGCTCAAAAAATAGCCGGCAGCAGCTTTCTCTCCCTGGAGGATATCTACACCAGCAGATGCAGAAGTAGAGCAGAAGGTATCATGCTAGATCTCACCCACCGAGCACAGAGTTTTTTGCTCCACTTCCCTCAGGTAGTAGGCTGCGTATTTCTTAGAGATGAGACAACAAGATTAAGGTGCAGCTTTTTCCCAGAGGCTGTCACTTTGTCTGAGGTCCTGTTTTTCACGTTGGTTACTGATTTTGCTTGAGAGTCCACTCGTACCCCACTGAAGCCATCTTTCACTGTAACTGCTGATAAATTAGCTTTGTACTGGAAGCTCCATATAGTTTCTTTTGAATTCAGACAAAGACCAAAGTGCAAAATGTCGGTCTCCTTCACAGTCCACTGCTGCTATATAATTTTGAGTCCAGTTTTTTTTTTTTTATCTTGGTAGATATAACAGTACACTCTGGTGTAAAGATGGCATTCACAAACTTAGTTTGTCCTGATGCCTCTTCCCCAGCATCTAACTTTTTTTTTTTCCTGGCCCAGAAAAGTGTTGGTACCACCATGGAACCGTTGTGCTTTGGCTGTGTGAAAACAGAACCGGTTTCAAATTGGGCATTGGCTCCAAACTAGGTCTTTCAAAAGGGTTAACAAACCCGCACTTCCATGTTAATGAGCATATTTTGTTTATCCTACAAGCTTCATATCTGACCACTTGTTTTTGTGCTCACATTAAAGTAAAAAAATCTTATTTGTGTAACTTTTGTTGTTTCATGTGAGATCTTGGTTGTGATTGACATCTCTGCTTTCAATCAGATGCTTTATAATTATTTTTCAGAAAAGCTTTGTGTTATTTTTTTACATTATAATTGGGGGTGCTCCTATTAATCGGCCGATAACAGCTTTGGGAAGTTTGATCGGCAGTCTCTATGATGTCCGATAAAGAAAAGGCGATCAGATGAAGCAAAAATTTTTTTTTGTGCGCTGTTAAAATGACTTCACTGGTCTGGTGATTTTGCGTGTTGTGTGAAAAAGACAATACATTAGCAATCGGTAACCTGTGTAACAAGCCAATTCCACGAGGCGGGAAGCAGCCAAAACATTTTAAGTCCACGAACCTTAACATTTGAAGGTTGGTCACGTAAAAAGGAACACGTGCAGTTTTCAACTTAGCTGGCGCTAAGAGACCGGGAGAGGTCAGCAAGTCGCGCCGCATCTCACACAGCTGTCAGTAATATGCCAATCTCACGTACGCGGTTTCGCTCGGTGGCCGTAAGTATGGTTCATCATGATTCACTGCGGGGTTTGGCGCTGTGATTAATTTTTCGTGCGGAAAGATGGAAAAGTAAACGTTAAGTTACACTAAAAGTTAAATTTTTTTGGCCTGGAGTGTCCTTGCAGAACTTCCGGTGACTCACGTCCTACTTGTCTGTTATTTCATTTAATTTTATACAATCTACAGGAAAGTTGTATTTGTCAAGCTCTAAGCTGTTCCCAATAACTAACCAAGCACAGGCTGCTATGTTTTAAGTTGACGTGTTGCACATGTTGCTTGCCAATAAATACAGTCGTCAATTCATGATATTCCTCTTCTTGTAATTTGGATACTTAATTTACATTGTTGTTGGATATAGTTTAATAAATAATGCTACATGATGAGGCTTCAAGTAGACCCTGTAATCGGTGATCGGTATCGGCCGATACAACTTCTAGTGATCGGAAATCGGTGATCGGCCCCAAAAATCCTGAACGGAGCACCCCTAATAATAATACATGCAAATACATTCACATACATACACATTTTGGCATTGTGTTTTCTCTGTTCTCAGACTGTGAGGTCTGCAAGTCCTTCTTCTTCAATAAGTGTGAGGTTCATGGTTCTCCCCTCTTCATCCCTGATACCCCTGTCCCCATGGGGGTCCCTGACCGAGCCCTTCAAACTCTTGCCCCTGGACTACAGCTTAAGGAGTCTGTCATTCCTAATGCAGGCCTGGGAGTATTAAATTATGGGCAGACCGTTCCAGTAGGTGCACACTTTGGACCCTACCAGGGAGAGCTGGTAGACAGAGAGGAAGCCATGAACAGTGGGTACTCCTGGGTGGTGAGTTTGTTCTACATTTATTATAAAAACGTATGAAGACAACAATATCTATCTGTATAGTAAGTGGGCAATGAATGGACCAAAGATGCCAAGAGACAATAATAGCAGTGTGGAAACACAAAGTCTTTATTTTTATTCAACTCGGCAAAGAAAAAAAAAATGCAAAAACTTATACTGAAAAAAGGAGCCATTTCTAAGTGGAAATATCATTAAGCTGTTCCCCAGCTGGGAACTGGCTGTCCAGTGCAGATAGGACACTCTCGGCTGTTGTCATGCGCAGGGGCTGTCTGCTCTTCTCTGGCGGCAACCTGGAGATCTCGGAGTCTGCAGATGGAGGAGACACATGACATGCCCTAACCATTTTCAGGGCCCTTTAATAGGCTGCAGATGACAACAGGACTGTAGTTAAGTGAGTTAAAGCAACCTGGCCCTTCTTGTGCTTATAAGCACTGTCCAGGGAATGGACTATCCGCTGGTTCTTTGACTGCCCCTCCCCCGTCAGAGTAAAGAGAGAGAGTCATACACGCACATTCGTTTTAGATTTTTTTTTTTTTTTTTTGGTCACATTTCTGCTCATCAAATAAAATTTTATATTATACCAATATAATACCCATTATTATGGTTATACAAAATGTTATTTTAAAAGAGGATTTAATTTATTAAGGTTAAAGCTGACCATATTTGGCCCTATGTGAAAAAGTATGAGCAAATTATGAGTGAACTGTAATTACCCACATTTTGAAAAGCTAGAGTTCTAAAGTTAGAGGTCTGAGGCCTTTCTACAGACCTGCAGTGATTCAGTGCTGTTCTTAAATTTGTTCAAGTTTCAAATCCTTACCAATATAGTAGCTAATACGTTACTTACTTAAGCGGAGAAACAGTCAAAGAAAAAGAGAATAAACAAACTTGGCAGATTGCTGAATTCATGAACGTGTTGGGTGTGTGTTCATAGCAAAACAACTAAATTATAACACTCAAAGACATTTTATTTGGGGTAAAGTGACACATGTGTCTAACTTTTATTTTTAAATTTTTTTTTAGCAAAGCCTCTGTGTCACTGAATTACCCATGACTTTTTATGAACATGTAAGACCCATTCACACCTGTCTCAGGTAACATCAGGTTTCACCAGGACTCTTATTGTCTCAATTGTTCACAGAGGGTTTCTTTTGAGATGAACAAAAATAAAGCATGGTTTCACGCACACACACAAACAAAAAAACTACACAGCAAAAATGTTAGTATATTATGACTGAAATAAAGCGGCTCACATAGTCACGCGTTTCGTGCAGTGCCGCAAAGGCATTGCTCATTTAGCGAGTATAAATCTGTGTCTGATTTATTCTGATTTAAGAGGAACTGCATTTAAACACTGCCAATATGAGCTGATACGAGCAGCTTTGTTTCAGTCATAATATACACAGATCACAAAGAGGGCAATTTTTAAGTAGACAAAATGTAAAATCAGTACACCAGAAAAACAGAAGCACAAATGTATACTTTTTGAATAAACACTGCATTTTTTTTTTTTTTTTAAGTGAAAGCACGGCGATGTGAGCAGATGAATTTTAGTCATTCCAGCCAATCATGGTCAAATAATTATTCAGCGCTGGACACAAACAGCAAAAAAAAAACATGATTATTATTATTATTATTAACAGTTTTTGCTGTTTGTGCCCATAATAATTATTTGAAACTGAAGCGCTTTGTGCGGATTCATGCCACGAGTCATTTTCTTTGGCAAAGATTCTTATGAGCGTTTAAGAATATTTACGTGAAAATATTTAAATATTCTGTTGGACACGGGCATGCATCAGCACATGCATCAGCATATCACTCCCCCCAAACAACACAGCAGTTAGCATTTATTTGCATCTGAATAGACATGTTTGCATGTGACTGGATCGCCAAGTGTGGGGGCGGGTCTTACATACGTCTTTTATGTCTTTAATTTAATCACAAACTTGGCAATAAACCTTTTGGAAAGCAAACGTACTGTTTGTGTACATATTTTTTTCTGGGTTGCTTCAATATAATTTCAACACTTTCAAAGAGAAAAAAGTGGTTGGAATCATCAACGATGCCGTCAACCCCTAAGGGTTGAAATGTACCTGCCACACCCTGATTACTTCCAAAATCAGGAAATCATTTAAATAGGACCTTTCTGACAAAGTGAAGCACACTAAAGATCTCAAAAAGCAACACATCATGCTGCTGTCTGAAGAAATTCAAGAACAGATGAGAATCAAATCTGGAATTGGAAGCCAATTCAGGAGCTCCATCTATGTGTCTTTTCTTTCTAAATTTATTTTGGTTTTTACTTTTTCATTCCCAGGTTTTAATAGTCTATCCTATGGTTATAGAATCGGTTTCTGTGCAGTTCAGCTGTAGTCTTTTCATTTGTTCAAAAGAAGAACTCAAGGCTCATAGACAAAAGTGATATGCCGCTACTACATTCCCAATACTGGAGGAATTAAGGCACAGGTATCAGGGCTGCAGAGCTCTCTATTACTTTGGAAGGGATGTGAATTCACTAGTTAATAAGGCTGATGAGCTATGGGGGGGGGGTGCAAATTGTAGCAGTGAACAAAAGTCAGCATGGGCACACTGACTGTTCTGCAACTGTGCTGCCCTATATGCAATAAACCGCGAAGCACTGTGCTTTCTGACTCATTTCTATCAGAACCAGCAATTCATATTTTCAACAGTTTGAGCTAAAGTTGTTCCTCTATTGGATTGGAGCACACAGGCCAGCCTTCACTCCACACATGCATCAATAAGCCTTCAACCCCTTTGACCCCGTTTCCAGTGAGAGTTTTTCTTCCTTGGACAACTTTCCAATTGCTCTGACCCAGTCATCTAGCCATCACAATTTGGCTCTTGTCAAAGTCACTTAAATCCTTACCCTTGCCCTTTTATTTGCTGTTTTTGTTTTACCCGTGTTTTGTACCTAATTTAATAGCATAGTTTTATGCCATGAAGCATATGTAAATGTATAATTTTTCTTCAGATACGCAGGAGCAATCAGTGTGAAGAATACATAGATGCCAAAAGAGAAATGTATTCGAATTGGATGAGGTGAGTACACTAGCTGTTGGTTATTTCTTAGGTCATTGATTCTACAGCTTCTGTCTTGTTAGATGGAATTTATTTTCCTCCTGTTCGTGATATCTTGCTCATGCTTTTTCTCTTGGTCTATAACATTGAATTAGTTTTCTGCCACATTTTGTCTCATCCTTTTAGGTATGTGAATTGTTCACGTAATGAGGAGGAACAGAATCTTGTAGCATTTCAGTATCGAGGAGGAATTTTTTATCGATGTTGTCGACCTATTTACCCCGGCCAGGAGCTCTTGGTGTGGTTTGATGAGGACTATGCCAAAGACCTCTGTCCTGTGTTTGAAATCCTCTGGAACCAAAAGTGCTCCTCGAATGGTAAAGTCTATCTGTACATACTGCTAATTTTATGGGGAAATAAGGGGAAAGCTGGTCCTTGCTCATGCTGCGTACAGCTGGGTGGAACACTGTTGACCTTAACTGGTGATGTTGTTGGGCAGTGAATATTTCAAGGACCTCCTTAACGCCACTAATCAACTCTAATTCCTCAGAGCTGGACTCCCATGGGGGCTAAGGTGCCTGAAGTGGTTAGACAATTCCTTTGTGGTGGGGCTATAGCGATGGATGAGATTTGCCTGAAAGAATTAAAAGCTCTAGATGCTGCTGGTTTGGCTTGATTGCCATGCCTCTGCAGTATAGTGTGGAGGTTAGGGACAGTGCCTCAGGAATTCATCTCTGTTATTTGAAGACGTGGTCCTGGTGGCTTCATCAAGCAGTGACCAACTACACTGAGCTTCTCTGGGGCAGTTTGTATCTGAATGTGAATTGGCTGGGATAAGGGTCAACACCTCCAAATCACATGGTTCTCCCTCAGAAAAGGGTGGATTTCAAATCCTTCAGTTTGGAAGTTAGATCATGCCTCAAGTGGAGAAGTTTAGGTATCTTGGGTCCTTTTCCACGAGTGAGGGTAAATTGAAACTGGAGTGACAGATGGTGCAGCATCAGAAGTAATGCAGACACAAAGCTGATCTGTTGCGGTGAGGTGAGAGCTGACTCAAAAGGTGAAGCTTTCAATTTACCATTCAATTTACATTCCAATTCTCAACTATGGTCACAAGTTCTGGATAGTGAGCAAAAGATTTGAGATGAGGTTGGAGCTCAGATATCTGGGCGGAGCTCAAGGTATAGTCGCTCCTTCTCCACATTGGGGAAAAGAGCCAGTTGATGTGGCTTAGGTATTTAATAAAAGTCCCTCCTGGATGCCTACCTAGGGGTTTGTTTCAGGTATGTCCAACAGGAAGAAGGCCGCTCCAGGATGAGATGGATATCCCCATGTAACCAAGAAGTAAAATAGAGACAATCTGCTGATGGATAGAGGAGAATCTAGTTTTGTTAATATCCTTCCTTTATTCATTTAAGTGGAAAGTAAAACCTGCAGTTTTTAGTCTGTCTGAACAAGAAAGAAAAGCAACGTAATTATCTTTATCATATGCAATGAAAGGTTCTTCTTTATGCAAATATTTAGATTGTTTTTCCAAATCTACTGGCAGGTCTGACTTTTAAAACATTTGGAAATCTGTATTTTCCAAGAAAATTGATGCAAAACAATTGATACATCTCTGCTTTTTACTGCATCCTAACCACATGATTAATCACAGGAATTTTGTAAATGAACAGCTGAGAGCTATCCTTGAGTTCTGCACAAACATAGGAACATAGGAAAAAGGTAATCTTTCACACACTCACAGCAATTCTATCCAGAAGTGGCTAAACTTTTTGATGTCACTGTAAGACTAACTGTTATGCAAGAGTCTGTGCCGCTGAGGTTTGCAATCATAACCCTCACCAACAACCCTCAGGAGTGCTGTTTTCCCTACAGTTCCATGTTGGTGGCCCCGAGCCTGGTAAATTTGCCTGGTAAATCAGTACTAAGTCAAGATAAGTCAAGTAGACTTTTATTTCATTTCAGCCATATACAGTTCATTGCACAGGGAAGCGAGACAACATTCCTCCAGGACCAAGGTGCTACACTCAATGGAAATTAACAAAACTAGTCAACAAATCATAAAGACAACATGAAGTGGACTTGTCCACAGGTCCACTATTCCCTATTATTATCGCTTTTTTGAATTACGAAGTATGGAATGATTTACCTAACTTTACACACCTTTGCACTGGTATGGTGTTATTACAGTTTAAAATCTTAATACGTTCCATGTTGAGATTCTGAACTTTGTCCTTTCCCTTTTTTCAGAAGTAAACAACGCCCTGTTGCAAGTCTTTTCCTGCTCCATATGTCCTCTTTCCTATGCATCTCAAATTTACTTAGACAAACACATTCAGAGATGCCACTATGAAGAGTATGGGAGACTGCAGGAAGCAAGAGAGATTAAATATGAACTTCAGATCCCCTCCCATAGCTCCAGTAGTCAGCCAACATCATCTTATACTTTCAGTTCTGGCACATCTCACGATGACGTACAGAAGGAAATACATCACTGTGCAGACTGCGGAAAGACTTTTGGTCATCAGAATGCTCTCAAAACACATCGCCGCATTCACACCGGAGAGAAGACTCATCATTGCTCAGAGTGTGGCAAGAATTTTACTCGCCAGAGTACTCTCTTAGTCCACCAGCGCATTCACACAGGGGAGAAGCTTTTTCACTGCTCGCAGTGTGGCAAGAGTTTTACCCGTCACAGTACTCTCCAAGGCCACCTGCGTATTCACACAGGAGAAAAGCTGTATCAATGTTTGCAGTGTGGAAAGAGTTTTACTTGTCATAATCATCTCCAAAGACACCAGCGCATTCATACAGGAGAGAAGCCGTATAGCTGCTCACAGTGTGGGAAGAGTTTCAGTCAACAGAGTCATCTCCAACAACACCAGCACATTCATACAGGAGAAAGGCCTTATCACTGCTTACAGTGCGGAAAGAGTTTTAATCAACAGAATCATCTCCAGAAACACCAGCGCATTCACACAGGAGAGAAGCCGTACCAGTGCTTACAGTGTGGGAAGAGTTTTACTCATCAGAGCTCCCTGTATAAACACCAGCACATTCACACTGGAGAGAAGCCGTACCAGTGCTTACAGTGTGGGAAGAGTTTTACTCACCAGAGCTCTCTGTATAAACACCAGCTCGTTCACACAGGAGAGAAGCCGTATCACTGCTCACAGTGCGGAAAGGATTTTAAACAACAAAGTCACCTTCGAATACATCAGCGTATTCACACAGGAGAAAAGCCGTATCAGTGCTCACAATGTGGGAAGAATTTTAATCAACAGAGTCATCTCCGAATACATCAGCGCATTCACACAGCAAAAAAGAAGTACCACTGCTCACAATGTGCAAAGAGTTTTACTCATCAACGTTCCTTTCAACTACACCAGCGCGTTCACACAGGAAAGAAACCGTTTATTTGCTTAAAGTGTGGAAAGAATTTTATTCATAAGATAAATCTACAACATCATCAGAGAATTCACACAGGAGAGAAGTCTTATATCTGCTCAAAGTGTGGGAAACGGTTTACTCATAAGATAAATCTTCAACGACATCGGCGTGTTCACACAGGAAAGAATATTTGCTTAAAGTGTCGTAAAAGCTTTGTTCATAAGAAGAATCTTTGTCTGCACCAGCGCATTCACACAGGAAAGAAACCATTTATTTGTTTTAAGTGTGGAAAACGTTTTACTCATAAGATTAATCTTCAGCGACACCAGAGCATTCACACAGGATAGAATCTGTATCAGTGGTTACAGTATGGAAAGCTGTAAAGTGAAGGCAGATCTTCAAATTCATCAGCACATTTATACAGGAAAGAAAGCATTTTACTGACCAGAGTATTCTCCAAAGACATCCGAGAATTCATACAGGAAAAATGCCTCTTTACAGCCTCACTGTTTATATGAGGTCACCAACACTGTCTCTATACAACTTTACATTTCAGTTACACTCTAAATTTACCGGAACTACAAAGCCTTATGCTGGGGTGCTCTGCAACTTAGTTGCATCAGAGTTGGCGGGGGTGAGTTATCTCCCAAAAACGTGTTCAAACAGCATCCTCTGTTATCCTAGTAAATTAACAAACGAGGTGCTTCCCTGAATGGCACTCTATGAAAATATACACAAAAAGCACTTTTAATTTCAGTAGAAAGAGAAAAGCTGGAAATTTGGCCTTAAATATTTTTAAAATACTGGTTTTTCTATGATGACATTATATCTAACAGTGGTAATTTGAAAGTGATTTAAATACACATTTTTCATGCACTGAAAAATAGCTCACACATGGACAGCATTGTAAATAATGTGTAGGAGTGTTTGGTATTCATGAAAATCTAAAAGTTCATGAAGTTCTGAAACATGTCCATTCCTACACATAAGACTAATTTAACTAAGACTGTGATCTTTGCTCTCCAGGCTTCAGTTGTAATGTTTAAGCACTTGGAATGACCCACATTCACATTCCCGGTGCAAAAATATTTACATTTTCTAAATAAGAAGGCAGGTATTTACAGTTTGGGGCACTGCTCTTAACAGGAGCGGTCCTAGATTTTGTGTTACTTTTTTTTTTTTCTCTCTTGTTCTTGTCCTCATAAGCACTGAAGGCCCTAAATCCTTGTGGGTCATCCAGGTCTTGGTAGGCAAGTAAGAAATGGTATGGAGAGTGGGGTCTCGTCTGCCTCTCAAGTAGCAAGTGTGACTGATGCCTAAATGTGCAAAGAGACAACAGTATTAGTGGTTATATATTGCAAATATCTGATTTTTAATCAGATGTATCCCTTTGTAATCTACTAGCTTCTTTATATGTAGAAAATGTATGTTACAAAAAAGAAGTCTCCCTCTGAAACCCCTTTGACAGCAGTGAGATGTGGGGCCAAAGGTACAGTGGAGCCACAAAGTGGAATGAAAGAAAAATAATAGATATAATGAATACATACCTATATAGGTATTTTTGTCTGTAAAATTATAACCTCTATGTAGTACCATTTTCTGATCTATAAACACAATATGTCTTGCGTTGTTTAGACACAGTAGCCTGGGAACCACTACAACCTTTTGCCACAAATTTTAATTATTAGTGTTTTTTTTTTTTTTTTCAGTATTTGTTCCAAATATAAAAATTACAATGTGATTCCTTTTTCTTTTTAGTTAATTAGGAAGAAGGTCGCATTAACTTAGACAAGCTGAACTGTTTTATATATCATTTAAGTTATGTTTCTCAATGGCAAAATCAATTATTAAACAAAAAATGTTATAAATCTGTAAGTTGTGTATGTGCTATCAAGTAAAAAAGAAAAAAAAAACGTGTACATCCTGTTGTGTGTGGTGAATCTGTTTGTTCTACCATTTACTATTGTGTGGTAATGTAGGTTAGCACTAGTGTTGGGTGTTGATAATTTTATAAATATCCCAATAATATATTTTTATATACTTTTATTTACGTTCTTTTTTATTTTTAAATTACCTGTAAGAGAAACACCGGGGTTACCTTTTACCCAAGGGGTGGGGAATGGTCATCCCATTATAATCTCAAATGGTGAGAGTTTGTTTGTTAAATTTGGTGTCATTCTAATTTCACAAAGCACGGACGGTAACAGGTCAACCCAGTTCTTACCTGTATCCATCGTGGCTTTGGTCAATCTGTCTTCGATCGTTCTGTTCATCCTTTCTACCACACCAGAATTTTGGGGAGATGAAATTTCCAATCAGTACTTAAAAATTGACACAATCTTTGTGTCACTTTGGCGACGAAGGGAGTATCATCACCACTGTCAACAGAGCTGGAATACTATCTATCTCTGAATAATTTCTTTAGCCAAAGTTTTTACTACTATGGTTGCATTTTTACTTGAGATCCAAAAAATGCCTCTACCCATTTAGAAAATCTTAAGATTTCTGACCGGTGGCATGTCTGTAAAATCAATTTGTCAACATTGAAATGGTTCAATAGACATTGGCAAGGCATCATGTTTAACGTGTTGTGCTTGTGTATTTACACGAGCACAGATCAAACATGAATCTAATAAAACAAGTGTAGCTTGTTTGATACTGCGAATGCAGAATCTGTCCTCAATCATAGGATTATGATTAATCAATGATTATGCCCCGTTTTGCCATGTAAAATACCAAGAAAATGGCACTCTATAAATAGGAGGACAGATGCTGGAGGAGCCATGTGGCGTGTCTTATCATGAATTAGCATATCAGGACAGGCAAACACTTACAGGAAGATCAAAAATGCTAATCTTTATGTGAAGCATGGGTAAGTCAAGAAGGCTATGTTAATGTCAGGTGACAAACTTGGGACAGAGACATGGGACATAAAAGAGAATACTGTATCCCTACAAACCTGTGATGATAAAGGGGGCTTCCACTTCGTCAGCTAGAACATTACCCAAAACTCGGTCATCAGTCATAAACAAGAGCCATCAACATAATTTTGTGCAGTCAGAGTCCACTGCCGAGGTAGTGGTGATTTTATGCCGTCATGATCAACGCAGTCTAGTTGGGTCTGATCAGGTTTCATGGGCTCCTGGTGTGTGGAGAAGGATGTGTGGTGCAGTATTTTGTCATAGTAGGAGCAGCTAGGAATAAACTACCTACAATAGTTTATAAGTAAAAAAAAAAAAAATCATCGCTTGCTTGGTAGCAGGTGACAACAGCTCATATGCGATCAGCAGATAATGTTGTTTGTCCCTGGATGACTGTGAATCCCAGGTAGGAGACCTTCAGTAAGAATTAAAGCTTTGTGAGCGAAGCCTTGAATCCAACATCAGCCAGACGTGTCAGCATGCACAGTAAATGTTTGCAATATAAGTCCTGAGTTTCAGCTGTCATTCATGAATAGCAGAAGACAGACGTCCTCAGCCAGGGTCAGGGAAGCCATGGTGTCTCTTACAACAGAGGAAGACACAGCTGGGGGAGTCTATGAACTCCTGAGGAAGACAGGTCCAGGTCAATCGTTGGTTTTTAAAAGTGAATATATACCGTGTTTGCTCACTGACAGGGGCATTGAAAAAGGTGGAACACAAATCTACGACAATAAAATATGAATGATTTGAACAATAGGAATGGCAGGAATTACAATATCATTAATTTTGCATAATGACAAAAGCACTTTCTCAATCCCTGCCTCCTTGTCTGGTGAAAGAGAATATTGTTTACATATGTTTTAAGTTTTGTGTATGGTATAGTACAAACTGCTCTCTTCATTAGCAAGAGTAGACCACAACCTCGGATGTACAGAAGACGGATAGCATGGGACGAAAATAGATTCGTCAATAGAATCAACCTGTCTGTTCATGTCAGAGAACATAGTTGGATTATGAGGGTTTTTAAAAATGGTTTTAATGGTTCTATACAACAGCCTAATTTAGACAGTAAATCTCGGCCTATTAAATTGAAAGGAGATGAAGGTATTGCAACGGATTCATGAAAATGCAAATTTGGATCATCTGGGCTAGTTACAGGCAGCTGAAAAGTTTAAGGACATGAAAAAGGGGGCGGGGGGGGGGGGGCATGTACATCCCTATACAGCTGATTGTGGATGTTGGAACAGGACCATGGTACTGAGAGCCACTAAAAGAAGAGCATGTAGCTTCAGAGTCTACTGTGAAAGGATAAGAAGTAGCATTAATACTTAGTTAGGGTTTGTGGATCATTATTTAGTACCAAGTTTAGCGTAATCATTGTTGGGTCCCTGCTCTGTGGGCAGCCCTCTGGGCGCGAGACTTCCACTGTGTTTTAACAAGTGTAGGCCTGGCTGGGCTCATAATATCTGATGGGTTGGTCTGATGCATTTGGTGAGCCGTGGAGTAGAAGAGACAAACATTTTCTATATCTTTCCTTTCTGTCTATAATCATGTTCCCAATTGCCATGTGTATTACAGTAGTTGCACCTAACATGTTGGCATTTGATTGTTTTAAATCATAATCATAAACAGCAGCAAAAATTTGATTAGAGTTTCCCCAGGGGGTGGCAATAAAGGTACCTGCAGCGTCCAAATTGCACAACATCCGCCGCAGGCGCTGTATGTCAGGTTTATGTCCAGTTCCTGCCAAAGAAATTTTAAGAGTTTTAGCAGACTCAGGGTGCATATTATTGAAGTTGTTCCCACAAATAGTTGTGTGAAATGTGGGGGAATATCATGGTCAAAGGTAACTCCCCCCTGTTTGAACCATGCACTTTTAAACCTATTGCAAAAGGTAGTTCCTGATTCACCTGGTTCCTGTTGAACAGGTGCCACCTGTGAGAGATCACATGAAGATTATATTTTTTTGAAAGGCTTCAGTGAACATGTTATCAATTCAATTCAATTTATTGTCATTGTTAAAAATAACAAGTATAGATAACAACGAGATATCATTTGGCAACATCTCCCGGCAAGTAATAAATTGTAACCACAGTGCAGCAATGCACCAACCATAATGGCTATGTGAGGTAGGATATAGAGGATATAGAATATAGAAGGAAGAGGGGGGCACAAACCACGATCTTGTGTGTATGTATGTGTTGTGAGTGCTGCATCAATGCAAAGTCCAGTTCACAGTTATTGTAATGATGTGTAATATTCAAGAATAAATAAATGGGCGCAAGGTCCGAGAGGAAATTGTCTAATCATTCAGCAGCCTCACAGCAGGTATTCAGAGACTCATGTGTAATGAGTCTGTGGTCCTTGAATATGTCCCAGTTTGTGGATAGGCCTAGGGATAGCATCCTCAGGCCATGATCTTACAGGCCTTACACTGAATCTAGCAGTTTTATTCCTTGTGGTATACTTTGGATGTAGCAAAAGTGACAGATGGTCAGACAGGCCAAGATGGAAATAAACCTGAACCTTATATGCATCTGCTACATTACTGTACACCTGATCTAATGTTTTATCTGCCCTGGTTGCACATTTCACGCTGCGATGAAATTCGTGAAGGACGTTCTTCAAGTCAGCATGATTGAAATCGCCCGCCGCTATGAAGATACTGTCCGGATGCGCAGCCAGGCTGTTGTTTATGCCATCATGTAACTGTTCTAGCACTAGCTTAGCATTAGCGTCAGGTGGTATGTACGCAGCACAGATGTAAACAAATTCGCAAGGAAGATAAACGGTCTACATTTTAGCAGCATGAATTTCACGAATTTAACGTCTGTCCATTTCCATGGTCCATGTGCACCAGGAGTTGTTACTATAGATGCACTGTCCCCCGACGGTCTTCTTACCAGAGTCTGCCGTCCTGTCAGCTCGGTGCACGGTGTAGCTGGTCAGCCCAATAGCCGCATCAAAGAGTCTCGAGCATGTTTGTAATCTGCCCATGCATGATAGGCATTCCATGTTTCTCCATTTGCATCAACCTCATCATCTAAAGGATTATCATGTTTGTGATAAAAAAAAGAGGGCACGTCTCCCTGCAATGAGGAATCTGTCACCTCTAATCCTAGAACACGTGTTAATATGCACCTGAAATCAGGACTAGTCAACTGTGAATAGCATATTGTATTTCGGATGGTTTAGGAAGAATAGAAACAATGCTTGGATGACACATTACAATCCGGTGAGCTCCTAAAGATCACAAAACTCTGGTTTTCTGTAGTTCCCACCATATCAAGGTCCACAAAAGGAATAGGCTTCCTGATGATGTTTGGAGATTAGTCTGCTCTTAAACTGGGATACTGTGTCTAAAGACAAATCTCTTTACCTTGGTATACACATAATCCATCCCATAACCTCATACTCCAGTACATTTAAATGCACACTCTCATGTAGTGCTGCTAATATAATGAATGGCAACTACGCTAATTCTTTTCCACCTGTTCTTTATTTGTCAACCCATCCCGAGCCACCTGGAAATTGTGCCGGTTTCAGTAGACAAATGCCAATCCTGCGAGGATTCTGAGGCCCACCTCCAGCTGGATTCTGCTTCATAATGGTTTGTAGCTACACACACTACTCCAGAACTCCCAATGATCCAGACCCCCTCTGCCCTCTGAACATGTCTGACTCATCCTGGTGCAATGTTGGTGGCGAACTGAACTGGACTACATGTTAACTTAGACATCTTCTGTTATGTTGAACTTCCAGCTTCCAGTCTGCAATAAAATAATAATTTTTAAAAATCCTGCTATCTGTTATGACCCAAATAAGGATGGGTTCCTTTTTGAGTCCGGTTCCTCTCAAGGTTTCTTCCTATTGCCATTTCAGGGGGTTTTCCTTGCCACCATCGCTGTCGCCCTTGGCTTGTTCGTCAGGGACTATCTGACTACTATGATCTATACATTTTTACTTTCTCTTACATATTTCCATAATCTTTAAATTTTGTGAAGCTGCTTTGGGACAATGACTATTGTTAAAAGGGATATATCAATAAATTTGAATTGAATTGGATGACAGGAAGAAAATAGAATTAGCTTCATATATATAATGAAAGGATGAGAGTAAAATTGTAACTATAAGAAAATTCCCTTACAAAGTCTTAGGAACATACTGTATTTAGGACAGATCAGTTCAGCATGGCATGGAAGCTATGGGTTCCCTGTTGAGTCTGGTTCCTGGTAAAATGTTATTATATTGTAAGACATTATAAGTTCATAAGAAGATTCCTGTGTTCTGAGAACAGCCTCCTCACTGTGTTTCCTGATGCTTTTTTCCTGATGTTTTAACACCTTCTATATCCTGTATCCAGATGAATATGCATCCAAATGGCTCTTGTCCGCTAGAACCCTTTTGTACAGTATAATCAGGAGAATGCAAATGTATGTCCTCTCTTCTGTCTGTCTTTGGGTCCCTCTATGACTGACATGTTAATTACTGGTTCTTTTGATGTCTGGAACACAGCATCGCTTTAAATGTGCTCTCTTTGCTGAGAATAAACAAAGATCTTTAGACATCATGCCTGCACAACAACACAATAATTCTTCTTCTCTTAGCTTGAAACTTAACTTCTTCTTCCTTTTAAACCTAACATTCCTCTCAAAGTTTCTTCCTATTGCCAGTTCCTGGAATTTTTCCTTGCCACGTCACCCTTGGCTTGTAATCTGATCATTTTGATTCAGGTATATTTTCTCATGCATTTTATAATACACTCTTAAAAAATGCTGTGTTGTTTCTGCAAACACATTGTTGGGTTGGGTAATGCTGGGTCAAATGAGATGTAGTGGGTCATTTACAAATGAACACCTGGTTGGGTTATTTTGACCCAACAACTGGTTTATTCTTTATTTCTCCAAACGGCAGCCTGCAAAATGTTCGAAATATTACTGTTATTGTGTCACAAAGTGTAGTTTTAAGAGTTGTTTAAGTGAGAATGTATGTGTGTACAGCTCAAAACATCAATCGGTTGTTAAAGATAGCGTCTATTTTAAGAATGGTCTGAACGATTTTAGAGATGTGAGCTCCAGGCAACTCATAGCCTCACTTCTGAAAACGACCGCTGGCTGTGGTGTCTCTGCAGTGGTTAAAACAGCGAATTTATTTCATTTTGTGTATTTCTAACAGGTAATCTTGTACGGTTTTGGTATAATATATCGCGGCTGTGTGACGCTTCCTGTACGCTGCGTTCTGTTTGCACTATACCCGGTGTCCTCAAACCCTCGAGTGTGCACTTCCAAGTCAAGTCTTTTCTTTTCAGTCTTGTAATTGAGACACAGCATAAGGAACTTTCTGGATTCTTCACTTCTGAAGCGGGGGACACGCCACTTAATGCTGGCAGTATTTTATGGTAAGTTTATATAAATTTTACCTAAATTTTAAATGATGTTGTTGTGGTAGGAGCTCATTTTCATGTTTATTCGCTTTTCCACCTTTTTAGTCGCACTTTGATATGGGGGTGAGCGGAGGTCAGGTCATGTTTTTATAGTCTGTAACAATAGCCTGGCTATAGTGTATTTTATGATAAAAGTGCGTTTGTAGCACACACACAAATAAAAAACAACTAAATGTAATCTTAAATGTAATTTTAGGTAAATTACTAGTAATCCTCACTAAAGCTGTGTGTGTGGAAAGTCTCTTGGCATATTTTATAATATTTAATAGGTGTCAGAAGGCGGCACGGTGGTGTAGTGGTTAGCACTGTCGCCTTGCACCGCAAGGGTCCGGGTTCGATCCCCGGCCAGGAATTTGCATGTTCTCCCCGTGCTTGGTGGGTTTCCTCCGGGTACTCCGGATTCCTCCCACAGTCCAAAGACATGTAGGTTAGGCTAATTGGCGTTCCCAAATTGTCCGTAGTGTGTGAATGAATGAATGAGTGAGTGTATGTGTCTGTGCCCTGTGGTGGATTGGCACCCTGTCCAGGGTGTACCCTGCCTTATGTTTGAAGTCTCCTGGGATAGGCTCCAGGCCCCCCCCCCATCTAGATGATGAGTGAGTGTAGTTGTTTAGGCGAGAATGCATGTGTGTACAGCTCAAAACCTTAATTGGTTATTGAAGATAGCATCTATTTAAAAAATTGCCCCAACGTTTTCTGTGATTTGACTCTTGGTAATTCCCAGGTGCTTTGCGCTCATGTATCCACCCAACGCAGCCTCATCTCCTAAAGAACTTCTGAAAACTACTGCTGGCTGTGATGTCTCTGTAGTAGTTAAAACAGTGGATTTATTTTATTTAGGTTTTTTCTAACTGCCAATCTTTGGTATAATACGGACACAGTCTCAGTGTTTAAGTCTAGGCTAAAAACCTATTTATTTAGCGCAGCATTTTTGTAAATAGATTAACCTTAGGTAAAGGATCAGATCTGGGGGACTCATGGACGTAGAGTATTCTGGTGAACTGGTATGTTTAGATGCTGTCTTCCCCACTCTCATTGTTCACTCAGGTTTGTTGACGGATTGGTTGCTTTACATCCCAGTTCCCCCTCATGTCTGTGTTTCCTTCAGGCTCTCCCTTTTATTTCCGATGTCATAGTTAGTCCTGTCTGAATTCCTGCTTGCACTTTGCACTAAATATACATTCACCTTATACATTATGTGACTGTGACCAGACCTAACTGTTATCTCTGCTCTTCTGCTCTCCCTTTCTCTCTCTTTCCCTCTCCCTGTTGAGCTATACATCTCGTTCCTGAGCTGCCATTGATCCAGACTCCCTCTGCCCTCTGGACCTGCCTGACTCATCCTGGTGCCCCGCTTCTGGTTGGAGATCTTGTCACATGGAGCCCCTTTAGGATGCGTCTGATGTCTGGGGACGGTTTCACTCTACTATGAAGATAGTTCTGGCCTCGACTGATGTTGACAGCTGTTTCTCTTCAGACTTGGCTGCAGTCGCTCGATAGTTCAGGACTGGAATTTCCTACAAGTCTACCTGAGCCTCCAATAACTTCTTGGACTCCATATTAACATCAATTAACATCAACTGTTTTACTGAACTGCCTGCCACCTAACACACAGTATAAATGCTTTCTGTTTCACGCAAATGAGGATAGGTTCCCTGTTGAGTCTGGTTCCTCTCACAGTCTCTTAACTACTGCCCTCTCAGGAAGTTTTTCCTTGCCACTGTCGCACTCGGCTCGCTCATCAGGGACTACCTGACCATTTTGATTCATTAACATTCTCATTCCATACAAACTTAAATAAATCTTTTGATTGTGTAAGGACTTTTTGATTGTGCTTTGCGACAAGGACAATTGTTAACAGCGCTATACAAATAAAATTCAATTGAATTGTTGGTTTCGCACATTTGATGACTATAGAATACTTGGGCAGCAGAAACATTGAAAGATGGCCAGATTGTCAGAAGTGAGACAGAGGTGTGACTCTGTGAGCATCAGCCAAACTTGTGTAAACATGATCCAGTGTTTGTGTCCCCTAATGTAGCAGGACATATTCTGTTGGAATTTTGGTAGAACAAGTCTTAAGTTGCAGTAAGTAAAAACCCCAGTGATGATAAAAGCTCCATCAGGATGTACTGTCTGAAAACTGTTAATAGCAGCACTGAGTTCTTTCATTGTTTGCTCCACCCCCCCGCCCCCCCCCCCTGAAAATTTTTTGCACCAGCCGTCACTGCAGAGTAGTAAGAAGAAACAGAGACAGAGCACCATATTTTGCTTACATAAATGCATAAGCCCCTGCCTCTGTTTGCCCTGTGCATGCTGCTTTTCTATCAGCCCTGAAAATGGTCCCCCCCTCGACCTCCAGCACGCTCTTTGGGAGGCCGATGTTGAGCCAAGTTTCAGAGGAAACCATGATATTACAGTCCGTAATCAGTTTCTGCCTCCAGATCCTAAGCACAAGTTTGTTCGTCAGGGACCATATATTAGCGAAAAAAGCTGAGCAGGAACTCCTCTGCTTTTTCATCATCTTAGTTTATGGTCTCTGCGCCTGTGTTGGCGTCAGCCACTTCCTCAAGGGTTCCTCAAGGTTCCTCTGGTGGTATCTGGTCAAAGATGAAAATAAAGTCTGAAACAGAGTTTGTGCAAATGTTATTGATGTCCAAAAGTGTCTGTCTGTCATAGATTACACTCGCACAGCTAAATAAAGTGTGAGCAATTAGGAGAATAGAGTGTAAATGAGCACAAATATGGCAAATCTGGAGAGGCGCTAAGCCTGGTAATGTGTAGGAGCCAGCATATTGGTCTACCAAAACCTTTTGAATTAAAGCTTGATCTTGATTAATCTTGTGTGTTTCATTTTTAAATTCAATGTGATGATGCTCAGAGGTCAAATGCATAAAAAAAATAAAAAAACTTATCTTTGTTCCAAAATTTATAAACCAGACTGTAAACTCTCAATGACCCTTTTCCTTTCCCTGATTATTTGTCTTCCTTCAGGCAAAATACTGTAGCTTATGCAAACCACTTTTTCATGCCTTTTGTGGTTATTTACATTTCGTATTTTCACCCAGAATGAAGGGAAGTGCAGACAGGCAGATGCAGACAGACAGAAAGTAAATGTGTAAAGTATGTATTGGTGTTTCTGTTTCACAATCTGGTACCCTATGCACGTATACATATTTATATGTTTGGTTGCTCAGATCACTGCTGAACGTATATACTGGCACTGGAAAGGAACACACACACAAAAAAGCATCAGGAAGTAAAAATACAAACTGAAGAAGGAAAGACAATTTTTACAATCCACATTTTGTTTATAAATGTTGGTTTGGATTAAAATTTCTGTCCCGGATGCTCCTGCTCAATAGAAAGCTAGTAATTTCAGAGTTGTGAACTTCACAATGGTAATGCTGTTATTCAAAATAGTAGAGGGTTCATAAATGTACTGAATATAAAGTTCAGTTTCCTGATTCATGACTGTAATAGAATATGTTTTTCTCTTCTTCACCAACACAGCACTAGTTTCTGATAGTGAAGAGGGACAAACGTCCTGAGATGTGTAGGATTACGAATTTATAAAATGTTAAATCTAGGTTCCAACATAATCGTATATAAACTGTAAAGTTTGGAAGTTCAATTAAAAAAAAAGTCATTATTGGAGGCTCAGGTAGACTGTAGGAAATTTCAGTCCAGAACTATCGAGCTACTGCAGTCATCAGAGAACAACTGTCAGCATCAGCTGAGGCCAGGACCGTCTTTGTGGAAAAGTGGGACCATTTCTAATCATGACACACATCCTAAACAGACCACATGGGACATCCATGTGACAAGCTCACCAACCAGATGCGGGGCATTAGGACAAGTCAGATAGGTCTAGAGGGGAAAAAAAAAAAACTTGCGTTACCTCGCTCATACTGTAAATATTAAACCAGATTTTGTATTATCATCCTTGGCCACAGAATAAACAGAATTGCCAAGATACACAAAATTTAGCTAAATGCTGGATGGATAGATGATAAGGTGTATGCGTTAAATTGTAAATAGTTTAATAAAATCCTTAAAGATTCAAATAGCTGAAACCCTACACTGCCCATACAATCAGAAATGCTGGCTTTCAAACTAAATGCTGATAACACGCTAGAAGGTCTCCATCTTCTTTAGCCCAGAGGACATGGCGTCCGTGATTTCCAGCAAGAATGTCAAATTTTGACTTGTCTGACCATAGAACACTTTTTCCTTTTGAATGAGCCTTGGCCCACAGGACATGGCCCTGTCTGGATCATTTGGCTTGCTTTTTGCGTGATGGGTTGCATTTTGCGTGATAGAGCTTCAGTTGGTATTTGCAGATTCCATGGTGGATTATGTTTGCCGGCAGTAAAACATCAGATTTATGAGATTATAAATGCAAGCACTGCAATACAAATTATAAACATGTCCATGAATGGCCTCTTCACAGTGGACAAACCCTGTTACAGTTCATTTATTAAGGAAATACTTAGCCTAACCTAACCCTAACCATCTGTGTGCTCTTTAAACACTTACAAGATCTAACAATCATCATACAAACAAAAAGACTTCAGAATTTTGAATAACCTGGTAGTATACACATATTATAAATATGTTCCTTGGGACATAGTTAGGTGATCCAGTCTGTGTCATAATCATAAAATTCTGAGTGGACCGCCAACTGAATATGCATCTTTTAATATTTTAATGGAAAAAATTATGTTATACAGCAACAATTTAACTGTAAGAATATGTTCTCTGTATTTGTAATTCAGTAATGTGCAATAGTCTTGACCCCCTCCATCATGTTTTGCTTCCAAAGAGCCAGAACATCTTGTATTCTTTTTAAAGTAGTCTTTTTGGACCCATTCTTGACTAATACAGACATCCAACTGCTTAAGAGTTTGTGGTTGTCTTTGACATATATTTCATTTAGACATGCCAAATGTTCCCTATGGCTGAAAGATCTGGACAGGCAGCCAGCACCCAGACGCCATGCTGTCCTAATAGCTGCAGTATGTAATTTTGCATTGGCCTGATGAAATACACAAGGCCTTCCCTAAAATAAACATAATTAAAAACCTTTACATACCGTATATGGTATACAGACTCGTATACCTGTTGATAAAAGTCCCTAAAATTATTATTTATCTCTATTTTTGTATAGTTTTTACACCTTTCTACGGTTCCCAAAGCAACACATTAGACACCATTAAGGTGCAAAAGGGCTTGTCACTGGGTTAGTAAAGACATTATTTCTATCCTGGGCAACCAATTTGTTTTAAAAAAACTGGCTGGTACATTATTGTATCAAAGGTACAAATCTTGTCCTTGTAGGTACCACCCCAGTGACAAGCCCTTTTGTACCCTAATGGTGTCTAATGTGTTTCTTTGGGAACTATACAAATGGCATTTTCTTATTGAATAATACATTCGATCAATGTATTATGAACATATATGAAATATGTTTGAACACTGCCTTAGATTACAGTAATATTCAGTAAAAAGACATTCTTCGGGTTTATAATAAACAAATATTGAAATGAAATAAAACACTTCTATTAGCTGAAAAACCTTTCACAAAATTCAATCACGCTAAAATGGTACAGTATAGAAAATAAAATTTTCCATCAACAATATAACTGATCACTAAAAAAAGGTTTATTTAGTGTTTTTTTTTTTTTTTTTTTTGTATAGTACAGTTTGGTTTTACGTGTTTGTGCCGTGTTTGTGCCTTTTTTGCTCCGCAGGTTTGAATGCACACCAGCACCTAAGATAAAGAGCTCCTTTTTATGTATCTCAGTGTATCTAAAATATTCTGCTCGTTACAACATTGCTGACTTACGACTGTGTAGCGACACACAGCTCCAATTCCATCACGTTTGCTGATGACACGACCGTGGTGGGTCTCATTAGCAAGAATGACGAGTCAGCGTACAGAGAGGAAGTGCAGAAGCTAACGGACTGGGAAACAGTTTAAAATATTGAGACTGGAATGATTAATCAACACAAGCACAAACACACTGATCTAAACAACGTAACTATTGTACACACCAACCTGTATATTCATTACTTGGTTATTTTTGCACTATTTGAATTTTTGCCGCTACTTATGGACGTTTATGTTTCTCCTCCCACTAACTCACCTCACCACCTCATTACCACAGAGTATTGTAATGTCATGTTTGTCGCGCTGTCACTTTGTCGCTCTTCTTTGCACCGGTGCACTTTATGTTGTCTCTGTTGTGTCTTTTGTATACAAACATAAATAGTTCTCAGCTAGCCAGCTAATTAGGTCTCTTAGCTAGTTACTGTAGTTTCCTGTTAATCGATGTTGTTAATTCATGTTGTCATGTCAATCTGTCTTGTCTAAGCTAGCCAGCTAATTAGGCTTCTAAGTTAGCTGGTTAGCTTTTCTGTTAATCTATGTTGTACATTTATGGAGCACCTTGGACCTGGAGGAACGTTGTTTCATTTCACTGTGTACTGACTGTATATGGTTGAAGTGACAATAAAGCCGACTTGACTTGACTTGAAATAATCCCTTCGGAGTCTGCAGGCGTTTTGGGGCCCAGAAGAAGTTCTGACATTTGTATTTTTCAGTTACTTATGGACATACAAATGACAACAAAGTCTATATATATATGTTTTTTTATTATTATTTTTTATTTTATTATATTGTAGTTTATTTAGAATAGGATTGACTGACAGGCAAAATAACTCAGATAAAACAGCTCACTCTTACACCCTTTACATAACCTACTATTTCACTTAGTGCAAAGAAACTGTTCAGGATTGAGTGGAGAGGGACAGGGATGACCTTATAAACAGAAGACACATTTATGGCATCAATATGGCCATACATCCAGAAAGGGTAAACCAGTGGGAACAGGAACAGTGAATGACGAAAAGTGTGTGTTAGGTTTGTAAAAGCCCACTCTTACACCCTATACACAGTCATCGATCTTTGTACCACCATTGAAAAGCAGTTCTTGTTTAACTGAAGACACAAGTGAACAGGTATATAGACACTGCTTTACACTGTGAGCAGCAGTGGCAGCACACCTGTCACTCGAGGTCAGTTCATGTGCTTGTTGTACTCAGTCACAGGTGCAGACAGAGACCTATCATGTGTCCATCCACTTTAAAAATACAAGAGATCCGTCCCGAATCCAGTCCCCAGTTGTGGTCCAGGTTCCCATGCAGAAAGGAATCTCAGAGTCTCATCATCAGTCGTGTTTTCCATGAAACAGTGGTGGCTGTCTATATCTTACCTGTTTGTTTGCATTTGCTGTCTATTGAATGGGAGCCTGATCATTTTTACTGTCACAAAAGAAGAAAAAAAAAACAGCATGAGTATGATAACACAAGACTACTTTATAACTTTACATTATCATTATCAGTGACCATGCATAAAGACAACACAAGCTTTTGTAACGTCATACAACAGCCTGCATTTTTTTTTCTTATTTCTAAATATCACAAACATGTGTAAGCTACATAAGGCAGTATTTTAGCCAGAGAGCTAAAGTTTTGTGCTAAATAACCTTATACAGATGGTACCTAAACGGAATAATGGTTTTACCGCTGCGTCAAACAAATGATATTTTTACATCCCAGTAGCACCCCCGTTGCGCTGCACCACCGCCGACAAAACCTTCTGATGATGATCAATATATTTGTTGCACAAAGTTTTGGTCAAGTGCTCTCTCCAGAAAGTCACAACGGCCTGAAGAAGCTCATCTTTGTTCCGTGGCTTAAACTCACGTCTGACAAACTCCTTCAGTGCCAAACCATCTCTACCGGGTTGAGATCAGGAGACCTGCATGTAAGGAATGGAATACAAGTTAGAGGAAATTGCCATATGCACGTTTCATAAACAAGTTCATCTAAAATAACAGAACGCAGGGTGTAAGAAACATACCGGGCTGGTGTTTTCACCCAGTTGATCCCGGCCTCAGCAATACACTGCCTGTAGCAATACGCTGTGGGTCATTGTCTCTGTGGGTCAGAGACCTGGTCTTGATGCTTCTCAGGGGAAATCTTCATCCTGGTTGTTAGTGTGGCAGGAAGTTCAGCATTTCATAAAGAGACCACGCAGCATTTAAACCGATGCATGTGTGTGGGACAGGACCAATCCACTATCCACTCATTTTTACCATCATTAATTCAGCGCATACTGTATGTCTGTACGCCATAATCAATAGTACACAAACATGTTAATAAAAGGTATACATTTTGAGCAGTGTAGTTTTTTCATAAGTTTGGTTGACAGTGTCTTAATTTGGTAATGAAATGGCCGTGATGTCAAAGCGCCGACGCGACCATTTGAACTTGAAGAAAGAAAACAGGCAGGAACCACCATTCATTTCCATGAATTTGTTTGTGGTGGACGAGCAAAAACTCATCATACAGACTACTACCACCACTACCACCACTACTACTACTACTACTACTACTACAGTTTTTACCCTCTAATTTCGTTAACCTGTTCCTTATTTAAGTTAAATTTTTGCTGCATTTATGATTTTTATACACTGCAGGTTATGTGATTTTATACAGCGCTGTGCGTTTCATTCTAAAAATGCTGGGTTCTTTCAACTCATTATTTCTTCTCATTATATCACACTGTATATGCACTGTATATCTCTTGATCATTACAGTTTTATTTTACTTAATTACATATATATCATATCTTTATATATCTGTCTGCTTTTCTTCATCCTCCTCCTTCTTTTTCTTCTTCTTAATGTCTAGATTCTGGTTTTGTGAATTAGTGAGGATGGGTGTTAATATTAGGCAAGACAAGGCAAGTTTATTTGTATAGCACATTTCATACACAATGGTAATTCAAAGTGCTTGACATAAAAGAGAAGAAAATAATCATAAAAGGGCGATTAAACCCTGATTGAATGTATGGGGATTAAAGCAGGGCACGGCCCTGTAACTTTACGTGTAAAACAGGTAGGAATAAATCGTTTAAATGAATGTAGCATGAGCTATTGATCATTGAGAGAATTGGCGTCCTTTCTTACCCACAGACAGGTAAATTCACGAAACCAAAAGCACATCTTCGTGTTATTGATGTGGAATCACATCTTTGTTTTTGCACATTTTAAAATAAAGACACATTTACGCCAAACACTTTAGAACCTTGGTGATATTTACGTTATCAGTGTCAGGCTGTGATCATTCATTCATGTGCTTCAGCATTGATCTTAAATAAAGCATGCATTGCCATCCTTGGAAGCTCAGTTGTGAGTGGGGCGGAGAAGAAAACAAAATATACCATTCCTCATGATCCACTAAAACAACAACCACCGATGGTTCAGTGCAAGCCAAAGTGCAAATGAATAAAAAATAAAGAGACCCTGATTATATTGCATAAATATTATTTAGTAAAACGAAATCTCTGAGAAAAATAAATGTAAAACAATATATTTTGGTTCAGTGCCAGATGAAGTGCGAATGAATAATGGATTGAGAGGCCCAGATTATACTGCATACATATTAATTGTAGAAGTATGATTATTTAGCTTTTGATTTACACCTTTGCAACTCCACCCACATTACACCACCTATTACATAAATATTTCCTTAGAAAGGCTACATTCATTCAGTAGTGTGAAGATTTTCAGTTGTCCAGTTTAGAAATTACTATTAAGACAACCCATTATTTTCTCGGGGAAAAGAAAAAAAAAAAAAAACTCAAGCTACTTAACCACACGCAGATTTGTATTAACATATATACTTTATCCTTTTGCAGTCAACTACCCTGTATAGAGGAGTGTTTGAACAAAGACAGACTGTAGTGGACTTGAGGCCTGAGCTTGAGAAGTGTGACACAGAGATCGGGGCACTAAAACAGCGACTGTGTGTCTGCAAAACGGCACACGTTAAAGAGAGGGAGGATATCTGCAAGCTATCCACACAATAATCTGTGTGGTCTTGAGTGGGGCTTGTGGGTCTTGAGTTAAGATACAAATACAAATGTAATGTATTAAACAGGTGAAAATACATTACATTTACACCACAGATGAAACTGAAAACCATATGTAATCTACATAAGGCATTAGCCTAGCCACCAGAAGCTAACATGTTTGTTAAGTTCCATAAGGCAGTACAGCTTGCTGGATTCTCCTCTTCCATTCTCAGTCAGAGTCTCCATGTGGATCAGAGGAAAAGCTACATTCCACCCACTGTCCAGAACATTCTGGGCCCTTTATGTTAGAACAGTTATGTACCTTCACATTATTTTCAGTATTTTCTAGGGGTACCATCATTTTTGTCCAGGCCTGTTCCATGAGTTATTTTTTTTTTATAATTCTGTTGAAGCATGGTTGAAAAGCAATGTCTGACTTTCATTGGTTAACATTCATAGAATTCTTATTTATTATTACTTTTGTCAGATTAAAGTTATTTCTGTGACCATTATGAGTTTTTCTTTCATTGACCGAAGGGTACCAACAATTTTGTCCACGTGTGTAGGTGTGAACCGCTGAGCCAGGGTCACACCTGAGGAAGCATGAATTATTTGCATTTGAATGTTGTCTGACATTGTAAAGCACACACAGTAACACTAAAACTACAACCTAGTAGAATATGCTGCATAAATATTATTTAGTACAAAAGAATTCCTGAAAAAAACTTCCTAAGAAGCATTTACGAATGTAAGACAATACATTTTTTTTAGTTGTTCTAATGTTTCATTCGAAAAGTCAATTTTTCTAGTTATTTCTATATTTAAAGTTTTTATGTCTTTAAATGTATTTTTAATAATAAACAATGTAAAGACACAGATACAGGCTATATAACAGTTTTTGTTTTTGTTCTTTGTACGAAGAATATTGGATAAAGAAATTGGATCCAAGATGGCGGTGTGGCAGTAGCACACAGCAGCCGCTCAAGAGCCAAAATGGTGCTACTTTGTTTACTTCGTGTTGTAGCCTGTTTATTTTACTCAGTATATGGAAACGGTGTTCATATTTACCACCGCCAGACACTTTTACAACTCAATAACCCAGTAAAATGCATTCAAGATTAGCTTCGTGAGAAGTTCTCGGCGTTGCCTGATTTACCGCGGGAATTCACCACCATTTTCATTATGGGAGTATACATTCCTCCTAGCGCTAATGCTTAGGAGGCGCTCTGTGAACTGTATGCATGGATCAGTAATCTGCAGAACACACACCCCGATGGACTGCATTTCACTGCATATTGTACTGTGTATGTGACAAATAAAATTTGAATTTGATTTGACTGTTTATTGTCGCTGGAGATTTCAACCACGCAAATCTCAAGTCAGTGCTTCCTAAATGCCATCTCCTTTCGAGAACACTGACTGGAATATGTTTAGGGAGGCTGCGACTTACAGACTTTTAGAAGTAAACGTCATCAGTGACCAGCTACCTCAACAAGTGCAGCGATAATGTCATTGAATTCAAGAGCATCACCTCACGACCCAAACAGAAACCGTAGATTACTGCGGAAATGCATGCCTTCTGAGGACCCGAGACTCTGCCTTCAGAGCGGGGGACAAGGTGGCCCTAAGAATAGCAAGGGCAAAACTGTCCCGCATTGACGGCGCTTCTGTGGAGCTTCATCAATAGCACAAAATTCCTGGGTGTCCACCTGGAGGAGAACCTCACCTGGTCCCTCAACACTAGCTCTTTGCACAAGAAAGCCCAACAACGTCTTTTCTTCTTGAGAAGGGTCAGAAAGACACAGCTTCCACCACCGATCCTCACCACCTTCTATAGAGGAACTATTGAGAGCATCGTGAGCAGCTGCATCACTGTCTGGTTTGGGAATTGTACCATATCAGACTGCAAGACCCTACAGCGGATAGTGAGGACAGCTGAGAAGATCATCGGGGTCTCTCTCCCTTCTATCGAAGACATTTACACCACACGGTGCATCCGCAAAGCCACCAGCATTGTGGCTGACCGGACACATCCATCACACTCACTCTTCACCCTCCTGCCATATGGAAAAAGGAAGCATTTGGGCACACACACCCAAACTAAACATTTTTTATCCACAAGCCATCCATCTCCTCAACACAAAGGGACTGGACTGATAAACACACACATGCACAATCACTCTGATCTACAACCATCTCACAATTTGTTCACACCTACCTACCTGAACTGCTCTTTGTAATATTTGCACAATATTTATTTTTTCACTTGCTATTTGCACACCATATTTCTTTTAATCATTGTTGCTACTTCAGGAATTTCAAATGTTTACTGTTTCTCTTCCCACTACATCAACTCATACCTCATCACTAAAAAAAAAAAGTACTGTAATGTTTTACGTCGTCATGTTTGTCACTCTGTAGATCTTTTTTGCACATTTGCATGTGCACTTTGTTGTCTGTTGTCTATTGGTGCCTCTTTTTGTATAGAAATAGATAGTTAAAAATATAAAATGTAAATCTGTCATATCTGAGCCAGTCAGCTAATTAGATCTCTTATTTAGCTAGCTGGCTCCGGTAAAGTGTGTTAATTTATGTTGTGTTGTTAATTTATGTTGTTGCATGTATGTAGCATCTTGGTCCTGGAGCAACGTTGTTTCGTTCCACTGTGTACTGAACTGTATATGGTTGTAAATGTCAATAGCTCTAGTTCAGATTTTTCATGTTTGTTGTATAAAGTACTTGGTTGTGGACATAATTGTAGTATTTCTTCAATTCTTCAACACATTGTTATGACTGATTTATTTTGGCCTTTGACGTTTTGCGGCGGCGGTAAGCAAGCGGTAATAGTCATTCTGGTTGACTACTATCGTGTTGCATTTGATAAACATTCCCTAATCACAAACTCAAACAGGAAATATCTCTCTGCAAAGGACAAACTGTCACAGCGCGCCAGGTCATGCCCCATGTCCCCAGACAGGCCATGCTCATCTGCTCGACCAATCCACACTCCACTCCACTCCACTCTTTCCATTTTGCCGCCTCAATCTCTGCTTTCGGCACACCTGTTCTCTATCTCAGTTTATCACCTCTGCCTATTTAAACTCTTCGTCAAGCAACCATTAGCTGCCGAATTATTGCGTGCTCATAGCCCAGTTTTCTCGTGCCTCACGTCAAGTATATTCTCGCCCTCGCATTACGGACTTCTTCCCCTTTTTTCACGCTTCTCGCCTCGCGGATTAAACCTGTTCACTACGCTGACCGAACTCCCGGCTTTGATCTCCTGCTTCCGCTTCACGACCACGACTTTGTCTAGCCCTCTGGATTTATTACAACAAGGACTTCAGGTATGCGCTTCATGAATTAGAGCGCTTCTCTTCAGCGCTTCTGTCCGCACCTGCCTTCACGCTGCACGTTGGATGCCACACTCATCTTGTCACTCTGATCTCCAGTGCCTCTCGCTCGCCACCACCTTCATTGACTACTCAAGCTTCTCTTTATCTCTAACCAGTGCTTTATGTATATTTAAACATACGTTTTAACTAATAAAGACTTTCAGTTCAGTTGTTGTCTGCTTTTGGGTCCTCCATGCCCGCCCAACACGGACCACCCGTGACAGAATAATTCGGCCATGACGGACCCAGCGGACAAACTGCGTTTCCTGCCAGGTATCCACACAAAGCCCTCATCTTATACCCATGCCGAGGCAGACTTGTGTCAGGCTATCGCCCAGCGGGGAGTGCAGCTGGAAGCTAATCAGCAAAGTCTGCACCAAGTGAACTTAACACTCTCTGCTATTTCTGCTCAGTTGCAGCAGCTGCTTACGACCCTACCTTTAGCCACGACGCCCTCGGTTCGAAGTGAGCCTTGTGCCTCCGACCCTGAATCCCATGATCAGTTACTGCCTGGAACACAAACCTTTCCGACACATTCTAGCGCCTCCGTTGAACTCCAGAAAGCCGACCCCCTCCAGACGAAGCTGCCAACCCAAGACCCGTCATTTCCTGTTCTGAAGTATGTGACACCAGAACCATGCTCTAGGTCATGCTCTGGTCTGTACTGTGAGACAGCTCAATCATGTCCTGCTCCAAGCCCTGAGATCCCAAAATCATGTCCTGTCCTAAACAATGTGATACCGGAATCATGCCCTGAGTTATGCTCTGCTCTGTGCTGTGAGACAGCCAAATCATGTCCTGTTCCAAGCTTTGAGAAGTTGGAGTCCTGCTCTGCTCCATACTGTGGATCACCTGAACCATGCCTTGTTACCTCCAATGACCGCGACCAGGGCCCAGTCTGCTCTGAGAGCCTCGCTGAGGTCCCAACTTGCTCAGTGGACCTCTCTTCAGTTAGACTTTCTCTATCTGTTACCATGTCCCCGATAAAGCCCCCCTTTCAGGTGTCCCAGACCAAGCCACTGTTCTCACAGCTACCTAAGCCACCCACCCACCCAACTCCTCCTCCCCAGGGTTTTAATGGCAGCAAAGCTTTCATCATGCGCCGGCTTTGGAAGGCCCGACGACATTCAGAGAAATCGACCAGAACACCACGTGGCGCTTGTAGGAGGGAGGGAAATGTCATGTACCACTCAGATGGACCCAGTGCCCATGCCAAGCTCCTGCCCGGACCCAGTGCCCATACCAAGAATCAACTCCAACTTAGTGCCTGTGCCAAGTTCCTGTCCGGACCCAGTGCCCATGCCATGATCCAACGCTATACTAAGCTCTGGTCCTATGTCAAGCTTAAGACCTATGCCGACCCTCTCAAATTTCATGTTCAGCTTAAGAGCGGGTGCTCCACTCCATCTGTCCACAGGCTTACTTATGGTGAAATCGACACAGCAGGGTGGAGCGGCTGCCCCGGACCTCCTGTTAGGCACATCAGGAACAGAGCCTAAAGGGCTGCTCTCTCAGCATCCTCCCTGGGTCACTGATGGGGATGACATTTTTCCCAACACCACTCAGAGGCATACTCTAGAACGCCAGGTGGCGTCCGTGGGGGGGGAGGTACTGTCACGGCGCGCCAGGTCATGCCCCATGTCCCCAGACAGGCCATTCTCATCTGCTCGACCAATCCACACTCCACTCCACTCCACTCTTTCCATTTTGCCGCCTCAATCTCTGCTTTCGGCACACCTGTTCTCTATCTCAGTTTATCACCTCTGCCTATTTAAACTCTTCGTCAAGCAACCATTAGCTGCCGAATTATTGCGTGCTCATAGCCCAGTTTTCTCGTGCCTCACGTCAAGTATATTCTCGCCCTCGCATTACGGACTTCTTCCCCTTTTTTCACGCTTCTCGCCTCGCGGATTAAACCTGTTCACTACGCTGACCGAACTCCCGGCTTTGATCTCCTGCTTCCGCTTCACGACCACGACTTTGTCTAGCCCGCTGGATTTATTACAACAAGGACTTCAGGTATGCGCTTCATGAATTAGAGCGCTTCTCTTCAGCGCTTCTGTCCGCACCTGCCTTCACGCTGCACGTTGGATGCCACACTCATCTTGTCACTCTGATCTCCAGTGCCTCTCGCTCGCCACCACCTTCATTGACTACTCAAGCTTCTCTTTATCTCTAACCAGTGCTTTATGTATATTTAAACATACGTTTTAACTAATAAAGACTTTCAGTTCAGTTGTTGTCTGCTTTTGGGTCCTCCATGCCCGCCCAACACGGACCACCCGTGACACAAACCATTACCAGTGTCAAATTCTGTAAAGGTCAACACAAGACTCACCTTAGAAAGTGTCTTTGGAATTGTAGTCCCCGGGACCGTCTGTTCCCGAGCTTAAAGAACTCACAGCTGCTGCACAGTACTGGGGGGATTAACCTCACAATGGGAGGCCGTCCTTTTATTATTTTATATTGCAACTAATTACAACTTCAGTAAAGAAATGCAATATATGGTACTTGAGTAAAACTAAGCAAAGGGTTAAAGGGAAAATAAAAAAACACAAATCCTTGTGAACTTAAATTAACAATGCGTGGTAACACTGCCTAAGAAGTACAGCAGAACTCTTTTATACCCTGGTCCTGTGACTCATGTTCTATCAGCGTTACCCTACTAACCACTTAGCAGGTTCTCACCTTATAAGGTAAATACTGATGCACTAATCCGTTCTCTACTTCCTCTAAATATATTTAACATAATCAGGCGAAATCATATTCTTGTCTTGTGTCTTACCAACTGCTATCGATTACAGCGTCCAATATATCTTAGGTGTGAATAACATCGCTGCTAACATTAACCTTGCAAATGTCAACTGATTCTTTCTCCACAGACGTTGCAATGATGTATCCGTAGAAGGGTCTTTGCAACATTTTTTCTCTCCAGAACTTAACGCATCTTAAGACATCTTCATTCTCGTCGAGCTGCTTTGATGTCTAGAACATTTCAGCTTTACCCAATACGTCTCCTATAGTGAGCTGGGACATATGACAACTTAAAACATTAGCACATTACATAACACTACCTACTTTAAATATAAATAAGCATGTCACCCCATTATGTTTTCATTTTAATAATGGCTTGAAGCTCATGAAACTCAAAGATCCAATACCTCAAAAAAAATTATATTTCATTTTGAGATTGAGTAAATTACTAGTCATACAATTTAAATACCGTATCTCTCGGTGTATTGGTTAGTACTGTGGCCTCATACCTCTAGCATCGAGCATATGATTCCCACCTTAGGTCTGTATGAATTAAAAGAACCATGGTTGGTGGGATCCCTCAGAGTACTCCAGTTTCGTCCCACAGTCTAAAGACATGCAAATTAGGCTAATTGACATTCCCAGTTGTGGTTCCCATAATGCATGAATGAAAGTGTGAGCATATGCGTGTGTGTGCCCTGCAATGGATTGGCACCCAGTCCAGGGTGAACCCCACCTTCTTCCCTCAGTCTTCTGGGGATGCTTCCCCCCTTACCCCCAACCACCCCCATCCCCGACAACTCGGTTTGCAGGATAAAGTGGGGTCACACAGACAATTAATGAGTGAGTGAGAGTATCTCTCAGCCTAGTTCAGTACATGCAACCAATCACCTCACCGTCAACAAACCTGAGTGATCAATGAGAGTGGGGAAAACATACCATCTAAACATACCAGTTCACCAGAATACTCTACGTCCATGAGTCCCGCAGATCTGCTCCTTTACCTAAGACTGATCTATTTACGAAAATGCTGCACTAAATAAATAGGTTTTTAGCCTAGACTTAACACTGACACTGTCCTGAACAGTAATTGAAAGTATATTCCCTAAAAAAAAAAAGCTCTGTGAGAGTATCTGCTGAGAGAGACCACTCTGGCGCGAGACCATTTAATGCTTTATATGTCAAAAGTATTATTTTAAAATCGATGCGAAATTTCACAGGGAGCCAATGCAGTGTAGATAAGATAGGGGTGATGTACTTGTATCTTCTGGTTCTAGTGAGGACTCTCTCTGCTGCGTTCTGGACTAAGTGAAGCTTGTTTATGCACCTAGTGCAACCAGACAGTAAGGCGTTACAATAGTCCAACCTAGAGGTAATCAAAACATGAACTAATTTTTCTGCATTGTTAAATGACAATATATTATTTATCTTGCCAATATTTCTGAGGTGAAAGAATAGTCCAATGCCTTAACCACTGAGCATTTGCTGTCAAGCATTATAGAGATATGCTGATTTCCTTTTACATCAGAACCTGTGGCAAGGTCAGGACTGTCTGGGGGATGTAGCAATAATTTCTAGTTTAGATCCTGTTATGTGCAAGTGATGCTGGTGAATGATTGTGTCCCACAGACAGATATACTGGGCTCTGAGCTACCTCAGCTGGGATCACCATTCACAGTAAAATGTTTGCACCATTCAAATGTTTTACTGCTGTGTACTGTGCTTGAAGTCTTCTGTAAATGTCAATTGCTTTTTATCACTTTTATGCCTTAATTTACCAACAATGTCACCACAAGTTCCAGTTTGACTTGTTGGACCACTGCAGAAAGTCTTCTGGAGAACATCCCAAAAAATTTCTATAGGGTTAAGGTCTGGACTTTGTGGTGGACAATCCATGTGCAAAAATGATGTCTCATGCTCCCTGAACAACATTTGCACAATTTGAGCCCAATGAATCCATGGAATTTGGCCGTGCTATCAGGGAAGAAAAATCCATTCAATATATTCAGCTCAACTGACCTCACTTTCAGGCACATAATGTTGCTGCCTAGACCTGACCTGAAGTGAATCAACCCCAGATCATAACACTGCCCCCAGGCTTGTATGGTAGGCATGATGGGTGTTTCACTTCATCTGTCTCTCTTCTTACCCTGATGTGTAATAAGTGGTTAGACAGTTCTTCACCCAATTTCAGTAGTTTCAGCAATTTTTTTAGTTGGTTTATTTGTTTTATGCAGGCCAATAAATTGTCCCTTCTGAAAGAGAGTAACATCTTTGCCAAACCCACAGTCTTACATGTCTGATATAGCTGTTGGAGAAATGAGAAGCTGCTCACAGCATCAGATAGGGTTAAGTAACTTGCTGCCACCAGATTAATAAATGCAATAATTATCCAATGAAACTATCCAAATGAAACTCTTATCTATTTTCCTAGTTAAATCCAGCTGGTGACTGTTTTTGGTCATTCAGTGTACAGTTGTTTCCTCTTATATTACAACTGTGCCTGTTACTGTACAGCATTTGTAGATGCCAGGTACAGCAATATTTGTTCCCAACACATTGAAACATCTATATGATTATTCAGATCACTGCTGAATTTTAAATACTGGCTGTCACGGAGTGCACCTCTACCTGTTATCGCTCCTTGCTCACTCTGTAGGCTCCCTACATAGGCTGGGCCACCAGGTTGGGCCAGCTAATGATGATTAACATTTATGGACCTTGGGATTTCTCCGCATTACAAAAGCGAAGTACAGCAAAGAGTCATGTGATGGCGTTGGTTCGTGTAAGAAGGAGAGGAGTGTGCAAGAGTTATGGGAGCGTGCAGGAGTGCTTCCTCCATGTGCTCCATCCTGCCACTCTGCCCCTCGCACGACCGGCGTCGTTACAGTAACCCCCTACCCCCTACCCCCCCTTTAACCTGGTCAACCTTGACCCTGCGAAACTCTTTATTGGGTTCAGGGTCCAGTGTACGCCGAGCGAGGAGCGCTCAATCGCCCAGGCTCTTCACACCAAGCATGGCGGTCCGCCGCTTGGTCGCCCTGGGTGGGTGTATGGGGGGGAATAAGGTGCGTGGTGTAGCACGGGTGGGTATGGGCCTTCGATGGGGTTTGACATCCCAGTAGCCCTGAGGGGCAGTAGAAAGGGGTACTGGGGCAGGAGGCGCTGGAACTGGGGGTTGACCACCCTTAAGGCAACATAGGGCACACTGACATCCCCAGTTCGAGATGGAACGGATCGGGCCAGTCGATGCGAGGGTTGTGACGATGTAACCAGGGGAACCCCAGCACTACTCTCTGTTCTGTCACCCGGACAGTACTGGGGCCATTCTGTGTGTCACACACCCCGACTTAATTGACTGGCCGGCCAGGGAGACCAATGGGATGGCGAAAGGGAAGGGCTAACTGGAATACCCAGTGCCACAGCTAACCTCCTGTCAATAGAATTTCCCATGGCCCCCGTATCTATGAGCACCTCTGTTCGTGCTCTCCGGATCCCATGCCCTGAGAGTGTGGCTGGAAGGAAGAGCCCTGCATGACGGGGTCCTGACTTTTGGGTCACACCTGACCCACCCCTCCTGGGGTGACCCCGTCTGTGACGTACTTCACCACAGGCATCGCTTGCCCTCAGGGAGCCCCGTGGGCTGCTACGCTGAGGGGCAAGCATGGGGTCTCCCATGTTTTCCAGGTCTAGATTTTCCGGCTCAAAATCAGGGGTGGGATCTGAAGCCTCAGACTCTGTCTCCATGGGCAGAGGTGAGACTTTGCGCCTATAGCCCTATAGCCGGGGGGCTAGGTGCGTGGAGTGGCTTTTGTGAGGTGGAGGAGATGTTCCCCGCCTAGAGCTGCCGGAACGTCCGGCCTGACGCTCACGGGAGCGGTTATCCACCCGGATGGCTAGTCTATAAAACTCCTCCAAATTCTGGGGAGGATCACGTAAGGCTAGCTCATCCTTTAGCCGCTCTGAGAGCCCGTGTGTATACGCAGCCATAAGGGCTGCGTCATTCCACCCCGAACTGGCAGCCCGGGTACGAAACTCGACCGTGTAGTCAGCTACTGATCGCCCCTCTTGATGAATATAAAGCATGTGGATGATGAAAAGTAGCCCTAAGTGCATCAATGAACGCACTTAGGGTGGCATGCTCAGAGAGGAGATGCTGCCACACAGCAGTAGCCCACTCTAGTGCCCTGCCTGTGAGCAGAGACATCATAAATGCAACCTTCGCCCTTTCAGATGGAAACTGCGAAGGTTGCAGCTCGAATATTAGTGCGATCATTCTGTTACGTGGTGCGGTATGGAGAGCCGCACCACGCGATGTTTTTTAATGATAAGAGCCCTTATGCTGGGCGTTAGAGTGGGTCAATGAAATAGGAGTTAGTGAGAGTGCTTGTGATACATACGGGAAGATGTCGTTACATTGACATTCCCAGTTGTGGTTCCCGTAATGCATGAATGAAAGTGTGAGCATATGCGTGTGTGTGCCCTGCAATGGATTGGCACCCAGGATTTAAAAAGTGAACAACAGACAAACCACTGGCAGTGATGCGAGTGTCTGGCACTGATATCAGTTCTGAAGTCTTCTTTAAACAGCTGCTGAGTATTAGACAAAATCTCTGCACACAAAAATTAGCTGAGCTACCTGAATTTGTGCAGAATGCTTCATAGAATCCTCACTAGAACCAGAATGTTTGATCCCATCACCCTTCTAGAACACTTACAGCTCTATTATGATAACTTTTGAAACACACATAAAACAGTAGATTTATAAGATTTTAAATGTAAGCACTGTGATATACCTTAAAAACACATGTCCATGAATGGCCTCTTCACAGTGGACAAGCCCTGTTACAGTTCATTTATTTTAAAAAAGCCTCAGTTCACCATCTGTGCATTATTTAAATACTTGCCAAGGACTAGGCAAACAACTAACAAACAAATAAGCTTTGAACAAAATAAATTTTAGAAAATATATCTCAGAATTTTAAATGAACTCGTAAATCTATTATACACACTTTATAATACATTACGGGTGATACAGTTAATTAGTTACGTGTCATAATCTTGTAAAATTCTGAATGGACAGACATCTGATTGTGCATCTTACCAGCTTTTATGCTTTATTCACAGTGCTGACCAGACTCATGTCATGTTTCTCACAGCTCTGCCCCTGAACACAATCTGAACCCTGCAGTGGACCCAGAATCCTGCTGGATGAAAGTGTTCTCAGCTTCCCTGTTTTCCCCCAACTGGCTTCCCTTAAAGCTCTGATATGTCATAAATACAAACTACCTTAATAATAATTTACTTTCAGTTAGTAGTAAGATAACAGTAGGAATATAAACCAATGGATGTGAAAACTATGCATTTTTTTTCTTAGCATTTTCCTATGATAGGATAATTAGTGTAAATTCATTACACAGAGATTTGTATTAGTCTGACCCTGTTGTGAATAAAATGGTCAGCGGTGTTGCAGATTCCCAAACTTGTCCTGATTACACCATCTCCATGGTTACACTTCAGTGCTGGTGAGCTTGTCTTTGTGCTGCATAAGTTTCATAAAAATATAACTTGAGAAACATCTCCAGTTCTCCTCTTTTTTTTTTTTTACTCTTGCCCTGTCCATCTCAGATTTACATCCAATCTGTTTTTTTTTTTTTTTGTAAAGAAAAAAATGTGGGGGGTGGAGGTGGTGATTTGCATTGTGTTCTTAAGTCTATACTGCAGAAAGTCTGAATGGAACCAAGCCCTATAAACATCCTTCACATTTCAGGTATGTTTCAGTACTTTATTAAAATACTTCAGTTATTCCCTAACCCTTAATAAGTTAAATGTTGCAAAATGTTTTATATAGCTTGACACGTGAGATAATTAATGTGTTGAAGGTACTTGCGTAGTTTAGAGCAGGGCTTTACTGTGATCTTTCACCAGCAGGTGATCACGGTTAAAAATAGACTCGTGAATTGAGATTTTACAAATGCTACAGCATAAGTATTAGACCCAATGATACATTAACATTAGAACAATCTAATGCTGTGGGATATCTCTATTTATATAGCATTATTCAACTACACATTAACAAATGAACACTAAGGAGTGGATTACGAATATCAGGATTCCTACAGTCAGGAAAAGTCTGTAATGTATACAATATATAAAGACTTTTTCCTGAGTTTAGACCTGATATAAGTAAAACATTTTCAACCAGCTGAGCTGTGAATCTTAAATAACCAGTGGCATCAGAAGTGATCAGCTGTGAACATCTGAATACCAAAAAGACTCATAGCAGCCATTCAAACAGAAATCGTATATACTTACTTCTCTCCAATTCCTGTGCTAAAGCAAGGCCAGACATGACACTGCCAAAACAATAAAAATATAAAATTGCTGTTAGATTCAAATAAGCAAATACTTTGCAAACTGAATAATTACTATGGAGGACCAAAACTGCCAAAATAATAATAATAATAATAATAATAATAATAACTCAAATACTGAATTAAAGTGCAAGTTGATTCAAATATTAAGAAATATTCAAAGAAAGTGATTTTAAAAAATGCTCCCCCCAAAAAATGAAAAAAATCTGTCTACATTTTTTAATAGCTGAAATCCATTAGTGGTTTACTAGGTTATTGATCAGAAGTTTAGAAGTTCGGACATCAGCCTAAATTATTTTTGCTTTAAATAATAATTTCACTGCATGTCATTCGACAATTAAAATTACAATTTTAATCATGTGGGATAAAAGACTATTGCTACACACGTGGACAAAATTGTTGGTACCCTTCAGTCAATGAAAGAAAAACAGAAGTCACAGAAATAACTTTAATCTGACAAAAGTAATAATTTTTAAAAATTCTATGAATGTTAACCAATGAGAGTCAGACATTGCTTTTCAACCATGCTTCAACAGAATTATTTTAAAAAATGAACTCATGGAACAGGCCTGGACAAAAATGATGGTACCCCTAGAAAATACTGAAAATAATGTGACATGTTAATTCAAGGTGTGTCCACTAATTAGCATCACAGGTGTCTACAATCTTGTAATCAGTCAGTGGGCCTATATATAGGGCTCCAGGTAGTCACTGTGTTGTTTGGTGACATGGTATGTACCACACTCAACATGGACCAGAGGAAGCAAAGGAAAGAGTTGTCTCAGGAGATTCGAAAGAAAATTATAGACAAGCATGTTAAAGGTAAAGGCTATAAGACCATCTCCAAGCAGCTAGATGTTCCTGTGACTATAGTTGCACATATTATTCAGAAATTTAAGATCCATGGGACTGTAGCCAACCTCCCTGGACGTGGCCGCAGGAGGAACATTGATGACAAATCAAAGAGACGGATAATCCGAATGGTAACAAAAGAGCCCAGAAAGACTTCTAAAGAGATCCAAGTTGAACTTCATGCTCAAGGAACATCAGTGTCGGATCGCACCATCCGTCATTGTTTGAGCCAAAGTGGACTACATGGGAGACGACCAAGGAGGACACCATTGTTGAAAACAAATCATAAAAAGCCAGACTGGAATATGCCAAACTACATGTTGACAAGCCACAAAGCTTCTGGGAGAATGTCCTATGGACAGATGAGACAAAAACTGAGGCACATCAGCTCTATGTTCACAGATGGAAAAATGAAGCATATCAAGAAAAGAACACTGTCCCTACTGTGAAACATGGAGGAGGCTCTGTTATGTTCTGGGGCTGCTTTGCTGCATCTGGCACAGGGTGTCTTGAATCTGTGCAGGGTACAATGAAATCTCAAGACTATCAAGGGATTCTAGAGAGAAATGTGCTGGCCAGTGTCAGAAAGCTGGGTCTCAGTCGCAGGTCATGGGTCTTACAACAGGACAATGACCCAAAACACACAGCTAAAAACACCCAAGAATGGAGAAGAGGAAAACATTGGACTATTCTAAAGTGGCCTTCTATGAGCCCTGACCTCAATCCTATTGAGCATCTTTGGAAGGAGCTGAAACATGCCGTCTGGAAAAGGCACCCTTCAAACCAGAAACAACTGGAGCAGCTTGCTCATGAGGAGTGGGCCAAAATACCTGCAGAGAGGTGCAGAAGTCTCATTGACAGTTACAGGAATCGTTTGATTGCAGTGATTGCCTCAAAAGGTTGTGCAACAAACTATTAAGTAAGGGGTACCATCATTTTTGTCCAGGCCTGTTCCATGAGTTTTTGAGTTTTCATTTTTTTATATAATTCCGTTGAAGCATGGTTGAAAAGCAATGTCTGACTTTCATTGGTTAACATTCATAGAATTCTTATTTATTATTACTTTTGTCAGATTAAAGTTATTTCTGTGACCATTGTGAGTTTTTCTTTCATTGACCGAAGTGTACCAACAATTTTGTCCACGTGTGTGTGCCTCAATGTGCAATGGCTCAACTGGATTGAGGAGAAATAGTTGGGCCTGATGAGAAAAGATTCATTTTCCGATTTTCCCGATTTAGTCATGTCCAATTCCTCCCCGTCACTAGGGGGCTCCCATATTTAGCTACTACTACCACTCAGTCGGGAGCGCTCACACACCGCTATCCGCTCTTTCAGCTTGCTCACAGATGCCCCTGATTGGCTGTATGGCCATGCATTTAAGCAACTATAATCAAAAACTAAGAACAATATCTCAACATTATCTAATTAAAGGCAAATGATTAACCACCACTCACAGTATCATGGAAGCACAGCAACAATGAAGAAGATAAACAAGTCCAGTGCAACACCCTTCAGTGCAGTGCAGAAAATGACACTGTTGTTACTTTAACTGCATCTCCTTTGGACCAGGGCCAGAGATAGACCTGTTGTTTAGTGACTAACAAGTGAATGGAGGCTGTGAAAGGTGAAGAGTAGCAAAACAGCCCTGAGGCCATCTCATCAGTCAGTGTGCACATGAACACCATGTGCAGCTTACAGACTGCAGGGCACGAAAGATTTTTGACCACATGAACATTCATGAACTGTAAAAAGAGTTGATTCAACAGTAGACTGTGAAATTCATGACCTTCTGAATATATTACATCTGTAGAGTTTTTGTTCCCTGATGGCATGGCCATATTCAAGTCTCTGGAAGCATGAGGAATCATTTTCACACATAAACTGGACACCATAGTGTCATGACTTTAACCCCAGTGAGAGTCTTTGGGAGGTACTGGATAGGTCTTTATGGGCCATGTCGACTCTCACATCATTAAAACAAGATCTCAGCAAGATGCAGCTCTAGGTGCAAATACATGCACTCAGTACGCTTCTGGCTATGAATGGCTGTAGCAATACCTGGGAACACTTTACTGCTTTGCCACTCAGGAGCCCAGAGTAAATGTTCCTAATCACTACTTTTTATTTCTTAGTGAGTTTTAACTCATCATTGATGAAGAACCATATGTTCATACTCCTATTTTTCACAGGTGAGAGATTCAACTAGTTACCGATATACTGTCCATGATTTTTACATATATGTTTTATACACAAACAAAAAATATAATGTTTCATGCCACTTACACTACTGAAAATATGAGAAAAATACAAAATTGAATAAAAAAAATTACACTTTCTGATAAAGGCTAACACTTTACATCTGTCCTCCACAGGAGTTTTTCCCCTCACCCTGCCAGTCACTCGTAAGTACTATTTGATCCAGCAGGGAAAGCCTTGGAGCGCTGCTCAGGCTTACTGCCAAGCTGAATACGCTGATCTGGCTATCATTGACACCAATGATAACATGGTCCGACTTCAGAAAGAAATACAGGAAAAGCAGTACAGTTCTAGTGCCTGGATTGGACTGTACAATGAAGTCAATAGTTGGCGCTGGTCTATGGGAAATGAGCCACTGGGAAATTTACAACTATGGTTTCCAGGAGAGCCCAACAACGGAGATGGACATAGCGAATGTGCTATGATACAGGGCTCGGCTGCTTGGTGTGATAGGCCATGTACAGACACATATCCGTTTGTGTGTTTTGATGGTATGAAACAGCATTTAGCATTCTAGCGTTTATCACTAGAAAAGCATGTTCTAATAAATGATAAATTCCCAAATCTTTATCAGGCCAATAGAACTAAATAACCCATCTTTACGAACTTTGACATTGAAAAGTTGTGTTTGTACAGTCGTGGCCAAAATTTGTGAGAATGACACAAATATTAGTTTTCACAAAGTTTGCTGCTAAACTGCTTTTAGATCTTTGTTTCAGTTGTTTCTGTGATGTACTGAAATATAATTACAAGCACTTCATATGTTTCAAAGGCTTTTATCAACAATTACATGACATTTATGCAAATAGTCAGTACTGTATTTGCAGTGTTGGCCCTTCTTTTTCAGGACTTCTTCAATTCGACTGGGCTGCTCTCAATCAACTTCTGGGACAAATCCTGACTGATAGCAACCCATTCTTTCATAATCACTGGTTTTTGTTTGTCCACCCGCCTCTTGAGGAGTGACCACAAGTTCTCAATGGGATTAAGATCTGGGGAGTTTCCAGGCCATGGACCCAAAATTTCTTAGTTATCACTTTTGCCTTATGGCACGGTGCTCCATCGTGCTGGAAAATGCATTGTTCTTCACCAAACTGTTGTTGGATTTTTGGAAGAAGTTGCTGTTGGAGGGTGTTTTGGTACCATTCTTTATTCATGGCTGTGTCTTTGGGCAAAATTGTGAGTGAGCCCACCCCCCTTGGATGAGAAGCAACCCCACACATGAATGGTCTCAGGATGCTTTACTGTTGGCATGACACAGGACTGATGGTAGCGCTCACCTTTTCTTCTCCGGACAAGCCTTTTTCCAGATGCACCAAACAATCGGAAAGAGGCTTCATCCAAGAATATGACTGCTGAGGACTATGCCCCAGTCCTCAGTAGTCCATTCGCCATACTTTTTGCAGAAAATCAATCTGTCCCTGATGGTTTTTTTGGAGAGAAGTGGCTTCTTTGCTGCCCTTCTTGACACCAGGCCATCTTCCAAAAGTCTTCGCCTCACTGTGCGTGCAGATGCGCTCACACCTGCCTGCTGCCATTCCTGAGCAAGCTCTGCACTGGTGGCACTCCGATCCCGCAGCTGAATCCTCTTTAGGAGACGATCCTGGCGCTTGCTGGACTTTCTTGGACACCCTCAAGCCTTCTTAACAAGAATTGAACCTCTTTCCTTGAAGTTCTTGATGATCCTATAAATTGTTGATTTAGGTGCAATCTTAGTAGCCACAATATCCTTGCCTGTGAAGCCATTTTTATGCAACGCATTGATGGCTGCACGCGTTTCTTTGCAGGTCGCCATGGTTAACAATGAAAGAACAACGATTTCAAGCATCATCTTCCTTTTAACATGTCAAGTCTGCCATTCTAACCCAATCAGCCTGACATAATGATCTCCAGCCTTGTGCTCGTCAACATTCTCACCTGAGTTAACAAGACGATTACTGAAATGATCTCAGCAGTTCCTTTAATGACAGCAATGAAATGCAGTGGAAAGTTTTTTTTCAGGACTATGCAATTCATCTGATCACTCTTCATAACATTCTGGAGTATATGCAAATTGCTATTATAAAAACTTAAGGAGCAACTTTTCCAATTTCCAATATTTATGTAATTCTCAAAACTTTTGGCCACGACTGTAGTCTTACAGTTAGCGTGTAACTTGTTTTACCTTCTAAAAGTAAAGACATTTAATACAAATATTTAATGCATTTATTTGACTGTAACATCTGGTCATATAGCACCCATGTGCACAGAAAGAAGGAGGTGGAGACTTCCTTAATAGTGTAGTCCAATGAAAACTAGATCAACCACCTTGATGTGTGGGTATTACTGCAACTGATCATGTAACTCCATGAGTTAAACATTAAAAAATGGAATATCTTGTTTTGTTGAGGCTTTTAAGCACAATACTGTATATGCTGGTTTTGTCTCTCAGTTTTTCCAGTCACCAATCTCTGTTTATTTACAATGTCTTCTGGAAATACAAAATACCTAAAGATGTGTTAAAACAAAAACTCTGGTGTTTGGAAAAAGAGCACAATAATTTGGAAAAGTTATCAACTATGACCAGAATGGTTGGTTTTGTTCTGGTTTGAGAAAGTACAGTAATGAAGTCAATAATGATGAGGAAAGAGACATTAAGGTGTAAAGAGAGGCAAGAACTTACCTGCTGGCAGCTTCTTAATGGTGGTGGAAGCTAGACATCTGCTTAATTTTCTTTACCTATAGACAACTATATCCTAGCAGTCGTCCACAGTAATCATATACAGTGTACTATATATATATATATATATATATATATATATATATATATATATATATATATATATATATATATAAGTTGTATAAATAGACCAGGGCATTTTAAGTCCTGTGTGGTTGACAATGGGGACAACCACACCTCTTCACTAAGATAAACGTTTTATACTTTCCTTACTCAGTGTTGCTCTGACTTTCCTAAATCAGAGTCTAGGACTCCCAGCTAGGACTTTTTAAGCTAAGATATGAGCTCTGAGAAAATTCTAAAAATATTTTATGTTTGGTTTATTATTAAAGTATTTATTTCGGCGATTATGCCTCACTGGCATCCCTTAAAAACAAACACTTATCTTACCAACAGCATATCTTATCATCTCTCTGTGGACTATATTCAACTGCATATTTTATATGGTGGAGTCCTTGCCTCTACCAAGCAGGATCTAGGGCCCGTATTTACTAAGATTCTTAAAATCACAAATAGGCATCAGGCTCAAAGTTAACTTAGAACTAGGAATATTCCTAGCTCAGAGTAGGACATATAAGTTGTTTATGAGGTTTCCTCCCCTTACTTCACCAGCTAGTAATAGGACTTCTCCTAGGAAGCATGTGATGTTCATGACACAGAGCTGTAAAGTATGATGTTGGACTTACATTATAGTGGGTGTTGTAGTTTTGATGGATTTAGAAGTTTTAAAAGGTGGAAAAGTGAAATGGTGAAATCAGTGCCAGGTGTGGAAAAGCTTTATGCATACAAAACTTATAGATGCATGACTCGCTGCATGAATTTATCCTAAAAAAAAAACAGTTTAAAGCCCCTATAATAGAGCTGTGTGGGCCTGTTATAATCTGATCAAAATATACTCTTCTCTGCATGCATCCCTGTCAACGCCATTTCCTCATTACATTTAACAAATAAAGACACCTTAGGGGCCCTCCCCTTTGTTTAGGAGGATCTTAAGAATCTTGATAAATAGCTCCTTCTCCTGAAAGTAGGATCAAAATGGCATAATTCTGAGGATTGTTGTTCATTTAGAATGCCATCTGATACGCATAGTAAATATTGGCCAAGGGGTATGTGTGGCAAACTGACAGGTGGCATGGTCTCATCTTCTGTCCAGTTTCACTTTCTTTTTGAAGTCATTGTGATCAGATTAAGACAGTCCTACACATCTCTATCATAGGGGCTTTGAACAGCTGTAATTGGAGCAGTCTGATTAAGATAACATCATGCAGCAAGTCACACATCTATACGTTTTTTCTGCATGCATAAAGCTTTAACCATTTCACCATTTTGCTTATCCACCATTTCAAATGACAAAAACACCCACTGTGTCCTATTCTGAGCTAGGAATATTTTCAGTCCCAAATTAACTTTGAGCTTAATTCCCATTCTAAAGTGCTTAGTACTGTAAATACGGGCTCAGGTCTGATTGCTGCAAAAAAAAAAAAAAAACTCCTTTCCTTATTTTATGCAGTATGTATTCTCTCTGTGCTTACAGGCATCAGTGTGTTAAAGCACATTTACTTGCAATCGTTAAAAACCTTTTGGTCCCCAGATTAAGCAAAAAAAAAACATTCATTTATTTTGAAAAAAAACACAAAAAAAAACACATCCTCTGCTATTGGTTTCCCTCTTTGGCCATCCTGATTTCATAGGAGCTTAGAACTTTATTGCAGCTTATTATAAACATATGGCAATCATGTGTTTTTATATTCACACAGATACTCTAACCGGCAATCAGAAGTACATTTACGTCACCAATGCATTGACATGGTATGAAGCTCAGACTTACTGCAGAACGCATCATACAGATCTGGCTAGTGCTAGAGATACAGCAGAAAATCTTGTTATAGCTATACAGACCCTTGACCTCCTTAGTTCGAATTGGTTTGGTCTGTTCAGAGATGGCTGGAAGTGGACTGACCAAACCAACTTCTCTACCATCAGCTGGATGCCTGGAAAACCTGATAATGCCCTGGGGAATGAAAACTGTGGTTATATAAATAACCTCCAGGCTGCTGATGCACAGTGCACAGACATCATGTCTTTCTTCTGTTACAAGGGTCAGTTGAAGTTAAATCCAGTCTCTTATTTAGATACATTTAGGATATACGTTCATGTGTTTTTTTTTTAATGTTTTTTTTTTTTACCTTAATAAGTAATCACAGGACAACAACAAATCATAAGGGTGAAGGTACAGTCGAATCAGGATGTGAACAATCTTGCAGTAATGGCAGCATTATTGGAGCAGGTGAGTGTCCTGCTCCACAAGTCTCCATTTATAAAGTTCTGAGTCTTCATCAAGCCCTGACACTTACATACTGACTGCTGTGTTCAGTTTCTGTGACATGATTACAGGTTTTATTAGTTTTATTCGATTAGTATTTTTATGATGTTGTTCTTTTTCAGATCAATCAGATACTAAATTATTATGGGATGTCAGATGGCACCACAGTGAAATGGAGAGTGCAACCAGATGAAAAGGTGTTTCATGTGGAGTAAGAAAACAACACTGAAGCAAACGAAGAATAATAAATCTTTTTCTGTTTTAAATTGAAGTCTCTGTAAGGTGCTACTCACTATTGCTACAGAGTTTACTAATACATTAATCAGTAAAGCTCCCACAAACAACAACTTCACTTTCCCACTATTTAAGCTATTTCTTTTTACTATTTCTTTTCTTCAAGTTTTATTAAGTTATAGCACCTAATTAAATTCGAATATACATAATGATATGTATCTTTGGTTTGGAAATCGATTTAAATCTTTATATACTGCGAGTAATTTTAACTCACATGATTTTATTATCACTTTCTCTATCATAAGCATTACTTCACCATGCTATTCCTGATGGAGTAGAGTTCCTAAACTATGTGATGCGAAAATAAGTAAATAATGTGCAGGATATTTGCTGAACTGCCACCTAGTGGTCTCTTTAAGGATCTGCTGATAATTTATAAACCAGGAAGTGAGTAGCTGAGCACATGGCTGATGTATGTGGTTAAGATTGGATGCTTTTTTAGGCAATAATTATCAATCCTTGTTTTTGAAGAGCAATAGCTGTAAGTTTACTCTTTAAATTACCTCTGCGTAATGTATAAATTTGGTATTAATGTGTGAAGTTAATAGGATGTTGTCATTTATAAACACAACGTCATCTTAACCCTTTTCATTGCAAATGTTTAATAGAAAAAGTCTGTAAAATTAACAGCATTCTTGTATCTCAAATTATTCATCATAATTCAAGTTATGAAACCAGTTTTTGAACCAGTTGAGGTAGTAAACATATTTTAATCATATTCCTAATATAATTGCTAATTTGTTTTTCTTTAGGTTCACTCACTTTTGAGTTATTTCAAGTTTTAATAAATGCCAGACTTGAGACTTGCTGTCAAAGTTCATAAAGGGTAAAAGTGAAGGGAGGACAGTACAAACCTGTTTCCACGAGTTAATACTAATTATGCAAGCTGTCCAAAATAAGGACTTTTTTTATTTATTTGGGTAGATAGGTTGTTGTTTAACAAACAACCTCTTTTACCCAACATTTTTACCCACGTAAAAATTCTGTATAAAATTTAAAGAGAAAATACATCATTTAAAAATATGTGAGTGACTGGATGGAGAGTTACCATGGGAAAGGAAGAACATGGTGATCTATTGGTTATTAGACGGGGTAGAGTAAAACAAGGTGGGATAGACTATGCTTGGCAGATGGATTGTACAGTGGAACGCCGGATTGTGAGTAACGCGGTTTGCGAGTGTTCCACAAGACAAGCAAAGATTTTTAATAAATTTTGACGTGGAAAACCAGCAAGTCTTTGTTTATGATACCGAGTATCATGTAACATGCATGTGCTTCTTGCATTGATGCCGACCGTCACGTGATTTCTCTCTCTTGCGCTGTGGAATTGTAGGTAATCGTCTCCCCTGCTGGGTCTTAGTGCTTGTTTCTCACTGGTATAATCAACATCCGTGCGCGCGTGTACTGTTTACTATAACACTGTCACCATGTGTGTGTGTAAACCATATTTTATTTTGTGTTTGTATGTGTGTTTGTACAGCATATCTACTGTTTATTATAACACATATGTGTGCACATGTATAAAGCAAAAGAAAGTCTCATTAGAGAGGTTAAAGATCTTTTCTCTCTCTGTGTGTGTGTCAGTCGGCACTTTGTGTGCGCGTGCGTCATTGGATACCATGGCCCTTCACACACAAACACACCTTCTCCTCTCGCCTACACACACACACACACACACACACACACACACACACACACAGAAACACTGCTCTGTCACGATTCTTTTCAAAGGTAAAGTACAGGTAAATTTGTTTTATTTTTACTTTACATTCTTCTCATTCGAGTGTCATTAGAGATGCTTCTCGTTTATTTTCCAGAGAAAACAGTGTTTCTGTTGTGTGCGCATGTGTAAAACTTCCAATAAGGGTTACTGTGTAAGAGGAGAAGAGGTAGAGGGGAGGGTCTCATTCCTCCTCTCCTCTTACTTTAACTTCACACACACACGCGCAAACACACACACACACACACACACACACACACACACACAGTGCCTGCACGCACAAATGGAAACATTTGTCTGTCAGCATTTATTTTCATACTGGACTCGGTAGGAGTAAATCAATGTGTAATAGGACCCACTCATAAAGCAGTCCACCTCAGAGACAGCCGTGAATCTGTCAGCTTCCAATAAAAACCTTTATCTCTCTGAGTGGTGTTATCACAGCTGGACACGGGACCTGGTCAAAAGAGGAAACCCAGATGGCTTGACCAACTCCTCCTAAGTGGCGCAAAACAGCAGGCCACTGGAAGAGGACGAGACAGTTCACAACATCAGCAGATAAGGAAAGAAATGCTTACTCTTTCCCAACTCAGATGGTGCAGATCCGCAAAACAACTTCCCTGCACAAGAGAAAAGCGTCTCACACCCTCACTCTAAACAGTGTAGAGGAGAACAAGTCCCTGGAATAGGGAGGTTTCACAACCCCCTGGCAGTTGCTGACCCCCCGGAGTGCATGTCCTGCTTCACCTTTTGTCCTCAGAACAGATAACATGCTATGCTTTAGAGACACGTACCATGTTAATCAGTTAAAGTATGCCACTAGGGCAGATATAAAATCATATACTGTATGTGTGTGCATGTAGAATGTATGATGTCTTTGTGTTATGTTCAACAGGTTTATCATAAACTTACAGAGTGTAATCAACCTGTACAGCCCTTGCTATAGATAAAGGTATGAATAAGTATACGAGACATTTGATGTTGAAATGCATGAAATACTTGCTATATGAGCCAGACTCATGTTAATAAACTTTATCTAAATTATTACAATCCCACCTAGATGGCCTCCCATGTGACAGACCAAATCGCAGGTTAGTGTATGCATGATCATCATCACCTGGTATAATGATCACATGTGCACTTTAAAACAGTCCGCTCGGAAATTAGAACGTAAATGGCATCAAACTAAATTGTTAGTATTTTACATAGCATGGAAGGAGAGCATCGTGAACTATAGAAAAGTTCTTAGTATAGATAGATCAACATATCTCTACGCTCTTAAAGAAATTAACAAAATTTTTATATCGTAGCGTAATTTTATTGTAATATCGTAGCCAAGTTAAGAGAAATAAGACCATTGCAGAAATCTTCACAACAACATTGTGCAGAAGTGAGGACTTCATGAACCTATTTAATCATAAAATTGTAAATATTAGGCATAAAATTGAGGCTTTGAAACCATACAATGTAATTGATGCAGATGTTAAACTAACCATGTCAGATCAGAACCTAGAATACTTTACTCCCCTTGAAGAGAATCAACTAATTTCACTCATCTCTTCTGCAAATTTATCAACCTGTATATTAGATATTTACATGCTTCCTTTGGGCAACATAATCCATAAGCATGGTGTTTCATTGTTATGCTGATGACACTGATCATTATACTGTACGTCTCAACAAAACCAGATAAGAAAAACCAGCTTGCTAAAGTTGAGCAATGTGTAAAAGATATAAAAGACTGGATGCTAATTAACTTTCTTCTGCTTAATCCTGATAAGACAGAAGTAAGATTTTAGATCACACTTTAACTTTAGATGGCCTTTCTGCTCTATCTAGTGCAACAGTAAAAGACCTTGGTGTGATTATAGATTCTAGTCTTTCATTTGAAGCTCATGTAGACAATATCACTAGGATAGCATTCTTTCACCTTGGAAATATTGCCAAGTTAAGGAATATATTATCACTAAACGATGCAGAAAAACTAGTTCATGCTTTTATCATCTCTAGGTTGAACTATTGTAACACTTTACTGTTTGGTTGTTCACCTAGGTGGATAAACAAGCTTAAGATCAGAATGCAGCAGCGAGAGTCCTCACTAGAACCAGAAGATATGAGCACATCACCCCTATCTTCACTTCATTGGCTCCCTGTGAAATTTCGCATTGATTTTAAAATACTACTTTTGACATATAAAGCATTAAATGGTCTCGCGCCACAGTATCTGAGTGAACTGCTAGTGTCTTACAATCTGCCACGCCTACTTCGATCAAAGTATGCAGGCTGCTTGTCAGTACCATGTATTATGAAAACTACAGCAGGAGGCAGAGCTTTTTCTTACAAAGCCCAAAAGTTATGAAATAGCCTTCCAATTAATGTTCACGACTCAGACACAGTCTCAGTGTTTAAGTCTAGACAAAAAACCTTTTTATTTACCCAAGCATTTTTGTAAATAGATTTGCCTTAGGTAAAGGAGCAGGAGCAGGAGTATTATGGTTAATACCATAATACCAATGGTATGTTCAGATGTTCCCGACTCTCATTGATCACTCAGGTTTGTTGACGGTGAGGTGATTGGTTGCTTTACATCTCATGGAGCCCTCATGTCTGTGTTTCCTTCTGGCTCTCCCTTTTAGTTATGTTGTTATAGTGAGTCCCTGCTACAGTAAATATACATTCACCTTATACATTGTGACTATTTACATTTACATTTACACATTTTAGTAGACGCTCTTATTTAAAGCGACTTATAAAAAGTGTTTTAAAGTTTACATCACTGGATAGATACTTACACTGGGTTAACTAGGTCAATAACTAAGTGCCATTAATCAAACACAACTGGGAAGAGGGTTTTTTTTTTTTTTTTTTTTTGGTTAGTCCAAGTACTGGAGAAACAGATACGTTTTGAGTCATTGTTTATAGATCGTCAAAGTCTCTGCTGTACAGACATCTAAAGGAAGTTTGTTTCACCACCTAGGTGCCAGTACGGAAAAGAGTCTGGATGAATGCCATCCTCAATCCCTGAGAGATGGTTGGATGAGGCGAGCAGTGCTGGATGATCGGAGGGAACATGGCGCTGTGTGTGGTGTGATTAGAGCAGAGAGGTAAGAGGGTGCCATTTTTAGCTCTGTAGGCAAGCATCAGTATTTTTTATTTTTTATTTGATGCACTGGCAGCTACAGGAAGCCAGTGCAGGGAGCGAAGGAGTGGGGTGGTGTGGGAGAACTTGGGAATGTTGAACGAGACGTGCTGCTGCATTCTGGATCAGTTGCAGAGGATGAATAGTGGACAGAGGCAAACCAGCCAGGAGTGAGTTGCAGTAGTCCAGTCTTGAAATAACAAGGGACTGAACAAGCACCTGAGTAGCCTGTGAAGAAAGAAATGAGTGGATTTATCTAATATTGTAAAGAAGAAATCTACAGGAGCAAGTAAGGTTAGCGATGTGTGGGGAAAATGACAGTTGACTGTCCACGGTTACCCCAAGATTGCGGGCAGTGGCTGAAGGAGTGATTTGATTGTTGTCCAGGGATATCACAAGGTCTTGACCTGGGGATGAGCCACCAGGGATGAACAACAAGTCGGTTTTACTCAGATTGAGCTTCAGCTGATGAGCTGCCATCCAGGATGAGATGTCTGCCAGACATGCTGAGATCCGCGTGGAAACCCGAGTGTCAGAGGGAGGAAAGGAGAGAATAAGTTGAGTGTCATCTGCATAACAATTGTATGAAAATCCATGTGATGATATGACCTTACCAAAAGACCGGGTATAGAGGGAGAAAAGAAGAGGACCAAGTACTGAGCCCTGCAGGACACCAGTAGAGAGTCTACGTGGGGCAGATGTAGATCCCCTCCATGTCACCTCATACGACCTATCTTCTAAGTAAAAAGCAAACCATTGCCACGCTGTTCCACAAATTCCAAGGCTTATAAGAATAGATAATAGAATCTGTGGTTCACTGTGTCAAATGCAGCTGACAGGTCCAGGAGGATCAGGACAGATGACAGTTTAGCAGATCTAGCAGCATGGAGCTTCTCAGTGACTGACAGAAGGGCAGTCTCTGTGGAATGTGCCACCTTGAATCCAGATTGGTTGGGATCATTAAGGTTGTTCTGTGAGAGATAAAGAGACATTTGGTTATAAACAGTCCTTTCAAGAATTTTGGAAATAAAAGAGAGAAGTGATACCGGACGATAGTTGTAAACTTCTGATGGGTCCAGGCAGGGTTTCTTGAGGATGGGAATAACCCTTGCTTTCTTAAAAGAGGCAGGAACATGACCAGATGATATGGAATGGTTGATGATGGTTGTGGTGAAGGGAAGGAGGTCTCGTGAGATGGCCTGGAGCATTGTGGAAATGATTGGGTCTAAAGAACAGGTAGTGGGGTTAGATGACGAGATGATCTGCTGAATCTCATCAGATGACAGGTTGGCGAATTCTGCTAAGGGAGGGAAGGGAAGTTCCTGAGGTTCTGCTGTAGGAGTTTGGTTGGGAGCGAAGGACTGGCGGATTGCTGCAATTTTCCCATCATAGAATGTGGCAAAATCATCAGCAGTCAGAGAGGAACGGGCAGGAGGTGTCGGTGGGTTGAGTAGTGAGGAGAAGATGTTATGGAGTTTGCCAGGATCATGTGCAGAGGCTTCCAGCTTTTCTCTGTAGAATGCAGTTTTGGCAGAAGTCACGTCACATGAGAATTTGGAGAGAATAGTCTGGTAAGAGACAAGATCGGCATCAAGCTGCGATTTCTTCCATCTTCTCTCTGCAGTTCTTAATTCTCTTCTGTTGTTGCGCAGTACATCAGATAGCCAAGGAGCAGGACAAGACGTCTTCCTTGGTATAGATGACAGCGGGCAAAGGAGCTCTATGGATGAGGAGAGAGAAGAGAGGAAAGTTTCAGTCGCAGTCTCTAGTGGTAGAGAGGAGAAGGAGTCTGGGTCTGGGAGGAATGATAGGGTGCATGAAGACATAGAGGAAGGGGAGACAGAGTGAAGGTTTCTGCGGGTAAGAGAGAAATTACACACACTATAGCCAATTTTGCCAGTTTTTGGACGGTGGAGGGGAACCCAACAAGCACAGGGAGAACATGCAAACTCCATGCACACAGAGACGGGCATCGAACCTGGCTGCGAATCGAACCCGGACCCAGGAAGTGCATGGAGACAGTGCTAACCACTACACCACCGTGCCACCTAATAAAATAATCTTAATTAAATCAACTTGGAGCCATCAAATTTCTCTTTCATCTGGGGAGGATTATAAGAGTAGAATAAAAATCTACATAAACATTAGTAATTAAATAATTTAATAGAATTGTAGTTTTGTCTGACTACGCACCAGTCTCTCTCTCTCTCTCTCTCTCTCTCTCTCACACACACACACACACACACAAATCATCAAATTGTTTAAAAATCTATTTTTGACCCTTTTGTAACCAAGCATGTAGGTGACGCCACAAAATCTAATAAAATCAACAAAATCTCTTTTTGACATTGAGAATGAAATGACACAAATTGTGTAAAGAACTCATCTTTTATAATTATTAAAGCTGTCAGTCATTTTGAAAACTCATGTGTTAAACTGAATCCTTGCTTTTCATCGTGTCACTGCTGAGAGGATTTGTGTGTATGTATCATATCTTCAATTCTCTCCTTTTTTGAAATATTTTAAAAGCTGTGCTTGAACTCTTGGCGCGAAAAATGACACAAACTTGCGAGAGCTTGTGAGCAGCGCGTTACAGTATTGAATTCTGATTGGCTAATCACCATTATTTGTAGTTTGTAGATGATCATACATAAAAAGTTTTAATATTTCATTTACATGACAAATGTTACACAATACACTGCATTATTAATCTAAAGGGGATGGTAAGGGGGATGCTAGTTTTTTCAGAGGCGATGGTTTTTGTAAGTTTTTATCAACATGGGGGCAGCCCCCCCTCAGATCGAGCCCTGGGCGAGCCCTGACACGCCTTTCTGGCAGGAGAGGAAGGGGGAGTGGCACCATCCAAAGGGCAGCCCAACATCGTGCATACTGCTGGCAAATTTACTGCAATGCATTTGTTTCTCTATAACATAACATATGACATAAGATTTAGACAAACAAAGATAAGGGCCCTTAATCTGACTAAAAAGAAATGGTTAAAATGCTAAATGTTACACTGGTGAAGTGACTAAGGGTTTGTTTCTTAAAGTAATAAGCACATTGCTTTTTTTCCTTTTTACAGGCTAAGAATGATGTTTAAGTTCATGTTGACTGTTTCTCTGTTTACTCTTACTGTTTGTGTTACTTCCTGAGCTCAAGTTCTTTTTAATGCCATTCAGTCTGAAATAAATGTTTCTTAACTTGAGTTGTACATCATTGTACACACACACATTAGGAAGCAGTGTGGTGGAGACTCGGGGAGTTGAGGCTATGGGGTTCCTAATCAGAGGATCAGGATTCAAGCTCTTTCACCATCAGGTTGCCACTGGGCAAGGCCCTTAACCCAATGCCCATATAAGCCTCACAAGGGGAAGTGAGACACACTGAGGTAAAGGATGATCTGCAAGAATGGCGTAGAGGTGAAAGAGGGAAAAAAATAAGTGACCTATTTTTGGATTTTTTTTCTTTTTAGCAAATGTTCTGTGTTCTGTTGGGGATAAAGGAGATTCAGAACAATAACCCACATATAACCATTGGGGTTTTCACCATTACCTTTCCTTTCCAAAAAAAAAAAAATGCAAACATCTTTTTCATGATTTGGATTAATTAACCACATGAATCAATTTTTATTAACTTCATTACACAGAATTTATTTTAATAATAATAATAATAATAATAATAATAATAAACAGAAATATACAGCAGTGTAATGTTAAGCATGTGTTAGCATGGATGGACGGGATGTGTCATTGTTAATACAGACATCATCAGATCATTATTGGTCAGTGACGGAGATCAAGAGGAATCAGGAGAGGCTCAGCAGAGGCAAATATCCTGCACATCATTCATTTATTCTTGCATCACATAGTCTATGAACTCTACTTCATCAGGAATAGCATGCTTAGGTAATGCTTAGGATAAGCAAAGTGATAAGAACATATTATAAAACATACATTTTTATACAAGATTACAGTTCTTATACAATTACTTGAAGTGAGTATGTAAAGGTTTAAGTCGATTTTCATGCCACATAATTTAGGTAAACTAGACTATCAGTACGTGTTAGCTATATTAGCATCTTATCTGCAAAACTAAAGAAGGAAACACACCACACTGTTCTTCTGATTAATTCATTAGTAAACTCTGTAACATTAGGGAGTAGCCAACTTACACAAACTTCAGTTTAAAACAAAGAAAAAGTCTTAGCATTCATTAGCTCTAGTGCGATTTCTTTTCTCCTTGTGAAACACATTTCCATCTGGTTGCACTCTCCATTTCACTGCAGCGCTCTCTGACATCCCATGATCCTTTAGTTTCTGATGGATCTGAAAAACAGGATTTTAATTACTTAATAATACATGATGGAGACAATAATGTCCTGTGAAAGCTTTAAAAATGCTACAGAAACTGAACACAGCTGTCAGATTGTGATTGCAGTGCAGTATGTGTGTCATGCGCACTCTCACCGCGGCCGGACACGGAAGTAGTACGGTCGCGATTCAGGAAGCATAAAAGGAGACAAGATGGCGCTTCACATCGCTCAGTTATTGTGTTCGCCCATGTCGTTTCTGACTCTTCGCCGGATTTTCTGTGAGTACTCACCGGTTTCTGATTGAGTGTGTGTCGCTAAAACTTGCTCTCCATGTGAGAGAGTTCTTAGATTAACTCGCGTGATTTATCCTGCCTGTTCGCGCTACAAGGCCTAACTGCTAAGTCTTCTGGTCCGCCTCCGGTTGCCCGTGACAATGTGTGTTTGTGTGTATATGTGTCACAGCTTGACGAAGACTGCTGTAATGAGAAGGAGAATGTACAGATGTTACTCAACCAGAATTGGACTCTAACTGTTGCGACACCCGGCGTCAGCATTAGGGTTTTGCATTTGCCGGCTTTATCAACAGCTGTACATGATACTTTAGCATATGAATTCAGGCCAAACATTGTAAATAAACAAATGCATAACCAAAGTACTAAAATTACAGTACAAATTTAGAATTTAAATTAAATATAGTCATTTCTTATCAACAATGAATTTAACGAAAGTAAACATTAACACAATGAGCCTTTAGATTGTATCATGTGTAATTAGAAAATCCTAAAGGGTTTTGTGTCATCTTATACTTTTTTTTTTTTTGTAGATTTATTAACTGAAATATATGAAACTAAATGACCATAAAATTCAAATAAACCAATGTCAGTCAGCAGCGCTGGTGTTTTTGCATTCTTATGAAATGCAGTACGCTGTTATAATCATCATAATTTTCTTTAATAAATAATGAAAACATTTTTGAAATGTAGATTTCTACATTTCAGTAGCACATAGGTACATTGCATGAGGTTTAAGTCAAAGCACACGTGCGCTGATTTGAACTTGAAGAAACAGACAGGATCAGCCTTTTATTTCGATCAACATGTTTGTGGTGAAATTAATAAGTCTTTTTTCCAAAAAGGTTATTGCCAAATAAATGCTTGTTAATAAATTAATGTTAAAAATAAAAAAGCCCCGCCCCTGCGCTTAGTGCTCGATTCACATGCAAGTTTTAAGTAAACGACTGGAACTGCAGCATATCTGTGTCCTGATGTCTTGAGAATGAATCTTACTGATCTTGGTCATTTTGAAATGCCTTTACTGTATGTGTGGATGGACTGTATTTATCTACGCTAAGTATATCATGGTGACGTGGAAAGTGAGAATGGGTTGTGGATAATCTAGATTCTTGGGAATCATGCATCTGCATTTGATCAGGTGTGTCTCCCCTGCACGCTCAACAGCTCGGTTCTGCGTGTACAGTGTCTCGCCTTTGTGTTCTTTTATTTATACAGACGTAGCCACTCAAAACTACCACAGTCTGGCAACCACTGTGTGAATGGCGTATGGCTGATGTGTGGCTGCCGTGTGGCTGCCTCCTCCCTCTCCTGCCAGAAAGGCGGGTCAAGATTTCACAGTAAACATGCCCATTGAAGCACTATTTATTCATTTACTGACTGCCACCACTAGATGGCAACTTGTTCTCAAGAACGATTAATAATGAATAATAATAATGATTTTAACCCTCCTCACCCTCTCCAGACTGACGCTAGCAATGGAGATGAAGATGACAGTTTAATGAAGTTTGTCACTATTATTCAAAACTTGGAGTATTTAAGGTCAGCCAAGCGACTCAATTCTCGTCAGGCACGATGGTCCTTGTTCTTTTCCCAGTTCAACTTTACATTGTTCTACCGCCCGGGTTCTAAGAACACCAAGCCATACGCCCTTTCTTGACAGTTCTCTCCCCTAGGCATTCCCTCCCTCAAGAAACCGTCCTTCCCCCACATTGTCTGGTGGCTGATACTCGCCTAAAAATAGAAATCCTGGTGCTATGTGCGCTCGAACATGAGCCAGGTCCAAGTAACATTCCCCCCCAACCGACTCTTCATCCCGAGCCCTCTCCGTTCCGCTGTATTAGACTGGGCCCACAGCTCCAAGTTGGCATGCCACCCGAGCGTAGCCCGCACACTTTCTCTCATTGAGCAACGTTTCTGGTGACCAACCGTTAAGGAGGATGTCAAAGGTTTCGTATCTTCATGAGATACTTGTTCTAGGAATAAGGCCACAAATCGCCCCCCCCAGACCGCTTGTCAGACCGCTCCGCATCCCTCATCACCCATGGTCGCATATCTCTCTTGATTTTGTCACGGGATTACCACCCTCAGACAAGGGTTTGTATTATGACAGTGGTGGATCGATTCTCTAAGGCCGCACACTTCGTCCCACTCCCTAAACTCCCTTCTGCTAAAGAAACAGCTGAACTCTTGGTGTCTCATGTTTTCTGGCTCCATGGTCTTCCATCAGATATTGTCTCAGACAGGGGCCCACAATTTTCCGCACAATTCTGGAAGGTTTTCTGTAAGCTCATTGGTGCCACCCCCAGCCTGTCCTCTGGCTTCCACCCCCAGAGCAATGGACAGACGAAACGGATCAACCAGGAACTAGAGAGGTCTCTAAGGTGTATGGCATCATGGAACGCAACCTCAGGGAATAAATTTCTCCCATGGATAGAATACACCCACAACTCGCTCCACACATCTTCCACTGGAATGTCTCCCTTCCAATGCTGTCTGGGATATCAACCACCTCTTTTCCCTACTCAAGAGGAGGAAGTTGCGGTACCATCAACCCAAGCTTTTTTCCGTCACTGCAAGAGAACTTGGCAACAGGCCTGCTCTCAACAGCTGCTCTCGGTAAATACTTTCCGACACAAGGCCAATCGCCACCGCTCGGCAGTTCCCAGATACCGCGTAGGTCAAAGAGTGATGCTGTCCACACGCGACATACCACTAAAGACCATCTCAAGGAAATTGTCTCCGAGGTGTATTGGACCTTTCTCCATTTCCCGAGTCATTAACCCCTGCACTGTCAAGCTTTCCCTGCCACTGTCGATGCGCCATATCAACCCCACCTTCCAAGTGTCTCAGCTCCGACGACTGGTCTCCTGTCCATTGTCCCCTCCACCCCAACACCCCCCTCCCCTCCCCCGTCTCATTGATGGGGGCGAAGCATTCATGGTCAGTAAGCTCCTCAGATCCCGCCGCAGTGGATGCGGGTTACAATACCTAGTGGATTGGGAAGGGTATGGACCTGAAAAAAGAAGTTGGATACCTGCCAGGTTTATTCTCAACAAGTCCCTGATTAAAGACTTCCATAGGCTCAACCCGGAGGCTCCTTCTAGAACGCCAAGTGGCGTTCATAGGGGGGAGGGTACTGTCACGTCACACCAGATCTCGCCAACAACATAAGCACCCCCGCAAGCAGTCTAAAGCACTCTTGTTCCAGCTCCGCACCGCCTCCTTTTTTTTGCCACCTCAGTCACGGCTCGAGCTCACCTGCTGCTGCTTTGGAAAATCATATCTCCAACATCACAAAACATCCTTTTTCCACCTTAGAAATATTGCCAAGCTTAGGAACATTTTATCTGTATCTGATGCAGAAAAGCTGGTTCATGCATTCATGACCTCCAGACTGGACTACTGTAATGCATTACTGGGTGGCTGTCCTGCATCCTCAATTAACAAGCTACAGTTAGTCCAAAATGCAGCCGCCAGGGTTCTCACTAGATCCAGAAAATATGATCATATAACCCCAATATTATCATCCCTGCACTGGCTACCTGTTCAGTTTAGAATTAATTACAAAATAGCATTACTTACTTACAAGGCTCTAAACGGTCTAGCTCCCACATACCTAACCAGTCTTCTGCTACGTTACAATCCACCACGCTCCTTAAGATCAGAAAACTCCGGACTACTGGTAGTTCCCAGAATATCAAAATCTACAAAAGGAGGTAGGGCATTTTCATATTTAGCTCCAAAACTTTGGAATAGCCTTCCTGACAGTGTTCGGGGCTCAGACACAGTTTCCCAATTTAAAAGTAGACTCAAGACGCATCTCTTTAATCTGGCATACACATAATTCATTTCTTTACCTCATACTCCAGTACATCTATCATGAATGGCAACCACGCTAATTCTTTTCACCTGCTCTTTATTTTTCCACCCATCCCGAGGCATCTGGAGATTGTGCCAACCCTGCGAGGTTCCTGAGGCATCCAGAGAAGGACCTGCTCCAGCTGAATTTTTCTTCATGTTGGTTTGGATCTACACATGCTGCTCCTGAGCTCCCAGTGATCCAGACCCTCATCTGCCCTCTGCACCTGCTGACTCATCCCTGAGCTGAACTGGACTTTGTGTTAATTTAAATAACTTCTGTTATATCGAACTTTCATCTGCATAACACACATGATGTTCTACAATTTCTGTTATCTGTCATCACCCAGATGAGAATGGGTGATGGGTTCCCTGTCAAGGTTTCTTCCTATTGCCATCTCAGGGAGTTTTTCCTTGCCACTGTCGCCGTCACCCTTGGCTTGCTCATCAGGGACAATCTCATTATCTAGACACATTTTTCTTACACATATATACATTTCCATAAGTCTTCTTTTCATTTCTGTGAAGCTGCTTTGAGACAATGGCCATTGTTAAAAGTGCTATAGAAATAAAATTGAATTGAATTGAATTGAATTTGGATGAATCAATCATGCGTATTTAAGGCGCTGCAGGACACCCACTTATTGCCAGATTATTGTGCCATTCATGCTTTTATTCTTGTTTATTATTTGTTTTGCCACAGTTTTTCCGGTTACGACCCCCCCTTGTTTATCATTTTCGTCCTTGTCTTACGGATTGGCACTCTATTTGGATTTCTGGCTTTTTGAACCTCGCTCACATTTTGACCACGAGACTGCCTGCCCCTGGATTTATTGCTATTGGATTACCGGCTTTGAACTTAGCTCACGTCTGACACTGCTTCTGGATTTGCACTCACAATTGGATCTACTGATTTTGAACTCAGCTTCCGACTTTTGATTACGAGATTAGATTACGTGCACTCGAATCTTTGACCTCACTAACATGGAGTTGTGTGCTGCCTCCCTACACTTCCTGGTTCTCTCAGACCGAGATGCCCTCTACTGGCTGTAAGTGTCTCTTGCTGGATTATTCTCTTGGCCTCTCTCTGCTACTGGATCTACGTGTTTTCTCCCTAGTGACGCCCGTGGCAGACTTTTTATTCAGGGTATGCGTTGTCTTTTTTCATAAAATTTGTTTGGGTTAGTTTACAGATTAGTTGCCAGTTTATTTATTTATTTATTTTATCGGCCGTTTTGAAAATCACTGGCAGCTCCAGTAGCGGTCAGATATGACTTTAGATTTATTTTAGGACATCTGTGGAGTTACAGCTTACTGTCAGTGTCACAAACTCACAATGTCACTCTTTCCCTCAAAAAGACGCTAAAGCTTAGGAAATGCTATTAACTATTACAGAGGCTGCACTACCCGAGAAACTGATTAATATAGAGTTTTGTGAGCTCAGGGTATTTTTATAAGGAGAGTGTTTGTGCCCTCTGAGAGACTAAGAGAATCTGACTGAGTGTTCTCTGGATTTAGATAAATTCAGCATTTATTTATTTTTGGGTAAGAGTTAATCTGCAGGTTATCTCTGTGACTGGAATATAATGTCGGGCAGTCCACGAGGGACACAAGCTGGTTAGGTGTACCCGAGCTAGCGAGCTACAGTAAACACTCATAACCATGTCTGTCTTTTCCCCACTCTGGCCGTGACTTGTACACGGTAGCACGAGCGCTTAGTTAACCAAACTTGGATAAAAACCCTCAAGTGTTTAACATTTAGTAGGAGTAGGTGAGCAGTAGGGCCGCTTCAATACTCAGTTTTTAGTAAAGTTATAGTTTGGCTTCAGAGTTGCACTAATGCTCATATACGAGTGTTATATCGCTTAACTTATTTGTATAAGTTTATTTATTTAAATAAGTTTATTTATACAAAATTATACTTTTTCTCAGCATAAATAAATGCTTTGGGTTTTAAGAACTACATCAAAAGAACAAAGACAAACTTGTGTGTGAGTGAGAGAGAGTGGAAGGTGAGAAGCCCCAACAGAGAATGTACTGACTATCACATGGTGCTAATTGCTCTGTGTTTTTGGGGGGATCTTTCGACTCGCCAGCGCGCAAATGCGTTTGTGTTAAAGCCAACTGATAAATTCAGGAACACACACAGACACACCTCTCCATCCACAAACACACACTCACATGTGGCACTTTAACCGTTTTGTCTGTACTTTTTGTCCTTAATTGAAATGCATAAATATGATAATAATTTACATGATAACACGAGTGCAGATGATCTGAAGATGCTCGTCTCTGTTACACCCAGACTCTGATACGTTCACAGTAAATTCGTCATAGACATTGTTTATTTTGCTGAACAATATTTAAAAAACAAACCAGGAAGTAAGTGTTTCAATGCCTTACAGTTCTGTGTATTAACAAACGCCCTAACAAACACAGCTACAGTGTACAGTACAAGCGTAGTGTGTGTGGAATGAAAGATTTCTCACTGTGACTCCTCATTGTTTTTCACTATCATTGTTAGTATGTTATGAAGTCCGGTGATTAAAATGTGGTGTGTGTGTGTGTGTGTGTGTAACCCCCCAGCCTACATGAAGAATACCTCATTTACAAGACAAAAGACTGTCAGAGGTGTGAATGCACGTCTCAGCTTTCCTCTGCAGTGTGTGTGTTTGTTGGGGTGCTTTCCTAAATTCAGTAAGACTGAATCTGTATAAACGCCAGGTTGGGAAAATCATGTTTGATTTTGTTTTGATAGTAAGCCAGGCTTTAGTAACCTTGGACAATTCACAATATAAGCTCCCTCTCTCGCACACACGCGCACACACACACACACACACAAATAGCACATGAAATGGCGTAAAACCAAATGAAACTAGGGCAGAAAAAATATAAGCATTGAACAATACAATAGTATACTGTAGACATTGGCTGATTTAGTGATGATTGAGACCCATGGGTTTAATTTACATTACAACAATTATTATTATTAATAGCAGTGGTAGAAGTAGTAATCCACAATATAAGCTCTGTCTCTCTCCCTCTCACACACAGCACATGAAACTGTGTAAAACCAAATGAAACCAGGGCAAAAATATAAGCAGTAAAAGATAAAGTAGTATACTGTAGATGATCCCTGTCCTGTGATAACAGGACTAAACCTAACCCTAACGCTAACCCTCTGGAGCTTTTTAGTTGTTTTAGAATTGTTTTCAAGTGCTGCCGCATCTATTCACAGTTGTGATAAGTGATTAGTGCTCCATCAGATTTTTGATGGGGGAACGTTCTCCATGGTTAAATGACTAAAGAAATATGTATCCGTATGGGCAGATATTTGTTCCAGATTATGTGCCATTAATCGCTTGTTTGAGCTTTACTTTGCAGCAAAATATTATCTACCAGTGTATTAAACAGAACTAAATAAAATACACCGTAATGTAAAACAGAGCAACTGCCTGCCGAACACCAAGTTCAAAACCAGTCACAGAAGCACCTTTTTTTCAGCAAGAAAATAAATCTGATAACATTGTTGTGTTTTTTTAAAAAAATCCTTAATAATTGCTTCTAAGTCATCTGAAATCGTCTCTGAACTCTCCATGCTATTTTATATACAGCTACAAAGCCAACTAGCTCCTAACACAAGGCTGAATTCCAAATTGCTTTCCAACCCTTTACCAAGGGCACTACTTAGTGTGTGGAACAAGGGATTGTACTCTCTATTCATCTAATGCTATTTAGGATTCAACCCAGGAACATGAAAAGTGACAGAGGTATTATATAACGATCAATGCGCCACCTGGAGGGATTATACAGCACTGCAACCATCTTATTAGTAAGCAAACGGGGGTGTTTATGGGGCGGGGCATCGTTAACTGCATAATCGCGGGGGATCATGTTCCATACACGGACAATGCAAGGAATTGTCACGGATAGTGCAAGGTACTTTCATGGAATAGCCGACTGTTTGAAATGGCTTCATCTGTAGTAGATTTATTAACTGAAATAAATGAAACTAAATGACCATAAAATCAAACATAAACTGATGTCAGTCAGCAGAACTGGTGTTTTTGCATTCTTATGTTAAGAATGAAATGCAGTATGCTGTTATGATCATCATAATCTGCGTGCTCAACATGTTTTCCGCGCGTGCATGCAACATCCTTCTGCTGTGCGTTCGACTCTGCCTGTACGCCGCTCACCTTTGTCCAGTGTTACAAAACTACCATTAAACTAGACAATGACAGACTTCCACACACTACTTCTGATTGTTTCTTCTCTAATCAGCTGGCACTATCGACTGCATCACGGAATTCAATAAAATTTTATTTGCATAGTGCTTTTAAAATGGTCATTGTCTCAAAGCAGCTGTACACAACCAAAAGAAAGCTATAGGAAATTTAAATTACACATAAATTAAAGGAAGTTACATAAATGAAGCATTTTTTGATTTATATGGCAATGAAACTGGCAATCAGACATAGTGTGTGGAAGTCTGTGAGTAGCTAGTTTAGTGTCAGTTTTGTAACACTGGAAAGAGCGAGCGAGCAGAAAACACATTGAGCGGACAGGGGAGACACGGCACAAGCTGAGCTTCAGTTCATTGTGATGCAGACAAAAAGGTCAAGGAAGGAAACGGAGGCATCAGTTTTCGTTATTTTACAAAATCTGAATATATTCAGTAAATTTATGAATTACATTCGAAAAGTATCAAATCCAACTATGAAGTCTGATTTAAATGCCACCATTTTTTATTTTTATTTGTTTTATATTTTGCTGGCGAAATACATTTTAGGCAGAGACGTCTGCTCGGTCTTGTTAATTAGTTTTAAACCCCTCAATTCTGCCAATTCCCCCATCAGTGAAAACGGTTTGATAACTTCACACCTATCATGAATGAAAGGTGAGAAGAGGGATTACAGTAACTGGGGGTCTGCGAGTGTTCAGCTCAGAGTATGCCTGCATTTATCAATAAATCTGATCATATCTGTGCGCGTGTTTATCAGCCTTTTGATCAACGGCACTCACTTTCACTTTGCAAAACGCAGTGTTTATTGTTTACTGTATATTTAAAGCGCACACACACACATTCATCATGCAAGATCTATTGTAAAACAAAATAAAATTGTAAAAACGAAACAATATTGTTTTAGGCTAAATAATACTATACACAATTCTTTGTTGTACTTCTGTTTTTGCACACACGCGTGTGCATCTTTAAATTTGAACAGAAAATAATAGTGAGTTGGTAGGCACATTGTTTTTCATATAACTTAAAGAGCTGAATGAAGTAAAATTTACACAATAAATTAATAGTTGTGTTTGCTTTACACTTGTGCACTCATGTGTATGAGTGTCTAATACTGTTTTATTACAGTTTGTAATTTATCAAATACTTTCAAGTAGATTTTAATCATTCTAAACACAACCCATGATTTTTATGCGATTTTAAAAATAAATAAATAAACAAATAAATAAAACTCGGTGTTTATGCTGAATAGTAGTCCGCGCTCAATGCATTACATGTGTGACGATAAAATGTTATGATATTGTGAACTTCAACAAAAACTCTGTGTATATTTGCCTCACAGAAGTGAAAAATATGTACTTATAGAACACGGAATGCCTGCTTTTACAAAAACTAATGGAAAACAAATTACAGATGATGTAATTTGCATGAAATGTGAATATACTATAGGCGCATCCTCTGCAGTGGAGATTTCAGTCTTTTTGCAAAATGTCCTTTTTCACCACCTGGCGGTCATTTCAGGGATGACTTAAAAAGGTGATTAAATCTCCCGCTGTCGTGCTGCTGCGGCGGTGAATGTGGCGGTAAAGCACATTCTGGTCTCCTACCTACTGTACATTATAAATGGAGACTTGTGGAGGATGAGACTCACCTGATCCAAGATGGCCACCTCTACTCCAGGATTGTTGACATCCTGATTGGACTGCACCTTCACCCTTATGATTTGTTGTTGTCCAGTGATTACTTGTTAAGGCAAAAACAAACAGAAACATGAGCCCACAAACTTATATTTTAAAAGGAGTTTTAATTTAACATCAACTCACCTCTGTAACAGAAGAAAGGCATGATGTCTGAGCAGTGTGCATCAGAGGCCTGAAAGTTATTTATATAACCGCAGTTTTCATTCCACAGGGCATTATCAGGTTTTCCAGTCATCCAGCTGATGGTAGAGAAGGGGGTTTTGTCTGCCCACTTCCAGAAATCTCTGGACAGACCAATCCAAGTCCATCCAGAGATCAGTCCTTCAATAGCTGAGTTTTCTAATGCATTTCTAGCACTGGCCAGATCTGTGTAATGCATTCTGCAGTAAGCCTGAGCTCCATTCCATGTCATGGTATTAGAGATGTAGATGAACCTCTGATTGTCAGTTTGAGTGTCTATGAATAATACAAAAAAGAATTATAACAACAAACTGTAATTGTTGTAATGGGATTATAAGACACTCTCACACACTGTATTCATATTATTTTAAAAGTCTCTGATGCAGAGGTATCTGTAATCGACCAGCAGCATTCTTGATTACAGATGTAATCAAGGCTTAGAGATGAGGGTATAAAGAATAAAGTGAGGAATGAAGATCAAATCTGCATCTTCTCTGCCAGGGGCAAGAATACCAGACCAAACCTGATATCACCGGAAGAAAAAAGTAAAGATGCAGCGAAACATAAAAATGATTGTGTCAAGTACTCAGGTTACCAACAAATCTCAACTAAGGAGATGTAATGAAAATAATTAAAATAATAAATAAATAAATACAAATAGTTTTTCCCCCTTTTCTTTTCCCCAAAGACCTCTGCAACCACAGAACTATTTAATATACTTTTACCTGCTTAATTTAAACAGAATTTTCCCCCTCTGCTAACAGTTACTGGAATTCACACACTATAAGATGTAGGTTTTCTGGAAAAAGACATAAATATTGACCTGTTTATATCAGGAAGCATGTGCCTTAATTTACAATAAATTAAATGGAAGAAATATTTAATATTACTATTAATATTAGTTTATTTGACAGGGATGTTGTATATTAATTCACATATTTGTAATATACAGATACATCAAATCAGTTCACGGTCAAAAATTTCACCTAAATTTGTTCTTGTTTACAAACTGCTCCTCGGAATGCCATGCCAGCTGGGCACTGCCTCGGACCTGGACATGCACCTTTTACATCATTCCTTCCCTTTCTTTCCATCCTCCCTCCTTTATCCCTTTCCTTCCCCGTTTATTCTAAATGAATTCTAAGACCTCGCCTCGTGTCTGTGCTTTATGGTGCTGCTCATGCAACCAAATAAATCAAAAGTTCTAATTACATGTATTTCTATGGAAAAAAAAAAACCTGAATCAGTCAATGACCAAATCAAGATATGCATAAATCATACGTTTTTAGAATTACGTTTGTGAACCTTGCTTCGATTGCAACTATATACTGTACTATTTGAAAATACATCAAATGTCAAAGTTTGTTAAGATCACTTATTGTTTTTTATGTTTTTATTAAGATGTGGCAGTTGTGTGTTTTTGAGCACAGTTTAATTAAATGACAACACTAACATGACACTGTCACAATGGTTTATTAGAACAACCTTTTTTACTGACAAAAGAAATGCTGTTCCTTACCATCAAAGCACACAAAGGGGTATGTGGTTATACATGAAAAATCATTCCAACCACATGAACTTATCTTAACACATGTTTGATTGCCACCATTATTGTTGGGCTCTCCTGGACACCAAGGCCTGAAACTTCCCAATGTTTCATTTCCCATGGACCAGCGGTAGCTATTGATGTCATTGTACATTCCAATCCAGGCGCTGGAACTGAACTGTTGTTTCTTTATTTCCTTCTGAAATCGGGCTACATTGTCATTACTGTTGATGATAGCCAGGTCGGTGTGCTCAGCTCGACAGTAAGCCTGAGCATCACTCCAGTTCATTCCCTGCTGGATCAGATAGTACTCACGAGGGACAGACAGGATGACAGGGACGACTCCTGTGGATGAGAGTTTTAAACATTTTACGCAGCGTTAGCTCTGTGATTAATTGTTTTTTATTCTGAAAGAAATGTAAAATTTAAGTTTTAAATGTAACGTTTTATTACATTTTTATTAAATAATTACAATGTTAGTAAATTAATTATCAATTTCATTTCATTTGTTACTGAATGAAACACTAAAAACATCTTTATGAACTTTAAATACAGTATATCCGAAACTAGCTGAATGTAGTGCTGGGTCTCCTATAAAAATTAGAATTCATGTTGCTTATGGTGTCCTGTATCAGAGAGTACGGCTACAGTTTATGAGGATGAAGGTTACAAATTGTCTCTGTTATATAAATCATGTGAAGCCATCACCCCCCCCCACTCCAAACACACACACACACACGCACACGGAGTACAGACCAAAAGTTTGGACACACCTTCTTATTCAAAGAGTTTTCTTAATTCTGTTCTTTCTTGTGTTCTTTAGCCCAAACGCGTCTCTTCTGCTTGTTGCCTGTCCTTAGCAGTGGTTTCCTAGCAGATATTCTAGCATGAAGGCCTGATTCACACAGTCTCCTCTTAACAGTTGTTCTAGAGATGTGTCTGCTGCTAGAACTCTGTGTGGCATTGACCTGCTCTCTGATCTGAGCTGCTGTTAACCTGCGATTTCTGAGGCTGGTGACTCGGATGAACTTATCCTCCGCAGCAGAGGCGACTCTTGGTCTTACTTTCCTGGGGCGGTCCGCATGTCAGCCAGTTTCTTTGTAGCGTTTGATGGTTTTTGTGACTGCACATGGGGACACTTTCAAAGTTTGCCCAATTTTTCGGACTGACTGACCTTCATTTCTTAAAGTAATGATGGCCGCTCGTTTTTCTTTACTTAGCTGCTTTTTTCTTGTCATAATACAAATTCAACCTCTTTGAATGAGAAGGTGTGGCCAAACTTTTGGTCTGTACTGTACACGTGTACCTCACCTGTGAAAACTAGGAGTATGAACAGATGCTGCTCCATATTATGATTTGTTGAAACTCACTGGGAAATACAAAATGTGATTAAAAACAGGGACTGCAGGAAACGTATGTGTAATGATTTGATAACTGCAAGTATACACACTAATACATCACTGCACATCACTACACACCAACACAAATTATGATACATATACACATCATGATACATCACTATAAACCACTATATAGCACTACACATTTAGGTATTACTTTCTGTTTTGTGATATTTAATGCAGATATAAATAATCATTAAGATTTAATTCATGTTGGCCACCGAGTGGCGCAGTGGTAAAGTGCTCGTCCTATCATCCGGAGATTGTGAGTTCGATTCCCGGGTGGTGCTGTAACCTCTCGCAGCCGGAGGTCTAGAGAGAGCTGATTGGCCGAGCTCTCTCAGAGGGGAGGGCTCGGCCAATCAGCTCTGAGAGAGCTCGGCCAAGAGGGGAGGGATGAGAGGTACTTAGTGCTCCCACATTAATTACGGCTCTACAGCCAATCAGGGGCGTCTGTGAGCTCATGCAAGCGGAAGGAGCGGATAGCGCTGTCCTCCGAGTGTGTTACGCTGCCCCCAACGGTGCGTGAGCATGCCGTTTGAAAAGATGCGGCTGGCGTCACGTGGTTTGGAGGAAACACGTGATAGTCTTTGGCCCTCCCGGCTGAGTGGTAGTAGTAGCCTTAATGTGGGGCCCTCTAGTGACGGGGAGGAATTGGATAAAATAGACTAAATTAGGAATTGGATAAAATAGACTAAATTAGGGAGAAAATTGGGGAAAAATCCCCACCTCAAAAATATTGTTATTGTTATAGTGAAGTGTACTTATTTACTCATTTTCACATTGTGTTCATTGACTTGATTTTTTTTTTCTTGTATTGCCTTTCTTTTTTTACTTTGAGTTTATGTGTTCACATGTCAGCATATGATGGATGTAAATACGGTTGTTTGTCATGTTAGGACTACATTGCCCAGGCTGATTGATGCTCATAAGCAGGCTTTTGTTGTTGACCCCTGGTCTGATCTTCCTTTGTCATCTGATTATTTTGTCTTATCCAGAATAATTTACAACAACGTCACTACACATCACTATGCATCACTACACATCACTATGCATCACTACACAATACTACACATCACCACATATCACTATACCTGTATCAGTCAATACAGAGAATTAGGAAGATATAATTTTTTAATAATAACAATTTTTATTTATAATGCACGTTATGTTTGAAGAGATTTATAAAGCACTTTATGTTTGTTTTGATTTTTTCTTTAAAGGCAAATAGATCTGAGTGTTGTCAGCATAACAGTGAAAAGAGATACTGTGTTTGTTTATGACAGAACCCAGAGACAGCATATATAAAGAAAAGAGTATGGGACCCAGGAAGGAACCCTGTGGTAGCTCACAAGTTAGTGGAGCCTCTGAAGAAGAACAACCACCTAGGCTCATTGAAAACATTATGTTGGTGAGATAAGATTTTATCCAGTTCTGTCAGGCTCGATAGGGGGCGTGGTGCAAGTGCACATCCAAGTGCATATGCTGGGAGTCGATACGGATTTAAGTGGCGTTTTGGAGTGCTTGTGACTGACTGGAGTTGGCTGGGTGGTGCTTCGAAGCCGTGGCGTGAATTCTGCGCTGTGGTGTGAGCAGGAATGTGGAAGCACGGAGTACCGGCACGAGTGCGCCGAGGCGAAGGGTGTTGTGTCTGACGCCTGCTTTGTGGGAATGCCGAAGTGCACAGAGCCTTGTGTAACCCGAGATGTATGCCGGCACGAGAAACCTGAGCCAAGAAGTGAAGCCGGAGCGCGAAGAGCCTGCATGGGGAAGACAGCCTAAGCTCTGCGAGGAGCGAGGATTAATCGTGGTCGAAAAATGGTCGAGGGTCGAAGCCGGAGTGATGCAAGAAGGTCCGTGATCCAATTTCTTAGTTGGTGGCAGGTAAGCGTTCGGTAACGAGAAATATCCAAACTGCGATAATCCAAAGTGAAAGGCAAAGACGTGGTCAGAAAAACGAAGCAAGGTAGATACTAGGCAGGTTGAGACGAGAGATAACGCTGGTAAATTGAGGCTGGTAAGGCACACAACGTGGTGACGTGGTGGTGGTGGTGTCAGAGTGTGGCTTAAATAGGTATGAGAATTAATCAGTGATAGTCTACAGGTGTGAAGAGCGGGAAGTGAGGCGGTGAGATGAAAGGAGTGGTTGGGAGCATGGAACGGGAGTGCTCAGGTGATCATGGCAAGGCTGTAGCTTGACGTGATGTGACAAGTTCAGAGCTTATAAGGCCACAGAAGTTTTCAAGGCATGAGATAAGAATGTTGTGATCTATAGTATCAAACACTGCACTAAGATCTAAAAGCACTAAAATAGCAGGATAGCAGAATACCTGAATGAGCAGGATCACCTGAATGAGCTGTCAATAAAAGATTGTTAGAAACTTTTAAAACTGCCATTATTCACTCTTCTCTCTCCAGTGGAATTGTACCGTCACTTTTAAAAACTGCTGCTGTTACTCCCATATTTAAAAAACCAGGTTTAGATCCTAATGATTACAATAATCTTCGCCCAATTTCTAACCTTCCCTTTATCTCAAAAATACTCGAAAAAACTGTTGCTGCTGAACTTCACTCCCACTTATCATTGAATAATCTTTACGAACAATTCCAGTCTGGCTTTCATCCCCTTCACAGTACTGAAACTGCCCTTATTAAAATCACTAATGACCTCCTTATGGCTGCTGACTCTGGTCTACTTACAATTCTTATTCTTCTTGATTTCACTGCAGCCTTTGATACCATCTCTCACACCATTCTTCTCACCAGACTGTCGTCTATTGGCATTTCTCACACACCTCTTGACTGGTTTTACTCTGATCTCTCTGGTCCTCTCAGTTTATACATCTCAAATCATTCTGTTCTCAGTCTTCCCCTGTTACTACCGGTGTTCCCCAGGGTTCTGTCCTGGGGCCCCTTCTTTTCATCATTTATCTTCTCCCACTTGGTAATATCTTTCGTAAATTTAATATCCATTTTCACTGTTTTGCTGATGACACCCAGCTCTATCTCTCTTGCCATCCTAATTCCTCACTTCCACCCTCCGACCTTACTAACTGCCTTTATGAAATAAAGTCTTGGTTTAGCCACAATTTACTTAAATTGAATACGTATAAAACAGAAATCCTTCTCATCGGCACCAAATCCTTACTATCCAAAGCCAACAGTTTTACCCTCACAATTGACAGTTCATCAGTTTCTCCATCTCATCAAGTTAAGAGTTTTGGTGTCATCCTCGATAGCTCATTATCATTCCAATCTCACATTAACAATATTACTCGCTCTGCCTACTTCCATCTGCACAATATTAATCGTCTTTGTCCCTCTCTCTCCACCAATTGTACTTCTATCCTTGACCACAGTTTGGTGTCCTCTCGTATTGACTACTGCAATTCTCTTCTCTTTGGTCTTTCCCAGAAATCCCTCCATAAGCTACAACTCATCCTAAACTCAGCAGCTCGCATCATTACCAAAACCCCTTCTTTCCATCATATCACCTCTGTTCTGCAGCAACTCCACTGGCTCCCCATAAAATACAGAATTGAATTAAAAATAATTCTGCTCACTTTCAAGGTAATCCATAATCTTTCCCCTCCTTATCTACTAGATCTACTTCAAATTGTCACTTCTTCTCGTTCTCTTAGATCATCTGCTTCCATTCGCTTAGTCGTAATCTCTGCCCGTCTCAGTACTATGGGGAGTAGAGCATTCAGTCACTTTTCGCCCAATCTGTTGACCTCCCTTCCACCTGACATCCGTAATTTAGATTCTCTCTCTCTTTCTCTCTTTAAAACTACTACTAAAGGCCTCTTGAATGAGTCGGGCTGGAACAATGTCATAGGGCCAATAAGTACGTTTCAACTGAACAATGATATCATGCAAATGAGAGAGAGAAACCGGGTTTGTCACGAACTGGTATTACTAGCAGTTCGGCCGGATGTAGTTGCCATGGGCATAGTAGGCAGGCATAGGTGCAGAGGGGTTGTTTCAACATGAAAAGTCACAAAAAACAAACCAACATACACATAGGGCTTTTTTCGGGAACACATGGGTCTTGTAGTCCACACAGTCTCTTTAAGCATACACAGTCTCTTTAAGCATTCTCAGACCCTTTAAGCATACTCAGACCCTTTAAGCATTCTCAGACCCTTTAAGGCGAGAGGGGGACACCGGAGGCGAGAGGGGGGACACCGGAGGCGAGAGGGGAGACACTCTGGAGGCTAAGGGGAGACACCCTGGAGGCTAAAGGAAGACACCCTGGAGGCTAAGGGGAGACACCCTGGAGGCTAAGAGGAGAAACCCTGGAGGCTAAGGGGAGACACCCTGGAGGCTAAGCGAAGACACCCTGGAGGCTAAGAGGAGAAACCCTGGAGGCTAAGGGGAGAAACCCTGGAGGCTAAGGGGAGAAACCCTGGAGGCTAGGGGAACATACTGGAGGCTTGAGGGGAAACACAAGAAGCACACGGCACAGTACTCACAAAAAACAGAATTAACTAAAAGGTACACTTACACAAACACATTACACAGATAACAAGACTATTCAGAGCCCATATAAACAAACAAGAATAAAGTAAAATACAACAAAAACAAACCAAAACAAATGCCCACTTTATAGGATTAATGCTCGACCCAGTTTCCCAGAACAGCCAGCTATTTATAACACTTTTAATGAGCTACCTTAGTACATCACCTGACCGAGGTGCCTTCTGTGAAACTGAGTCGACTAACAAAACTACAGAAAAATATAAAAACGAACACAGTGCCCTCTAGGGGTGGTCCCTTACAGGGTTGAACTGGTTTAAGACAGTTAACCACACTAGAGGCACGGATGGGTCATGAGCAGGAGGTGTAATAAGTGCTTTAATCACATTGATTTTATTTATAAAGAATGTTAGGAAATTTTCACACTTATTTGCAGTAATATTATGGCAGATAGTGTCTGTGAGGTTAAGAACAGTGTTTAATGTCTTAAATAGAACTGTGGTGGTTATTTTCAATCAGATCAGAAAAGTATTTAATTCTCTCTGTTTTGACTGTTTTCTGGTATTCTGACAGGCATTCTTTAAAAATCTCAAAGGACATATGTAACTTTTCTTTTTTCCATTTACGTTCAGCTCTCTGGCATTTCTGTCTGATAGCGCATGTTTTCTCATTTAACCAGGGCTCAGTTTTTAGTTTGGAGCGCTTTGGTTTAAGACGGGTGATACAGCTGAGGATGCGTGAACAGGTGGAACTAAACAGAGAGAGTAAACTCCCAGCATTCACTTCGAGACCAGGATTCACCAGCTCAACCAATTCAACAGCATTCTCATATTGTGTACAAAATTATCCCACGGTACCAGGACTGATTTTACGTGAGAGAGATCCTGGAATGCAGGGTTTAACGGGACAGGAGATGTGAAAACCGAACATAACAGGGTTATGATCAGAAAAATAAGCATCACATATCTGAACATCGTATAATGCCAAACTGGTGATAAAATTAGATCTAGGGTGTGACTATGTTCATGAGTCGGGCTACACACCCATTGAACAAGATTAAAAGACTCAATGAGATTTAAGGTGGTGGAGGCAATTGATAGGAAGTTGATTGAAATTCCCAGAGCTATTGTTAATGTTATTATTATTTTTTTTTTTAAAGATGTGATCCTTCAGCTCTCAATGCTTTTGCACAGGCCTTCTGATGTTCTCTGTAAATTTGCTTATGAACAGTGAGTCCTGAGGCCTGGAGATGTCACTCAAGGACACGCCCAGCTGTCTTCATCTTCTGCAATTCACAAGTATACCAAGAAGCTGAACATGAGAAGCAGACCGTTCTATGTCTGACAGGGATATGGAAATCGAGGAGACTGTTGAGGGACTGGTTGTAGAAGTCAACAGACTCAGTGACTGAGAAGCATTCAACAAGAAGAGTGCTAAAGATCTTTTTCAAATTTCTGTGACATATTTGCCATTTTTATTTTGTGAGGGATCAAAGGAGTGACAACTCCATTGAAACTACCTTGTGGTCAGACACCCCCAGAAATCCAAAATATTCCCTCTGAGATGTGTGAGAAAGTCAACATGTTGTTGAAGATTAAGGCTGTCCAGTAGCTGCAAAATCTTAATAATGTTGGCAGAAGTGGTACAGAAAGATTTAAGAAAATCATACATTTCTGAGATAAACAGAAGTATACGCATATATATATTCAGACATATACAAAATATACGCATATATAACATACGCAAAAAAAAAAGCATTCAACATCTTTGTAGTCGTAACAAATACCCCAAAGCTCAAGGTAAAACCTACATAAAAAGAATGACAATAGCAGAAAAACAGCCTTTAGCACTATTCGGACGGGACTAGTTTTACTGGGGGACGTTTGAGTTAGAATTTTTTTCAGCCGACGTCTGTCATTTCATGTATGAATTCGGACGGGACTAACATCTCCGTGTTTATTACGGAGGTGGGTGTGTCTGTGTTTTACATGTGGACGTTGCACAAGACCACGTTTTGAGGATGAGGATTTCTACTGGAGCATAGAAAGCAGAAACTCGAATACTCGCGCGCTAGAGATTGTACGGTAGTTCACAATGAACAAAACACACAAGAAAACGCGTTTCGGAAAAATTTTTTTCGTCAAACACAGACATTTGCATTTGGACGGGATTAGATTTCTCAGAGGACCGCCGAGTTTGCTGAAAAACAGTAGGTAATTTGCTCTGGAATTTTTACAGAGGTCGTGAAGCAGGGAAGAACGGACAGACATGGCAGATTCGGGCGGGATTAAAATCACAAAGTACCTCTGTGAAACAGAAATTTGTCTAACGTCCCCCAGTAAAACTAGTCCCATCCGAATAGTGCTTTTGAGTTACTAACAGTCAATATAAAAGCCAAAAACCATAAAAATAGTAAACAGCAGCAAAAAGCAGGAGGAGAAGCGGCGAACACAAGGATTATTATTCCACAAGCAGTGTGGTTGGAACAGGATTCAGTGTCACAGTTTTGTAGATAAAAGGAAGGGCACGAGAAGACAAACAAGAACAAATGATTGATTAATTTCGCTGCAAAATGCGATTATGATTATGACTTTGCTGATAAAGCGTTGTAAACTGAACTTTTCTACATTGTACAATTTTTCTTATTATCTTTCTCATTAGCATGACCTTTTTCACAACTTTTAGGAAAAAACGAATACTTGTTAATAATTGAGATCAATCTGTTTAAAGGAAGGATTCCGTTTGTGTGCGTGTGTTTGCATGCTCAGTGTGAAAGTCATCCTAAACAGTAGCCCTTTCTGCCCCTGCTTCTTCCCTCGTCTTACACCAGTAATTTTCGAAGATAAAGTTCAGGTTAATTTGTGTTATTTTTACTTTATATTTTGTGTTCATTATTTTTATCTAAAACCTTTTGGGTTGTGGAACAAATCATCAGAGTTTCCATTATTTCCTATGAGGGATATTTGCTTTGATATACAAGTGCTTTAATATACAAGCACACTTCCAGAATGAATTATGCTTGCAATTTAGTGTTTAACTGTATTTAAGACTCAAAGCAACTAAATTGCACAGAGCATTAGACTGTCGAATGTAAATATATCAGTTGATCTGATTCTGTATGTCTATTTTTGTATGTGTGTCTAAAATTTCAATCCATGAGTCTTTATTGAACTGTAATCACCTGCAGGTGTAAAGATCTCAGTGCAGCCCTGAGCAACATAACACACATACACTAAATAGATTAATTATCCCACATTTTAAACTCTTAAATCATTTCTTTATTAAGGGTTAGGAAGTAACTAAAGTATTTCAATAAAGTACCAAAAACATACCTGAAATGTGAAGAACGTAAACAGTCAGTGTCGTAGAGTTTATAGATCTCAGTGTCTTTCAGAGATGTTCTGCAATAACTGGGTTACTGTTTACTCCTTTTATCCTTCTCGATTAGAAGCTGACAAACCTCTCCCCACCTCCTTCTGTTCCTACTTTCCAAAACAGATTGGATGTAAATCAGAGATGCAGAGAGCACAACCAAAAAAACAGAAAGGACTGGAGATGATTATCAAAGTGTTTTAGTGTATAATTTAAGGAGATTGTTTAGTCCAGTTTTGATCATTAAACTTATGCAGCACAATGACAATCACATCAAATCATGAATACAGTTTTATCAGGACAGGTCTGGGAATCGGCATCACTGCTGACAGGGTCAGGACTAATGCAAATCTAACACAGGACATGGAGGCTACATTATATGTAACTGGAGAAGTGGAAAGGTAAATAAATATAGCAAAATGTTTACAAAAATGGAATTACATAGAACCTTGCATTTCAGACAGGCAGATCTGTGGCCAATCTCATGCATGCTGGCAAGGGGACACTGCCATAGAGCAGTCAGGCATATAGTATAGATGGGGAGAAAAATAATTTTCATAAGCAATTTTTTTTACGTTTATAATCAAGATAAACCAGTTGACTGGCCAGTGACCAGAATTGGTTGGTTTTCAGTTCGATCGGCCGATCAGCCTCAGATATAGACAATTCTGTACTGAGCACAAAAGCTTCTGAGTGGTGCAACAGAAACACTTTTTTACGGCATTACATTATCAAAAATTGTGCATGTTAAAAACCTCCAATCTGCTTTTCCCCCAAAACTCTGTGAGCAAATTATTCTTAAACCCACTCATTACACACACTTACACTGGTCTCAAAATGCCACTAATCACAAATTGCATTAGAAGCCATGTATGCCCGCAGATGCTTGCAGCCACTCAACCTGTGTGCTCACTGTTTTGAGACTTTGGAGGCATTTGAGGAGATCGAATGTTGCTGATTCTTTATAATCCTACAGGTGGTGCACTTTCAACTATTTACACATTTTCATCCTGTGTGGTAGTAGTGACTTATTTGCTAAGTTTGTTCACTGCTCAGGAAATTCTAGCCTTTTTACTTAATTTATTTTTAAGCTAAATGTTATTTTGCACTTTAAGTGCTGCACATTTAAACTTTAAACAAAAAAAACTAATGTTGTAAAAAACTGACTACATTTAATTAATCATTAATTTTTTTAAGGTTAAAATTGTAACAAAACTGGAGGAAAATGTAATATTGAATCAGGATATTTATAAAATCATGCTATTTATAGAATCACAATTTTAATCGAATCGGCATCGGTGTATTGTGATATCATATCGGGTGGTGACTGGTGATTCCCATCCCTACTATATAGGCCCCTATTGAATCAGAATCAGAATCTTTATTGTCCTTGTAGTGTAAGCATATTTTAGTAAAATATATTTGTTATGTAACAATATGACAATTAATCAACATAATATTAACCTTACAATTGAATAACAAAGGATAAAAAGTAAGCAGAGAAGGACCCATGCACAAGATACCAGGAAAAACGAAAGAGATAAGGAGAGCAGGCACAGGGGGCCACAGTAAGGAGATAGAGATACTCAGTGTACCAGGCGAATCTAAAGACACAGATAAAAGGTGCACGTAGGAACGCATTTAATTAAAAAACATATATTATAATTGTCAACAAACGTATGGGGAAAGTACCTGGCAAGGAATATGTGCTCATTAGACGATAAATCGCATAGCTAAAAGATGTGCAGATACCGGTGTGCATTGGAGTCAGGAACGACACAGAGATAAGAAAGAGGCACACAGACGCTGGTATGTACATCATGTTTAATAAAGAAAGAACACAAGAAATAAAAGTACATTAAACATAGTTTATAAAAGCATATAGTAGAATACAAAAATATATGGCCCAAAATAAAAAAGTAGAAAATAAGATGAGGGGCCTGTAACATTAACAGTAGAAGAGAAGAATTACACATCAAACCTTCTATGAGCCAGCACAACTCCAATAGGGAGATCAGTCAGAGGAATAAAAGTAGAATGACCACGATTCAAAAGTGGCATAGACACGGGAGGAAAATCCGTTTGGGTGCCAACAGACACCTTAAAATCGGTCTGAGTGCCAACGGATACATAACAGTCAGGCCTTTGGATGGATGGCGCTGGAGTGCTGGACTCCGGCCTTACGGGTCTAAAAAATTGAGGAGGACTATCGGCCTCCAAACGCAGTCTTTTAGAAGGACCAGGCTTGTAGTCACCCTTCTTAAAATAAGTGAGACCTTTCTCCCGTAGATATTGCATCAAGGATCCAGAGGACTCAGGTTCTTCTTGGACAGAACTCACCGAGGCCCGGTCCATAGCGGGCTCAGTAGGCTTGTAGTCCTCAGAAGGAGCATAATCCGGACTGCCCTGACTGTCGGAGTCATCCAGAGGGATGTAGCCAGTGTTAGAGCAGTTGCGACTAGCTGTAAATATAAAGGTAAGAATGTGTCAGACACCAAAAGAGGGAAAATGAGAAAAAAAGTAAAGAAACAATACGAGGGAGATGCTTACCCATGGTTGGTCTCTTGAGAAATGAAGAACAAACCGGAAAACCAAGAGAGGTATAGTAAAAATAGGTAACGCCCCACTATTTTTAAAAACTGAAGAAAGGAAAATGTAAAGATAATGGAAAACAATTAATAAGGGAATTAAAACATAATGGGAACTAATATGAGCATAAGGAGGAGTCAGATGACGAGGTATATGACGTATTAAAATAAGATATAAAAACTATAATTATAATAGGAGAATTTATAAGGAAAAGTTGGATTATAATGGGAACATCTTCCCATTATATGAGGAGAACTAACGAAGGTGGGGGTGATAAGGATGGGCACCTCCTCTTGATAAGACTGTATAAAAAAGCATGATTATTTCTGTAAAATTCAGTCTGTTTTTGGCAGTGCTTAAACTTTCAATCTAGGCATTGCTAAGCTGGCTCACTTAGGGTTTTATTGCTGCAATAAATCCTGTCTACTTCATCCAGATCTGCACTGAGTGAGATGTCTTTCTTTGATTCTTTTTACTAAATTTAAGTACATGTTTAATAACTTGTATTGAGGCAACATCAATAGGTGGAAGACGAAAAAATCTCCCACATCTATTGGTGACCCCGACGTGATTGCCGCCACGGAGGGCCCCTCCGGGGATCTGGGATCAGCGTGGGCTGACAGACCATCAACTTGTGTGCCGGCATAAAAGGTAAGCAGAAAACCTGTTTGATCAAATTTCTGCATTGAAAGTTCATGGTCTGTTAGTGTGCGTGTTTCCAGCTGGAGGGAATAACTCCTGAGGTATATTGAACACATTAATTCTGATGTTGCCAATATTGATAGATTAATTGATAAATATAAATATATGTTTTAATAAGTGAAAGACTGGATAAAGTAGACACAAGTAAGGAGATTTCCTAAAAGTTATACTTTTTGTGTGTTTTTGCTGTATGTGTTTTTGTATACTCTCTTTTATATCTAGTATGACATCTGCGGTAACGCCACTGTGTTGAGATTGAAACCTGTATTAAGGGACATTACCAAACAAGTGGGGCTGGACCCAGATAAAAAGTCCTGCAATTAGCACTAGGTAGGGGACGTAAGCAAATCCCCAGACGTGCCAGGTGGAAAAAGTCCTGTGTCAAGCCGCTAAGTATAGAACTCACTGTGCTGTGAGGTGTTTCTAAGACGCGGAGCTGGACAGGTGTTTATTATAAGAAAAAGTCCTGTAGGTGGTTGTGCTGCGATCTTGAATCCTAGAGCGAAGAACCCACTAGTGTGTGAGGTATCGCTAGGAAAAGAAAGTGAGCGCTTATAAAATTCCTACAGGTGGTACTGAAGTTTTTGGGCCCAGATTTTGTGATAAGTGTTTTATGTGAGAAATCTGTTGTTGAGTACTCGATTTTTAACGTTTGGAAAAATACAAAAACCGCTTGTGCTGTGTGTCTTTTGTGTGTAATGAGTCTTTAAAAAATACGTGTGCATGATGTTTCTGTGCCAGGCCCTATGTGTGTATGCATAGAATATACTGCTTAAATAATAAATAACCATAATACCTATTTGAGACAACCTAGAGAAATATAAATAACAGGAGGTGTTTTGGATACCTTGATTATAATACATATAATAATAAATTACATAAGTAATATATAAGCCATACCAATATTTATAATGCACGTGATTGCACTATGCATAATGAAATAATTAAGATCTAATGACGAGTGAGTTTAGAGAGATTAATTGGGATGAGCAGATAGAAGAAGAAGGAATAATAGGAAAGTGCGAACGGGAGTTTAGAGTCTCGGAGTTAAGTCAGAGTGAAACATATAGATGGTTATTGAGTAATCCAGGAAAGGATTTAATTTTGGAAAAAGAGTGTAACAAGAGAAAGTGGACACTTAGACTTTCATTAATACCTGATGTGTTAGATCGTAATTGCAATCCACATACTGTAATACTTACATCACAGTTCAGCATGAGGAAATGAGTTTCTTCATAGGGTTAATACCAAAAGAAATTAATTTAAAGGTAATAAATAGTATACTAGAATTTAGAGGAATAGGTGGACCCCCCCTTTTTCACTCCACTCATTTCTCTACTGCAAGCGCACCCAGGCTTTGACGTGCTGCGATTGGATGAAAAGGCAGAAGGGCGAATAGTAAAGAGATACCGACTAAACGAAGCAGGAGCTAGTCTGCTAGTGCTGTGTCGTGAGTGGGAGATTAGTAATAACAGTGAATTTACTTTCATACCTGTGGGCCCTGACGGAAGAGTAATTCGTCAGACCTTTGACAAAATTGTTACGCCTCTGATTATGACATTGATGGATGATTAATGCTTAAAAAATACATAAAGAAAAAGCAGTTTTTGGAAATCGATAGCAAGCGAAAAGTAAATAATAAAAGAACTCTAATAAATAAAAGAGAAAAGAAGCATAAAAATCCTAGTCATAAAATATAACAGAAGAGTGTGATGGAGAAGATATTCTACCGCGGAAAAAACGCATGGCCAAAGCCAATGACACCTGCAGAAATAATTATAGTCAAGCATAAAGAAGATGAAAAATACATCAGAAAATGCATGGCAAAATGGCATGACAGGACATCGGGAGAATTGCAATGGCCCAAAGAAGGAACCTTTAAGGAGGAATGTTGCAAGGAAATAAAGGAAATGCTGAGACATACAACCAGAGGAAAGAACAGCAAGGAAAGGATGAAACTAGAACAAAAGCTAGAGATTGTTGAATGGTTCGAAAAGGAAGGAAAGGAAAAGGAGAAAAATGAAAAAGAAAAACAAGACACCAGAAAAATTATCAGAAGTTAGACGGAAGTGAGGAGAGGAAAGGAAAAAATCAGAAGGGAAGAAATGATGAAACAAACCTGGAGTTAGAAAGACCACCACCATACACTGAGGAACACCTGCAACAGATGGATAGAGGAATGTATCCCATACAGGAACTGCATGAGCGTGATAAAGGAACCTGGGGGTTTGAAGGACATGTGAAAGGACAGATTACAGTAACACCATGTGACACGGAGCGGATGAACCGACAAGCTGACAGACAAGAAGTAACAGCACCCAGGCCCAGCAGCGAGAATGAAGAAGAATGGAGCAACGGGAGAAGGACAGAGCCACGTGAGTCAAGAGAAATTGAAAAGCTACAGAGAGATATGAGAAGATTGGAAGAAGAGAATGAGCAATACCTGTCTGAAATACAAGGGCGCAGAGGTGAGCAACACGTCGCACCTGAAGAAAGGGTAATGAACCGTACCGAAGAGAAATATCCTTCGGGGAAAGAAGAAGAAGGGAAACAAGGCAATGGAAGCCAGACTAATCTAAGTCCCAAAGGGTCACTCTTATCATCACCAAATGAGTCAGACACAGATCACCCAGAAACCGAGGAAGGTGAAATGAGTGAAGGAAAACAACACAAGACAGTGGAATGAAGAGTGAAGGGGTACATGTTCATTGAACCTGAGAGCGCTGCAAGAAGAAGGATAGAAAAAGGACTAACGAGTGTGTCTAAACACACTAGCCCAGCATACACTAGAGAAAGAAAACCAGTACGGAGCAACGAATATCAACATGAAGTCCCTAATACTGAAGAAAGAGATGCCTATAATAACAAGGCTGTTGACGAAGAGATCAGTCGACTGAAGGAACAATTCGACAGAGAATTAGAGGACGCCGTAAAGAAAACAAAAGAGGCCCGATCAAGTCCAGGTGTGATAAGAAGATCTGCACGTATAAAGAGACCTTCAAGCAGGTACACCGGACCATACCAACTAACACTTTCCTATGGAAACAAGTACAGGCGACAAAGGCATGTTGAACACTGTGAAGAGGAAGGAGAAGACTCAGAGGAACACCCTGAAGCTTCACAATACCCACTGGTATCAAAAGGAAACCAGTATCAATATGTGCCATGGTCATTCATGGATATGACAGGCTTGATTAATCAACTTCCAGACCTGTGTAATGGAGCTCAAAGATGGATAACACAGTTTGAGGAGAAAACCACTGGACACCTCCTAGCCGTAGGAGACAAAAAAGCCATCTTGGCCCAAACGATTGGGAAAGTGAAAACCATGGAGATATTAGACGATGCCCAGTTGCTAACACTAGCAGGACAAGATGCAGGGGATACCCTAGCATTTGGCCCCACACAGGAACAAGATATGGAACGCCCTGCGGAAGGCTTATCCCACCAAAATGGATCCAGGAAAACTGGAACCAATAGCAGTGGGAGAAAACGAGAATGTTGTAAAATTCATTAACGACTTCCAAACCAAGTGGAGAGAAGAGACAGGAGGCTCATGGGACCAGACAGACACAAGTAAGAGCCTGTTTCGAATGATGCTGAAAAAGTGCATGCCTCAAGAAGTCCAGACAGCCGTAGAAGGAGTGGTAGGACTGAACACACTGCCATGGGACACGTTCCAGGCGCACATTGTACATTACGTGGACCAGCATCGGAAGAAGAGAAAAGAGGCCAAGGAAGCTGCGGAGTCAATTGCCACCCAATTACACAAGATACAGCTGGGAGAACTAGCAGCGGCAAAGAAAAAAGAGAAAGAAAGAGGAAAAAGCCAAGTTCAGGCAGCTGTGATGGTACCAGAAGCAGCAGCGCCCCCTGCTGGACCAGTACAGCAAGTGCAACAACCAGTGGAAATCCAAGCCCCTCCAAGTTATGTGTACACAGCAAACCAACAAGGACAAAACCCACCTATGAGGTGGCAAGGACAGGGCCCTAGGCCTTTTGGAGGCAGGGGACAAAGAGGATCATATCAACAGCAACCAAGAAGACAACAATTTCGAATGAATGCCCCAGGGCAGATGGGTCCAAACACTCAAGACATGGTATGCTGGCACTGCGGAGGAGCAGGACATGTTAGAAGAAATTGTCCACAAGCAACATGGGGAGCTCAAAATGGACCTCAATTTCAAGGGCATATGGTGCAGGTCAAGCACCTCAAAGAAACATGGGACCTCCTGGCCCACGACAACCTGCAGGAGCTCGAGTGCGAGGACAGTCACAGAATCCATGGACAGGTCCCTGGATGGGACCTCAGAACTGGAATTGACGAGGCCCAGAGAAGCCAGAGGGGGAGCAGATGCAGTACGTCTCAACACTGCATCCACAACAAGAAACAACCGTAATGGTGTCAATAAATAATTCGCAGCCAATTCCATTATGATTGACACGGGTGAAACTTACTCATGTATAGGATTGAAAGGCTCAAAGCTTCCTCTCTCAGGCAATACGATAAAAACCACCGGCTTCTCGGGACTATCACAGGTATTGCACTTTACAGAGCCCCAGATAATAACGTTAGAAGACATCACTACAACTGCACCCTTACTGTTTTCACCCACAACACCAGTCAACTTACTGGGAAGAGACCTGCTGTGTAAACTCAAGGCTAAAATTCAATGCAATACTAAAGGGCTATATGTGACGATAGGACAATTCCTACAGACTACTGAAAACCACAAAGACCCAGATACAGTATACTGGCTGTTGTGCACAGGCAAAGGAGCTCAACATGCACAAAGGTTATGGGAAGAATGGATTATACAACGACGACCAGAGTGCAAAAGAGTAACCTTACCGTTGCATTGTACCATGTACTACGATCAAGAAAGTCAGGATGAAGAATATGCTCAACTATGGTCAGATGTAATGGAGAACACTGTCACGGATGTGACACTAGACGACATAATTGTTGGTGGCCCCGGAGCAGCCATCACTGTACACCTAACTGAACAGATGGAACATTGGCATCAAGTACCAAATACAGCACCCCACATCTCTTTATTGGTTGGGGAAAATGCACAGTCTAAAGAATTGGGACTAATGATTAAGCAAGCAGCAGAAGTAACTGAGTGGGAACAAACCCCTAACCCATCTGTACATATATCACCAGATCGAAGATTTTTGAAAATAATATTTTCAGGAATAGATAGAATGAGGGCTACACACACAGAGATAGATGGGAACACTCTGTTGACAACACACCCTCAGAGGGAGATGTGTAACATTCCGTTGTCATCACACACACAAATGCCAGTTGAAGTGGTAGGACAGGTAGATGAGAGGGAATTAGCATTAGAGGAAGAGCTGCTAAAGACTATCCCAGAAAAACTATGGACAAAGCATCCCACAGATGTAGGATTAGTTAAGTCCGGAGGACAAGCCCTAATAAAAATAAGACCAAATGCAAAATTGCCTTATCAAAGACAATATTCTTTGACACCTCAAGCCATAGCAGGGATAAAACCTACTATAGACGGACTGTTAAAGGCTGGAGTGTTAAAACCCACCAAAAGCCCTTGCAACACCCCCATATTTCCTGTCAGGAAGCCCAACTCAGACAAATGGAGACTCGTACATGATTTACGAGCCATAAATCAAATTGTAGAAGCAGAATTACCCGTGGTACCTGATCCTCACACTCTACTGTCCAATATACCAGAGGACACTCAGTGGTACACGGTCATAGACTTATGTTCCGCATTTTTTAGCATTCCGCTACATCCAGTATCGCAACACTTGTTTGCCTTCACCTACGAAGGACAACAATTGACCTACAATCGTCTTCCGCAAGGTTACTGCGAAAGTCCATCAATATTTAATCGAGTACTAACTCAAGACCTGGCGGCAGTAAACATCAAAAGCACTTTACTTCGTTACTGCGGTGACCTTCTAATTTGTAGTCCAACCAGAGAACAATGCGAGGCAGATTCATTAAGAGTCCTGACCGTACTAGCTGAAAATGGACATAAAGTCAGTAAAAAGAAACTACAGTTTTGTAGGCAAGAGGTAGAGTATCTAGGTCGAGTACTGAAGGGAACATCTAGGCACATCTCTCCAGAGCACATTGAAGCGATACTGAAAGCCCCTAAACCACGGACTGTAAAAGAAATGCTGTCCTTCCTAGGTATGGTTGGATTCAGCAGAGACTGGATTTGCGATTTCGCAATGAAAACGGCACCTCTACGAGTATTGATCAAGACAGCTGGACAAATGAAGAGTAGTGCAGTATTAGAACGGACACCTGAGGCACTGGAGGCCTTTGAACAGTTAAAGAGAGAGCTTTGTACCGCACCAGCATTAGCCAGTCCAGAATGCAATAAACCTTTCCATCTTTATGTCTCAGAGCGGGGCGGTTTTGCCACAGGAGTTCTAACTCAACAGCAGGGCCCTAGCAAACAGCCAATTGCATATTACAGTACAGCACTGGATACTATAGAAAAAGGCATGCCTCCCTGCTACAGAGGGGTGGCAGCAGCTGCATTTGCTTATCAAAAAGCAGCATCCATTACTATGGGACATCCAGTAACGCTATATACCACTCATGCACTACACGCACTCCTCACCAGTCCATCATTTGTAATTACGAATGCTAGAAGAACAGGATATGATGTAATACTCGCTGCACCAGAACTAACTATACGAAGGTGCCAGACAGTAAATCCAGCAGATCGTATGATGACGCCAGCTGAGGGAGATCCTCATGATTGCCACCTGGTGTCAGCAGAACATCTAAAAATGTGACAGGATTTAGAAAATCAACCTCTGTCTCACCCAGACTGCATATTTTTTGTAGATGGATCATGTTTCAGGGATGGAGACAGTAACAAAGCAGGCTACGCTGTAGTAACACCGACCTTAGAAGGAGGAAGCTTTAAAATTATGCGGGCAGAACATGTGCCACAACCCTGTTCGGCCCAGTTAGCTGAGTTGCTCGCCTTAACTGAAGCTTGTAAGCTAGCAGAAGGGAAGGCCTGTACAATATATACTGATTCAGCTTACGCATATGGAATATGCCATTTGTACGGCCCCATATGGGCACAAAGAGGTTACAAACGAGCAGACGGAACATCAGTTGTTCATGGAGAGGCAATAGCAGAACTGTTAAGCTCAATTAAACTACCATCTAGACTAGCTATAGTTAAATGTGCAGCACACAGGAAGGATGGTACCTTTGCTAGTGATGGAAATGAAGCAGCAGATGAAGCAGCAAAGAAAGCAGCAGTAAATGAAGCAAACATGATGCCAGAATCAACGACACAAACAGAACCTAGTTCACAAGCAGACAACGAACTTAGTTCATCTGAGTCAAGCATTGATCCTGATGAAGAACCAGGCTCCAGTCCGGAGTCGGAGGACAGGTTGTTACTTATACCTGAAGACTATGCACCTCCTGCACCAGATCTGTCCTCACTAGCAGACAGGCAGGCCACGGCGTCAGGAGGAGAGATTCGTAAATGGCTCGCAAGAGAAGCAAGAATGTACGAATGTATGGCGGAGTGCAGACGGCCGTTTTGTAGCTCCACAAAGTTTCCTCATAACCTTGATAAGACAAGCTCATGGTAATGATCATGTAGCAAGAGGGGAAGTAATAAGGAGAATCCAAAAGGCATGGTGGTCGCCATATTTAGGTCCAATGGTTAATCGAACGCTATCACAGTTTTGTGACATTTGTGCTAGATTTAACAATAGGAAGCATTTCACGTCACCAATAGGACACATCCCAGAACCAGAGTGGCCATTCAGGCATATAATGTTTGATTATGTAGACATGGGGGAACCCGGAATACAAGGGAAACGATACATCTTGGTAGTAGTAGATAGATTCAGTAGATGGGTAGAAGCCGTAGCAACAGCTAAGGAAGATGCAACAGCAGTGGCAAAGTTTCTGTGTAGGGAAGTAATACCCAGGTTTGGGATACCGGACACAATCAGTTCAGACAATGGTAGGCACTTTGCAAACAAAATAGTACAGAGAGTAATGCAATGGTTAAATATTAAGCATAGATTTGGATGTGTTTACCACCCCCAATCTCAGGGGATGGTGGAAAGGGCAAATGGGATTTAAAAAATTAAATTGGCCAAAATATGTGCCAATACAGGTATGAATTGGTTCCAAGCCCTGCCATTAGTTCTAATGTGCATGAGATCGCAAACTAACATAAACACACATCTAACACCGCATGAGATGCTTACAGGCAGACCTATGCTCACGTCATTTGTTCGGGGGCCCTATAAAGGCCCTACCCTTGCGCAACTCCAGAGTGAGCTTGATCATTATGTAAAACACTTATCTGAAATACACAAAGTTATTTTCCAACAGGTAAAGGGAGCCACATTCAGTGACAGTACAAGGCAGAGAGCAGCTAACGACGCAGAAGATGCAGAAGAAGCAGATAAGAGAACGGTACGGCCTGGTGATTGGGTATTTCTCCGAGTGTTCAGAAGAAGGTGGAATCAAGCCAGAAGAGAAGGACCATACAAGGTGGTATTGGCAACTCCAACTGCTGTGAAAGTTAAAGGAAAAGACGTATGGTACCACCTAAATCATTGTTGCAAGGCGCCAAATCCTGACCAGGTAAGGGATAGAATACCACAGGAGGACACGGAAGAATCTCCACAAGCGGGACCTTCAAACCTTCAACCAGAATCCAGGGAGGACGACGAAAGGCCCAGACGACAAGCTCCAGACCCGTACGAACGCACTGAAGGACTGCCGTGGACAGAAGAGTCAGAAGGAGAACAGGGATATTGGCCGGAGTGGCCCCAAGAAGATATCCAAGATTGGGAAGCTGAGCTAGACAACGAAGAAGCAGAAGCGGAACACGACCATCTCACAGAATGAGAGCCCAAGTCAGACAAAGAGAACACAAACGAACCAGACTCGAGGCAGCACGAAGACAGTTGGAAGGAGACACTGGATCAGATAGTAACTAGGATACTTGGAGTAACCACAGTTGACAATACACACCCTACTAAAAATACCCCAAGAAATATATTGTGTAGACTATTTGGACATAATCCCACGTGCCGCCGCTGTGATCCAAATGGAGAAACCACTTATTTACTACCCCTTAAGAAGCTTAAGAAGACCTGTACTTATATTAATAATGTTTCTGATGATCGATTTGATTGACAGCAGAGCTATTGGGAACAAGAAAAATAAATTAGAATGGGTCCTTGAGGAGAGGCAAATACGTTGTGCACTAGCAACAGTAACTAGAGCAAGAAGGACAGCCAGATTATCTATGGGGGATAGAACAGGAGAATGGTCAGGAACTTTTCAGATAAAAGTAGACAGAACACAAGCCTCGGGAAAACAAGTACTCATCCTTGTAAAAATGAAGGGGGAACGTGGATGGGACAGGATGACCAGGTCATATGAAACGATTGAAGCAAGCCCAACATCCAATAACTGGTGTGCATTCAATACATCATCAACAGGTAAAATCCGAGGAACATGTTTATTACTACCAGATTGGCAGGGATGTTATGCAAAGACACCCAACCAACCCAGAATATCAGATGAAGAATCGATGGCATATGTAATGATAATTCCACAATTGACAAAAGAGTCACCCAAAAATCAGACAGAAGTTGACATGACATGGAAGAACGACATGTTTTTTCAGTGGTTGAGATTCACAGCAGAGACTCTAACGGAAAAGGACTGCATTGTGTGCCACGATAGAAGTAATAAACCTCAACATGTAATAGCAACGCAAGGTATGGAAGAGTGCATAAATGATCCAGCATATAGTGCCTCACAAGTGTGTCCCATCAGCTGCCTACTACACTCAGCTGCATTACATTATGGTCCAGAATGGATGCAAAATACCAGTAAGTGCACATATCATCCTGTAGAAACACTAGACGCTGTCCAACGAGAAATAACACCCAGCAGGCAGACCTGTCCGCTATGCATATGCTCAAATGGAAGTATGGAGATAGGAGATCTGTCACCGAGTTGCAATGAAACACAGCCGGCAGCAGGATTCTTCATAGAAATGCGACAGCTTTGTGATGACGAAATGGACAATGTGTCATGTAGTGAGACAGTAAAGGTGCGACAACCTGATTTGAGTCCTGGTACAGCCCCGTAGCAGATATATTCTGGTACTGTGGTGGAACTACAGTTAGACAAACGTTGCCAAACAACTGGAGTGGATGCTGTGCTCCAGTGTTATTGGAAGGAGACCTACTGGTCATAGGATTACATGGTAAAGACAAGAAACGAAACAAGCGAGATGAAAAATTTGTGAAAAAGATTGGCCTAGAAGAACTACCAGTGTGAGAAGAGTTTGATAGAGAGGGAGGACTATCAGTGACTTGGGACGGTATTCCAAGTGGGGTACCAACGGAACATGAGGTTATAAACAGGGTAGGAGGAATCTTTACGACAGTCTTCTTGCCTTGGGTTCAAATTTCGAAGAATGCGAGATGGATTAACTTACTCTATTACAATCAGCAAAGATTTTGGAATCATACCTTTGGAGTTATGAGACTGGTACAGGAACAATTGGATAAAAATACATTAATGACTACGCAGAATAGATTCGTCCTGGACACAATGTTGGCACCTCAGCGAGGGGTGTGCGCCTTAATTGGAGAAGAATGCTGCACCTATATACCACGACATACCGGTCCAGACGGCAATATAACTAAGATTTTAAGATCCATGCAGAGAATGAGAGATGAGCATGTTAGGATCACTCAAGATGTGCAAAGGAATAATGCATGGACTTCTTGGTTTGACTGGCTTAATCCTTCAAATTGGTATGGGCTACTTATGAAGTTAGGAACTATCATTCTGATAGTACTGGGAACTCTGCTCATTTTGTCATGCTGCGTCATTCCCCTGGCTAAAGCAAGCATTCAGAAGATGGTGGGACAATACATAGTTGTTGTAGAACATCACGGACCGATGATGACAGATGAAGACGTCGAAGGAGAACCTGTCTACATGCAGATGAACGAACAGTGACACTGCACTGCATGAGAAACCAATGACTGTTTCCATATTACTCACATGTATACTAAAATGGCCTATAATAATGGCATATTGTACCCAAGCATTTAATCTAATATCTAACTCACGCTTAAAATTATTATAATCTATATCTGGACTAACTGTATCCTATACTTTAAATAACTGTATTAAGAAGTAGCACTAGAATAGTTGTGTATCTTGTTCTTGCATGTCTCTTGTTTTGCTGTACATCTATGTGTCACAGGATGGAACCACTACCTGAGGTGGCACCAGTACCTGATCCACCGAGGAAGATTTCCTGTGCAGCTTGCTGTGATATATGGAGACACATTGTGGACCACACACCAAAGAAATGATGGGAAGGGCTGAGGCATGATCTGGCCAACTGGGATCCAGTACGTCCTCAGTGGCCAAGAAAATTAATCACTATGGCTGATGTTGTGACCGGAGACTTCAAATGGATACGATCAAAGGCACAGGAGACATTTAACCTAGATGTATGCCGAGGACTTCGAGTGACTACAACCTCATATCAGCTTGGACGACACCTGGAGTTCGGCCTCTGCAAGGCAATTGAACCTACGGGGGATGGAGCCGCGAGGAGCTCATGTGGGATGTTTGACATTGATTGTGTTTATATGGAGGCGACAAAGGTTGTAACCAAAGTGTTTTTTGGGGACGACATCTTATGGACAGATACATCCCTGTCGCAGCAACGTGCACTGGAGAGCCTACCATCAACTAAAGAATGGTTTGATTTTCTTTGGCAGAAAACTAATGGACCAGGCCAAGTCCCAATAGCATTACTATTGAACAGTGAGGGCCTGTGTGTACTTGAATACACGGATGAAGATCGCAAAGCAATGGACAACGATGAGGGTGACAACCTTGACACCCTCTCCATGTTTTACAGGGACCCGAATTCACTGTTTGAACAGCATTAACGACTTCTTTTGACTATAACTTTCTTTTGATCTTGTTTAAGTAGAGTAGGCCTGCAGTCCAGGTGGTGAATGCACTATCGAGCACAAAAAGGCTGGCAAGGTGGGAATTTTTCCTTCTGAATTGGCTAACTGGAGGGTTTTTTCACCCACCTCTGGACTTAGCAAATATGTATTCAGACAAATATTCATCATAAGTGTACTTATCAAATGTATAAATATACTAACGAAATGTATACTCAACCATAACCATGTACTTGTCATGTACTCAACCGATGGGGGAAATATGTAAGGGGAAGATGGAAGGAAGATGAAGGAAGATGTAATATGTAAGGAAGATGATTAAGGAAAATTAAGGTACTCTTTCTTTTATGCGACTTAAAAGTCGCAGAGGGGGAAATATGTAAGCATATTTTAGTAAAATATATTTGTAATGTAACCATATGACAATATTAATCAAGATAATATTAACCTTAACAATATTATATTGAATAACAAAGGATAAAAAGTAAGCAGAGAAGGACCCATTCACAAGATACCAGGAAAAACGAAAGAGATAAGGAGAGCAGGCACAGGGGGCCACAGTAAGGAGATAGAGATACTCAGTGTACCAGGCGAATCTAAAGTCACAGATAAAAGGTGCACGTAGGAACACATTTAATTAAAAAACAAATATTATAATTGTCAACAAACGTATGGGGAAAGTAGCTGGCAAGGAATACGTGCTCATTAGACGATAAATCACATAGCTAAAAGATGTGCAGATACCGGTGTGCATTGGAGTCAGGAACGACACAGAGATAAGAAAGAGGCACACAGACGCTGGTATGTACATCATGTTTAATAAAGAAAGAACACAAGAAATAAAAGTACATTAAACATAGTTTATAAAAGCATATAGTAGAATACAAAAATATATGGCCCAAAATAAAAAAGTAGAAAATAAGATGAGGGGCCTGTAACATTAACAGTAGAAGAGAAGAATTACACATCAAACCTTCTATGAGCCAGCACAACTCCAATAGGGAGATCAGTCAGAGGAATAAAAGTAGAATGACCACGATTCAAAAGTGGCATAGACACGGGAGGAAAATCCGTTTGGGTGCCAACAGACACCTTAAAATTGGTCTGAGTGCCAACGGATACATAACAGTCAGGCCTTTGGATGGATGGCGCTGGAGTGCTGGACTCCGGCCTTACGGGTCTAAAAAATTGAGGAGTACTATCGGCCTCCAAACGCAGTCTTTTAGAAGGACCAGGCTTGTAGTCACCCTTCTTAAAATAAGTGAGGCCTTTCTCCCGTAGATATTGCATCAAGGATCCAGAGGACTCAGGTTCTTCTTGGACAGAACTCACCGAGGCCCGGTCCATAGCAGGCTCAGTAGGGTTGTAGTCCTCAGAAGAAGCATAATCCGGACTGCCCTGACTGTCGGAGTCATCCAGAGGGATGTAGCCAGTGTTAGAGCAGTTGCGACTAGCTGTAAATATAAAGGTAAGAATGTGTCAGACACCAAAAGAGGGAAAATGAGAAAAAAAGTAAAGAAACAATACGAGGGAGATGCTTACCTATGGTTGGTCTCTTGAGAAATGAAGAACAAACCGGAAAACCAAGAGAGGTATAGTAAAAATAGGTAACGCCCCACTATTTTTAAAAACTGAAGAAAGGAAAATGTAAAGATAATGGAAAACAATTAATAAGGGAATTAAAACATAATGGGAACTAATATGAGCATAAGGAGGAGTCAGATGACAAGGTATATGACGTAATAAAATGAGTCAGATGACGAGGTATATGACGTGTTAAAATAAGATATAAAAACTATAATTATAATAGGAGAATTTATAAGGAAAAGTTGGATTATAATGGGAACATCTTCCAGGAATTAGGTTGGACATCTTCCAGGAATGAGGAGAACTAACGAAGGTGGGGGTGATAAGGATGGGCACCTCCTCTTGATAAGACTATATAAAAAGGCATGATTATTTCTGTAGAATTCAGTTTTTGGCAGTGCTTAGACTTTCAATCTAGGCATTGCTAAGCTGGCTCACTTAGGGTTTTATTGCTGCAATAAATCCTGTCTACTTCATCCAGATCTGCACTGAGTGAGAAGTCTTTCTTTGATTCTTTTTACTAAATTTAAGTACATGTTTAATAACTTGTATTGAGGCAACATCAATAGGTGGAAGACGAAAAAATCTCCCACAGTAGCAATGAGACAATGTACAACGAAATTAAAGTGCAATTTTCCAGTGCCAAATAAAAATAAATACAGAGTAATATAAGTTAAAATATAAACATAAATAAACAAGATAAGAACCCAAACACTGTAAACAAGAATGGTGCGCTAGCTCAAATGGACCACTTAGCAGTGTTCAGCATGGTGATGACTGAAGGATAAAAACTATTTCTTAGTCTGTTTGTTTTAGTCTTTATAGATCTGAACCGTCTGCCTGAGGGCAAGCGTTCAAACAGTACATGTCCTGTGTGTGATGGGTCCTGAAGAATTTTCTTCGCATTCCTGAGACAATAGGAGCTGTCAAGTTCTACAAGTGAGGGTAGAGGACATCCAACTATCCTCTGAGCGACCTTAATGACCCTGTGGAGGTCTTTTCTCTGTACCACTGTGCAGCTGGAGAACCATGCACAGAGACAGTAGACCATGATGCTCTCTACTGTGCAGTGGTACAAGGACACCAGCAGTTTCTCTGGAACATTGTTATTCCTGAGAACCCTCAGGAAGCGAAGTCTCTTTTGGGCCTTCTTCACTACCTCTGCAGTATGTCCCCCCCAGATTAGGTCCTCGCTGATGGTGACTCCCGGGAAGCGGAATTCTGAAACCCTCTCCCCACAATCCCCATTGATGATGAGTGTCTGGATGTTATCTGCCTTTTTCCTAAAGTCCACGATGAGCTCCTTAGTCTTTGCTGTGTTAAGGAGCAAGTTGTTATTCCTACACCACACTGTCAATTTCTCCACCTCTTCCCTATAAGCAGACTCGTCTCCTCCCGAGATGAGCCCTACGACAGTGGTATCATCAGCGAACTTGACAATGATGTTACTGTGGTGGGCAGGAATGCAATCGTGAGTGTAGAGGGTATAAAGCAGGGGACTCAACACACAGCCCTGTGGAGAGCCAGTGCTTAGACTGATGAGTGTAGAGTAATAGGGGCCCACTCTAACCCTCTGAGTGCGGTAACTCAGGAAGTCCTTGATCCAACGACAGGTGGAGTGTGGAAGTCCTATGTCTGATAGTTTGGTCACCAGTGTGTCCGGTAGGATAGTATTGAATGCAGAGCTGAAGTCTATGAAGAGCAGCCGTGCATAACTTCCCTGTTGCTCCAGGTGATATAGGAGATATATATTGCTGTTATATAGGAGAAAAGAAAAGAGAAAAAAAGAGTGCTGAAATAAAAAAAGGCAAAAGAGAAAAGATGAAAAAAGAAGTGCTAAAAATAAACAAAGAAAAAAAACTAAAGAAAAGAGAAAAGTTATATATAAAAGAAAAGAGAATTTATATTAAAAAGAAAATGTGTCGATGAGAAAACAGAAGAGGATTTATATTAAAATAAGGAAGAAAATTTTATTTAATTAATTGAGACCTATCTCCTCAAGGCAGCTTTACCTGTCATCTGAATTTCTTTCAATAATCAATAATTTCTTACTCTGTCATCTGAATTTCTTTCAATAATCAATAAGGTATCTATCTATCTATCTATCTATCTATCTATCTATCTATCTATCTATCTATCATTATTATTGTAGTGTTTCCAGATCTTTGAAATGCCATTCAATTATCACATTCATATTTTCTTTTTTAAATGGAAAATTTCTCTGTTCAAAGTTAAATGGCACCGTGCGAGTGATGGGGAAAATATAATCTCAGATCACTCCACATTAGACTCTTTTTGTGGAGGCATTCAAGCCTACTTTCCATTTTTGATATACAGCAGGTAATGTGACCTCCTCCCTGCTCTGGAGTCAGCAAGGTGATTGTTTGGTGACCGAATATACAAGGCAAGGCAAGGCAAAGTTATTTGTATGGCACATTTCATACACAATGGAAATTCAAAGTGCTTTACATAAAAGAGAAGAAAATAATCATAAAACTGAAATAGAAAATAATAGCAATAAAACATTAAAAAAGATTTTACATTTTATTTTAAATAAAAATATAACAGTTTAACAGATGAACATTAAATAGTGCAGTCAGTTCGGACGTAGCACAGTGCTCATTCAATAAATGCACAGCTAAACAGATTTTAAGTCTAGATTTAAATGCGTCTAATGTGTTATCACATCTGATCTCATCTGGAAGCTGGTTCCAAATGGGCAGCATAAGAGCTAAAAGCGAACTCCTTTTGTTTTGTGTGAACCCTTGGTATTTTTTAACTGGCTCGATCCTAATAGTGTGTTAGATTTATATTCAGTGCACATATCTGCAATATATTTAGGTCCTAGGCCATTGAGTAATTTATAAATGACTTTAAAATCTATGCTAAATGTTACAGGAAGCCAGTGTAAGGACCTGAGGACGGGTGTGATGTGCTCAGATTTTCTGGTTCTAATCAGAATTCTGTCAGCAGCGTCCTGGATAAGCTGCAGCTGTCTAATGGTCTTCTTGGGAAGGCTGGTGAGGAGACCATTACAATAATCCACCCTGCTGGTTATAAAGTGTCATGCACACCCGTAACACGACCGGCACTAGGACCCGGAAGTAATAAGGTCTGGTTTCAGGAAGCATAAAAGGAAACAGGATGGCGCCTCACATTGCTCATTGTCATTGAGTTTGCCCATGCTATCGCTGACGCTTCGCTCGTCTAAACGTGAGTACTCACTTTCTTGGGTTTCGCTTTCGATTGGGTGTGTGTATTTAGAACGCGGGTTTATTTGTGTAAACTCTTGCTCTCGCTTTGGGAGAGTTATAATAATAACCAGCGTGGTTATCCTGCCTGCTCGCGCTACTTCCGCGTTTGGGTTTACCATCCACGCTACAGGGCTAACTGCTAGTCTTCTGGTTCATCTTCGGTTAGTTCGTGACATAAAGGCATGGAAAAGGAAACAAAACATAAAATTCTTGCAATGTTTTTGAGATGATAGTATGCTGATTTAGTTACTGCTTTGACATGACTACTGAAACTAAGGTCTATTTCCAGAATCACTCCAAGATTCTTGACTTGATTTGTTGTTTGACGCCTAGAGTGAAGGTATGCATTCACCTTCAGAGCTTCATCTTTGTTTCCAAATGCAATGACTTCAGGTTTCTCCTTGTTTAACTGAAGAAAATTTTAGTACTTCCAACTGTTAATTTCAGCAATGCATTGGCAGAGGGAGTCTACGGGGCTATAATCATTTGGAGATTAGGCTAGGTAAAGCTGGGTATCATCAGCAAAGCTATGATGGGCAATTTGGTTCTCTCTCATTATCTGACTTAGTAGTAGCATATACAGGCTAAACAGGAGTGGTGCAAGAATTGAGCCTTGTGGGATTCCGCATGTCATGGATGTCCACTTTGACTTATGCTCTCCAATACTCACATTATAACCTCTCCTTCAGTTCAGTATGACCTGAACCTTTTGAGTACCGTCCCAGAAAACCGGACCCAGTTTTCCAGTGTTATTTAATATGGAATTATCAAGATTACTCTTTTTCAGTGGCTTAACAATTGTAGTTTTTTTGTAGAAAAGTCCCAGAGAGAAGTGAGGTGTTCATCATTCCTACAAGATCTGTTTCTAAACAGTCAAACACACTTTTGAAAAAAGATGTGGGAAGTGTGTCAAGGTTGCAGGTTGATGATTTGAGGTGCTGTACTATTTTTTTAAATTTTGCTATCAATTGCTTGAAAGACAAACATAAGAACTGTTTTTTGAAGTTCTGTTTGAGTTTTTCTGACCACTGCATAACTTGATGTGTTAATAGCCCTTCTAATATTACTGATTTTCTCAGAGAAGAAGGAAGCAAACTCATTGCATTTGCTGTCGCAGAGCATTTCAATGGGAATCTGACTTGGTGGGTTTGTCAGTCTCTCAACAGTAGCAAAAAGAGTGCGAGTGTTGTTTCAGTTGTGGTTTATAAGGTTTGAGAAGAAGGTCTGTCTAGCTGTGGCGAGTTCCACATTGAAAGCACGAAGGCTGTCTTTATAGATGCGATAATGAATTTCAAGTTCCGTCTTCCAACACATCCGCTCAGCTTTTCGGACTTTACTTTTCATACTCTGAACTGCTGTTGATTTTCTCCATGTTGATTTCTGTTTGCCCGTCTTTCTGAACTTTTCCAGAGCAATATCATCAATAACATTCTTAACTTTTGAGTTAAAGGAATCAAGGAGAAGATCAACAGAGTCTGCAGAAATAATTGGTGTTAAAGATATAACCATCATAAATAGTGCACTTGTGTTCTCATTAATGCATCTCTTTCTGACAGACACAGATCTGGATTCAGTGGTAAAGGAGATTAATAGATCAAAGAAAATACAGAAGTGATCAGACAGTGTTACGTCCTTTATAACAATGGATGAGATGTTTAGACCCTTACTGATGAGTAAGTCTAGAGTGTGTCCACGATTATGTGTGAGCCCGTGCACATGCTGAATCAGGTCAAAAGTGTTTAAAACACTTATCATTTCTTTTGTAGTATTGATTTCTGCATTATCAATGTGTATATTAAAGTCCCCTGCTATGGCAAAACAGTCACACCTCCACCTCTCCTAACAGTTCTGCAGACACTCATGAAAGTAAAGTTATGAGGGGCTGTTTCATTGAGGACTGTTGCACTGCAGCTATCGTCTAATCAAGTTTCCTCTAAAAACACAAAATCCAATTTGTTTGTTGTGATCAAATCATTGATTAAAAATGATTTATTTTTTAGCAAGTGAATATTTAAAAATGCTAACTTGATGGCATTTCTTTTTGTCCCCACGATAATCTTTGTTTGATGCAATAATAGGTCAGAGATTAGATGGGTCAGCCGAAGGCCTTAGGCTTTCTATCAAGTGATAAAATGGAGAAAGTTACGGGCTCACTGGGTTCCCGTTTTTTCTGTAAACATTTGTGAAAGTTACTGCTATCATAGCGGGGACCTGACACATCAGTGAGAGCTGCTACGTTTGTTTTATTTCACCTAGCCATAAACATTAATTAAAATTTAATTCTTATGAACACAAAAAAATAAACTACACAGCAAAAGTATGTTATATTACGACTTGAATAAATCGGCTCACATTGGAGCGCGCTGTCATGTTGGAAAAGCCAGCGTTTATCTAGCGAGTAGCCTATATATTTGTGTTTATTGCATTTCTGGGGGAGTATGTCTGCATTATTAGCGATAAATATAAAGATCAAAACGCTGTCTTTTGTAAAGTAAAAGTACAGTATTTTTTTTTCCGGATTCATGTCTTCTGATGCTGCTCAATGTCGACACATTTTTATGTTTTAAAAATGAATTTTTCATTATTAATTTTAAAGCATGATTTTGGGCTTCTAATTTCATCATTATTAAAATAAAGCACATGAAGCACATATAAACACATTCATCATGAAAGATCTATTGTGAAACAAAATAAAATTCATGTTTGCTTCAGCATTGGAAGCAATATTGTTTTAGGCTAACTAATTATACACAATTCTTCGTTGTACTTGGTCTGGCTTTTAGATCAAGTCCTTTCATTTCATGGCAACAAGCGTGCATTCTTAATGGCCACATCTGTATATTTACTTGCATTATACTCATATATCACATCGGCCTATACAGCCCTGCCTCCAATGTTCACAAGACATTTTATATGTAAATGGCAGACACATGACTGAGTAGGTTGCTAAACCTTGTCTAGCTAACTGTAAAAAAAAAAAAGTTGGCTACAGACACACGGACACGAGGTGAGGTCTTACGGAAAAGAAAACTTGTTAGGGAAAATTGTGGAAAGGACTGTGTGCATGTGCATGTCCGTTGGCAGTGCCCAGCTGGCATGCGGGCACACGGCTGGGGAAAGGCGGCGGTGGGCAGAGTGGCAGACTGAAGCACGCAGAGTTAGCACTCCTGCATGCTCCCATGATGATGACCTCTTCTGCTGAACGCAAGCTAAGACCGGTCCCTTCCACCTCTCTCTGGGCATGGCCACAATTGGCACTCTCTCCTGGACGTCCGTCGGCTGGCCAGCTTTCCTGGCTGGGATCAGGGGCCTTAACGCAGTCCTCTCTACAGCCCTCTCTGCAGCTCTTTCCCACACTGTCCTCTCGCAGAGATCAAAGGGCGGCATTCTAGTCTCGCCTTTAAAGTCGGACTAATGCGGAGAAAGCCAGTCCATTAGCGTTGATAATCGCCAGCCGGCCCGACCTGGCACCTACATAAGGAGCCTACCGATTGAGTGAGGAGCGATAACGATTGAGGCACATGCCTATCACAGGTGCATGCCGTGAGTCTAACAATACAGTAAAATGTTTAAAGATTAAGTTGTATGTTGAACAACAACTACACAGTACAAAAGTTGCTTTTATTAGTAGTAAAAGTATTTTTTTTTCAACAACATTAGATGGTCAAGATGTTGGTAAAGATAATACATGGAGAAACAAAGAAATATGTGAAACTGTAAGAAGGCACTTTCTCAGATCTTATCAGTGTGGGTCAGTTATGCATGGTTTGTAACCTTAGTAATGTTAATTGCAGGGGAGGTAACATTAATTATATGTTAATGGAGTATTGATTGTTTAGTCAAGCAGAGATTTTTCATACCAGAAAATACAGCACTGAAAACCACAGATGAGCAGGATATAGAAGTGACATGAAGATGTTTTTCTAGAACTTGCAGCAGTCAATGAAGTGCGTTTTGTCATCTATACTGATGAAGGTAAGTGAATGCAAAGTTTTGCTTTGTTTGTTCTGTCACACAAGAAAGGTATATTCTTAAGGAAACAGTTTCTTAGTATTATCTGATATCCTGTTCTAAATAAGAAGTTTTAAAAAAGGTAAAACTCCACATTGAGTTAGATTCATCATGTTGATTTCAGATCTTCTGATAGTAAACTCATCTAAAAACATGTCTGACTGCTCAGACCTGACAGAATTTGTGACAGTCACACCTTGTGGTAGGCAGGGTTGTTGTAATTATAATTATGTTCATTATTGTTTATAGTGAAATATAGAATAAGCATCTGGTCTTCTGGCTGAAATTGTGATAAGGAAAACAAAAATCTTTTGCCATGTTTAAGTGACTTCATAACATATTTTCATATCTTCACTAGGTGGAATTTGCATTGTAACTGTAATGTGAAATAATGACAGTGGTTAGATTTTGGTTGTTTGATGTTTTATGTATAAACATATATTCACTATATATAACAAATACTTGATACGTTTAGGAACATTTTTATGACATTCAGCAAACGCTTTCTTGAGTGATGTGTCAAGGCCATGCAACATCAGTCCATCACTATATCCCAGAGCTAAAAGGAGGGCTCATGTCACCAAAAACATTTTGTTTCACAGATGACCAGCGATCAGGAGATGAATGTATGGAGGCTGTATCTTCAGCACACCACTGACCATACCATAGTCTTCCAGAATATTATCATTATCCATAATCTTCCAGAACACCATCCCTAACATTACACTCACTGACATACATTTTAAATCCCTGCTATATCTTGCACTGGGCACCGTGTATAGACTCCCGGGGCCCTACATAATTTTCTTAAAGTGTTTGGACATCTACTGTCAGATATATTGATTAACTTTGACAAATGTTGATTGTAAGAGACTTTAACATTCATGTAGACGATGCAAATGATGCCTTAGGACTCATTTCTGGATTTACTAAATTCCTTTGGTGTTAAACAGAACATAAATAGCCCAACTCACCTTTTTAATCATATGCTAGATTTAATTATATCAAATGGTATAGATGTCACTAATATAGAGGTTCTACCCCAAAGTGATGACATCACAGACCATCACCTTTTAGTGTACACTCTACCTGTAGAACATATTAGCTGTGTCTCCCCTCGTTATCGATTTGGTAGAAATATTAATCTGACCAACAAAGACAGATTCATAAATAATCTGCTGGATCTGTCTCAACTTCTTATTAGACCCCTAAATGCGGATAATCTAGACGAAGTGACTAACAGCATAGGCACTATTTTAATGAGCACACAAGACACTGTTGCCCCCATTAGATTAAAAATAGTGAGAATGGTGAGTATCCTCAAGAGAGCAACCCGTAATCTTGAACGAAAGTGAAGAAAAACTAATTTAGAAGTTTTTAGAATTGCATATAAAGACAGTATGTTCAGCTACGGACAGGCTGTAAAAGCTGCTAGGGCCGAGCATCTGAGCAGAATGATAGCAATAAAGCAAAACAGTCCCAGATTCTTATTTAGTACAGTGGCTAGACTAAGATTTTTGCTAAGGAGTATTCCATCAGTTTAGTAGTGACGATTTTAAGAATTTTTTCAATTAAAAAAATGATAGTATTAGGAAGAAAATATTGGATGTTCAACCTCAAACAGCATCTCATGATCTAGTTCAGCCTAAAGCTCCACATCTAGATTTGAAATGCTATACGGGTAATGTACAGGAAGAGTTGTACAAACTTATCACCACAGCTACATCAACAATGTATTTGTTAGATCCAATCCCAACTAGATTACAAACAGCTGTGATGCATATAGCTAGAAAGTTACTTCTAAACATTATAAACTCTTACGTCCCTAAATCTTCCAAGTTAGCAGTTATTAAGCCTCTTCTTTAAAAAAAATACATAAATAACCTAGACCGTAATGAAATAACAAATTAAAGACTGATTTCGACCCTTCCATTTATATAAAAAATATTCAAATAGGTGGTGTCAGGTCAAATATGCGCATTCTTGCAGGAAAACAATATCTTCAATTTCAGTCAAGTTTCAGGCCCCATCATAGCACAGAAACTGAGATAGTTTAAATTGCAAATTACTTGTTTTTAACTTCACACCAAGGCTCCATCTCAATACTCGGATTCCAGTGTGGATTCTTGTGGATCCCACAAGAGTCAGTTTTAGGACCTCTGCTGTTCTCCATATACATGCATATACATACATCATCATCATAGCTGTGGAAACTAATCACATGTCTTTTAATGATGTTACCCAAGTTCCCTTGGGTAAAATCATTAGAAGACATGGGATTAGTTCCCTTGGGTAACATCATTAGAAGACATGGGATTAGTTCCCTTGGGTAACATCATTAGAAGACATGGGATTAGTTTCCACAGCTATGCTGATGATACTCAGTTATACATCTCATCAAAACCAGATAAAATATTGAAGTTGTCTAGATTAACTATGTGTGTCCAAGATATAAAAGATTGAGTGACCGATAATTTTCTCTTACTAAATTCAGAGAAGACCGAAATATTACAGTACTTATTGGTCCAAAGACCAGTACACAAATGCTCTCAAATTTTAGCTTGCACTTAGAAGGATGTACTATTACTACTATCTCGACAGTGAAAGACCTGGGCGTAATATTAGACAGCAACTTGTCCCTTGCTATGATCTATACACATTTTTACTTATTGCTACACATTTACATAATCTTCTTTTAATTTTGTGAAGCTGCTATGAGACAATGACCATATAAATCAAATTTAATTGAATTGGATTGAATTGAATGAGAGTAACATTCCATTATTGGCAACAGATGCTCCATGACCCACAGCAATCAACAGGTATTCTTAAAGTTTTTCCTTGGACACTAAAGGACTGGTAGGTAACACATATGAGTTTGAAAAATACTCGTTACAATAATTGAGGAAATTTAAGGTCACGGTAATACTTCCTTTTTTTTTTAGATATTGCAAGACTTGAGTGTGTGTATGGATTACATCTTATTTGTTTACACTGCATCTTCTCACCCCACAACCAGCTGGAAGGAAACAACCCAAAAGGATCAGTGTTGGAGAGGCAATAGATTGTCTGGTGAAATTTCACAGGGTTTGTCAAGGCATTCCAAATATTGTGGTTCAACATTTGTTTAATCTGATAGCTTATACAAAGATTCATTTCATTGTGTTTTCATGCTGCCAGAGCCTTGAGATCACCCTGTAACCATTGAAGGAACAGGGACTTTAAAAGAACCAAAACAAAATTTTGTTGCTCAGAATGTTTTTCTAGTCTCATTAGACTGAATTGAGCTCTCTCATTACAAGCTTGACTTTGTCTTGTGTATTTCTCCTAAAGCTGATGTAGGAGAAACAAAGAGAAACAACTGAGATACAACCCGAGACTTATTTAAGAAACATTTGAGAAATCTGAGATTTCATTAAAACAAGCAGATTAACAGTATTAAAAAATATTACAGTTTACTATTGCCACTAATTGGTAGATCGGACCCATATGTAAAAATAAATACATTAATGGAATAAACATAAATGTGCAAAACACAATTATATAAATACAGTTATATTATATAATAAATGTACAATTCACACAATATTACAGACAGTGCTCTCAGGACTCAGTTTCCCGCCCAGAGCATGCACATTGTTGATGAATTAATTCTGTTTATAACTGCAGGGATGTATAGTTATATATTTATATATTTAGGCATTGTCTGCATATTACTAATATCTTGAGTATTTGAGGAAGGATGATTTTTCAGAAATGTCATCTTTGTAATGTGCATGTATGCAGCCGTAAGCGCAGCTGTGTGCACCCATCCACGCTAGCTTCTTGCCTTCAATGAGTTGTGTATGCATGCTGCTGCTGACAGTAAAAAAAAAGTATCTTAATATGTCAAACCAGACTGGTTAACTTAGGACTAGCCTAATAATAATACTGTAACCAGTTGACTGATTTTTACCATTAAAAAACAAACAAACAAAAAACAAAACAACAACTTTCAACCTCACTAGTGTTAGTTATCTAGACATGCTAATCCTCATGCTAAACCACAGGTAGCATTTGAATTTCATTCGCAAATTAAGAACAAACGTATGCTGTGTAATTTTCATCTAAAATATACTACATGTTTTCTGACCACAGACTCGGTGGTTTTAACTTTAACATTTTTTAACATTCTAACATTTTTTAACAATCTAACATTTTTTTACATTCTGGGTCCTTGTCAATGTTAACTACACTGTTAACCCAAAAGTTGTTTCTATGCAAACAGTTTGAGTAAATATCACCTTGGTTTTTTGCATTACTTAAACAGAATGAGTATACAGTATAAGACAATCACTAGGTACAGATCTGGCTATTAAGAAGGCACGTTTCTTGAAAAGGGATCTCACGCGCTTCCGCGGCAGCTCGCGGGAAGCTGTGAAAATGCCGTTCATTACCTATAGGGGGCAGTCGTGTTTCAATCTGAAGTATTGTGTGTATACTGAAGCTAAAAACGTGTTCTCTCTCTAACCCTAACCTATGCGCCCATTGATAACAAGCGTCAGAGCTCATAAACGTGTCGAGCTCAAACTTTAAATACTGATATGTATTTATTCTTTACTTTCTTTTCAATGATGATTCTTCTTTGGCTGCGCTTTCTCCATTCAGTATTATTATCATTAGTAGTAGTAGTAGTGAAAATTACCGCTGATTAACTATCTCTGCAGTAGTTAGAACAGCTGATTAATTTCACTTGGGGTATGTCACGGAAACACCAATCTCCACCCTCAATCTCCGTTCACCATCACCCGAGTTCTGAGCACACACCTTATTCACATTAGCACTACACCATAAATACACCTCACTTCCTCACAATCAGCGTCTGACCTCTATCACGGAAACAGACTCCGCACCGTACCTGATCATAGAAGCTACGTTCGTGTCTCGTCGTATCTCGTCTCCTTCCCGAGCTCCTAGTCTCCTCGCCGAATTCCCTGTCCTGTCTCCTGCACGTCCGTCTCGTATCCTGTGTCGTCCTTGCTGATTGTTCCACGTCGTCATTGTTTGTCTTCACGCTCCCACCAGCTCCTTCAGCCACGCAGATAAGACTTTCCCGCTATATTTCATTAAGTGTCTCGTTATTCAACAAACTGCTAATAAACACCCGTTCGGGTTTACTAAGATCATTGTCTGAGTCTGTGTCTCCCGTAACAGAAGGTCAGACCTAAAGAACAATGAACCCGACGGGTCCGGACCCATTACTCGAGCTGGTGGAGCGACTACGCCAAGTCTTCTCCTCCACCAAACCACTTCCTTCAACAACCACTTCTTCGGCAGCTCCAACCGCTGGCGCCAGTCCCATGGCAGCGCCACCGCATTACGGTGGTGAGACAGAGAACTGCAACGGATTTCTGCTCCAGTGCGACCTCACGTTCGAGATGCAGCCTCGTCGATTTCCAACAGATCGGTCAAAAATAGCATACATAATCTCACTTCTTACAGGTAAAGCTCTCCATTGGGCAGAGACCATTTGGCAGCAGGACGGGAGTGTAGACCATGAATATCAGAGTTCACAACCTACTTCCGGGAAGTGTTCACCCAGTCAGCTGATGTTTCCACCACTGGAGAGAAACTATTCAAACTTAATCAAGGTGACACTTCCATTAACGAATATGTCTTGACTTTCAGAACTCTAGCCGCTGCCAGTGCGTGGAACGAGGCTGCGCTCCTGACTAAGTTCAGGCAAGGACTGGACCCACGCCTGAGGCTGCAACTCGCGGCGCACGATGATTCCGTGGGATTAGAGCGGTTCATCCGGACCACCATCCAGGTAGCAAAACGCCTCCAAGAATGCTCCTCTGAACTCTCCCTGCGCCATGAGCCGTCTGCAGTTCTCCGTCCCACAGAGGTGAGGACTGTTCCGGAACCCATGCAAGTGGACCAGCAATCCCTTTACAGACTCAACCCCACTGAAAGACAACGCCGGCTGACCCAAGGACTCTGCCTTTACTGTGCAGAGAGAGGACATGTCCGCCTGACATGTCCTTGACGACCTCCCCGTCCCAAGGTGCGCGAAATTTCATATCTTGATAGACCTATGTCTCCCTTAACGACCAATATAGTCTTTGATACTGCTTCTCTGTCTGTTACAGTAAAGGCACTCCTGTATTCGGGGTCCGCCGGCAATTTTATCTCTACCGAGCTATGTCTCCAACACCATATCCCCATGATCCTCCACCCTACGCAATTCAAGATACGCTGTGTCACCGGGGCCCTGCCTAGGGGTGGATGGGTTCGTTACACCACTCCTCCTATCACCATGCGGGTGGGTTGGTTACATCAAGAACGTCTTGAATTTCTGGTCCTAGAACAGTCCACCTCTGATGTCATTCTTGGGCGTCCATGGCTCGCCAAGCACAACCCCATCATTTCGTGGAACAGTGGCGAAATCCTTAAGTGGGGGTCCGAGTGTATGAACCGGTGTTTCTCCTCAAAACCCAGCCTTTCAGTTAACTCCACATCTGTGGAGAGCCCCATTGATCAGCTCCAAGCGACCATCCCCGAGACCTACTCCCGCGCATTTTCACCAAGCTAGACCTTCGGAGTGCCTATAACCTCATTCGAATACGAGAGGGAGACGAATGAACGACGGCATACATCACTCCAACCGGCCACTATGAATATCTGGTCATGCCTTATGGCCTAGTTAATGCTCCCTCCATATTCCAGGGCTACATGAATGAGGTGTTTCGATCGTTCCTAAATAGGTTCGTTATTATTTACATCGAAGACATCCTCATTTACTCTCGGAGCGAATCGGAACACCGCATCCATGTAGCCGAGGTTCTCCAGAAACTAAGAGAACAACGACTATTCTTGAAGGCTGAAAAGTGCGCATTCCACCAATCCTCCGTGTCATTCCTTGGTTACCACATAAGTTCACACAGCATCAAGATGGATGACAATAAGGTTGAGGCTATCCGGACATGGCCAATCCCAACTAACATAAAACAGCTCCCGCGATTTTTGGGTTTTGCAAATTTTTACCGTAGATTTATTCAAGATTACAGTTCCCTGGTCGCCCCCCTGACGAACCTTTTGAAGGGCAAACCCAAAATCTTTTCCTGGAACACCGAGGCCACACACGCTATGTCTGCTCTCCAGAGGGCGTTCACGTCAGCACCTATCCTAGTTCTCCCAGACCCCACTAAACCATTTCTCGTCGAGGTCGACGCATCCCAGTCAGGAGGCTCATAGAAGGCCTTTAGAATAGTCCAATGTTTTCCTCTTAGCCATTCTTGGGTGTTTTTAGCTGTGTGTTTTGGGTCATTGTCCTGTTGCAAGACCCATGACCTGCGACTGAGACCCAGCTTTCTGACACTGGCCAGCACATTTCTCTCTAGAATCCCTTGATAGTCTTGAGATTTCATTGTACCCTGCACAGATTCAAGACACCCTGTGCCAGATGCAGCAAAGCAGCCCCAGAACATAACAGAGCCTCCTCCATGTTTCACAGTAGGGATGGTGTTCTTTTCTTGATATGCTTCATTTTTCCGTCTGTGAACATAGAGCTGATGTGCCTTGGCAAAAAGTTCCATTTTTGTCTCATCTGTCCATAGGACATTCTCCCAGAAGCTTTGTGGCTTGTCAACATGTAGTTTGGCATATTCCAGTCTGGCTTTTTTATGATTTGTTTTCAACAATGGTGTCCTCCTTGGTCATCTCCCATGTAGTCCACTTTGACTCAAACAACGACGGATGGTGCGATCTGACACTGATGTTCCTTGAGCATGAAGTTCACCTTGGATCTCTTTAGCAGTCTTTCTGGGCTCTTTTGTTACCATTCGGATTATCCCTCTCTTTGATTTGTCATCAATTTTCCTCCTGCGGCCACGTCCAGGGAGGTTGGCTACAGTCCCATGGATCTTAAATTTCTGAATAATATGTGCAACTGTAGTCACAGGAACATCTAGCTGCTTGGAGATGGTCTTATCCTGGCCATTCTGGCCAACAGGCTGTACCTTTAACATGCTCGTCTATAATTTTCTTCGGAATCTCCTGAGACAACCCTTTCCTTCGCTTCCTCTGGTCCATGTTGAGTGTGCTACATACCATGTCACCAAACAACACAGTGACTACCTGGAGCCCTATATATAGGCCCACTAACTGATTACAAGATTGTAGCCACCTGTTATGCTAATTAGTGGACACACCTTGAATTAACATGTCCCTATGGTCTTTTCTAGGGGTACCATCATTTTTGTCCAGGCCTGTTCCATGAGTTAATTTTTTTTAATAATTCAGTTGAAGCATGGTTGAAAAGCAATGTCTGACTTTCATTGGTTAACATTCATAGAATTTTTATTTATTATTACTTTTGTCAGATTAAAGTTATTTCTGTGACCATTGTGAGTTTTTCTTTTATTGACCGAAGGCTACCAACAATTTTGTCTATGTATGTGTATATATATATATAAAGCAAAGAAAATTATTACATTTGTATTTTCCAATTGTAAAACAGCATAAAAATCACGGGTTGTGTACTGAGTGAGTAAAACCAATACAAGACATGTTATAGTAAGAAAACTTTCCATCTCTTCCATTCCAGTGATTAAAAATCGGTAACAATGTCAATTTTGGGATCCGCAGAAACTCAGTGGTCTGTGCACAACCTCTCGAGGTTGAGCCTTTCTCTCAATACGCCGTTTTAATGGGTGGTGGGGCTAAGAAACACGCGTCTCAGTTTATTAATCCGTGCTTTCAATTTAGGTTTAGTATTCAGTGCGCACCGTTTGTTTGGGTTGTATATCTGTTATGTTACAACTATATTATAACACTTAGAAATACCTTTTCTTTAGGGTAAAGTGACTGATGTGCCTAATTTTTTTCAGCAGAGCCTCTGTTTCATCTGAATAATCCACAACTTCTCATGAATATGTAAGACCTCATTACCACATAACACAGATCAACACAAGTAAACCAAATGAATGTTACACATGATAAATCTAAGGGCTCACTATGTTAACATTTACTTTGCTTAAATTTGATGCAAATAAGAAATGCCTGTTGAAGATCTTGGTGAACACCCCAGCTAGTGTTGATATAAATCCTTCTTAGAGTGGATCTCACCTGATGACATTCGAAGATGAGTACTGGCTCCTCTGTGGGAGGTTGTGCTGTCTAACTCTGCTGGTGTGATTGTCAAAGCTCACAAAGAACTGGTTCAGGGCATCAGGAAACATGCTGTCATGGCTGCAGTGGTCATCATCATCATCATCATCTATACCGCTTAATCCTGTATTCAGGGTCAACGGGGGGGCCTGGAGCCTATCCCAGGAGACTTACAGTACAGGCGGGGTACACCCTGGACAGGGTGCCAATCCATCGCAGGGGGCTGCAGTGGTTTTTAATTTTATTCCAGAGCTGAATTCTTTGCTGCATCCTGAGACGATTTATGTGTGGGTTGCTTCTCAGTCAACGGAGTGGATTCAGTCACAATTTTGCCTAAGAACACAGACATGAATAAAGAATGGTTCAAAAACATCCTCAGAGAGCAATTTCTCTCAACCATCCAAGAACAGTTTGGTGATGAACAATGTCTTTTCCAGCATGATGAAGCATCATCAGGCAAATGCAATAACTAAGTGGCTTGGGGAACAAAACATCAACATTTTAAATCGGGGGGAAACTCTCCAGACTTTGTCTCATTGACAAACACAATCCCACAAATTCTTACAAATTCCAAACATTGATTATGCAAGAATGAGCTGCCACATCAGTCAGGATGTGGCCCAGAGGTTGATTGACAGCATGCCAATGCAAACTGCAGAGATCTTGAAAAAGCCTTTGACACTTATGAAATTCTTGTAATTATATTTCATTATACATGAGTAACATCTGACAAAAAGATCTAAAAACACTGAAACAGCAGTCTTTGTGAAAATTAATAGTGTCATTCACAAAACCTTTGGTCACAGCTGTACAATCCCTAATGTGCCATCATTGGGTTTCTTGTGACACTCACATGCCCTCCTGCTGCTTCATCATGACATCAGGTACATTTGCATATGATGGTCAAACATTTCAAAGACATTTTGCTTTGCATAAGAAAAGCAGCATCTCTGTGTGATGTGTTTGGTGATCAGGAGCACCTTGGCTTTTTCATCTCATTACTTTCCTTTACTCCTCACTTTAGTTTACATGTTATTCACCTTTCAGTAATTTGACTCCATAGTTTGTCCTTTAAGGATCAGTAACACTGTTATATAATATGCTGGAGCCACACTTACATGGATCAGCCACAACACTAACAACACTAACACCAACTTGACAGGTTGACTGAATAACACTGATTATGAATTATATACCTATGAACTACTGATAGGATCATAGGCACACAAGACTCACATACACCAAGGGGGAACAAAGGCCAGCCCATCTGGTCTAATCCCACAGAAAATTCAAGCAGCCTAAACTGCTCAAAAAGGTACTGCTGGCAATCATAGAAAGGCACCAGAACAGCCAGTGCACCACAGCCCATCACACGGCGCCCAGCAGGCAAAGAGTTCAAGATTGTTATCTGCAGATCCCAATCCGATTAAGCCCCATGGGATGCACCAGACAACCATGCCTGATCCATTACAGACCCACTCCACAACACTGTAGTGATGAGCAGACCCCAAAGAGCACAAACAATCGATCACATTCCAGAACCTCTCCCCCAGACATCATGGAACCATCCCAATAACCTTATCTCATCCAGGAACATAAAGGAGAGCTTGTAAAACTAAGCTGCAGGAAACTTAACCAGGCATGGGACAGGAAGTTTGCTGTGCCTGAAGCCACACTAAAGCTAGAGGCCTCAAACTAGACCATGGCGTAAATTGGCGATCCTGTAAACAAAGTGGACAGTTTTACAGCTTCACCCCGAGTTGGGGGGAACCACTAAGTTACACTTTGACCATCTCATTGACCCCAGGACACAGGATGTCCCGTGTTTCTCCCTGTCAATGAACAAAGAGGAAATACAGCAGGAAAACTATTTAAACAATCTTTAAGGTGTGCCAGTATGGCAAAATACTAGATACATATACTCAGTATGTTTTACATCTGTGTGTTATGTTTGATTATTCTGCATAAGGTATTATATCAGCATTTACAAACCCTGTTTATTAAACAAAGCTATAAATGAGTGTGTAAGATAGGGGATGTGTGGTATCAATCGAGAGCTTATTTTATTAAAAGAACAGTGGTGTACACGGAAAATTGATCTTATGAACAAGAGCTCATGTAAAATTACTTTACAAAAGGTAATTAAAAGTGTAATCGGCTTGGCCCCACCTGACAGCCGTAAACCCGGCCTAATGTATGCGCAAAAGGGTGAACCAAGTGAGGCGTAGCTAAGCCCCGCAAGCACATCTGATTGGACCAATCATCCGTGGGACGGACTGACACAAACGGTCAAAACTCGGTGTCCTGACTCGTCCAAGCATGTCATTCTACATCGTCGTCCACGTCTTCGTCATGACCACTTGAAGGAAGCAAGCTCGTCGCTCGGGCTTCCGGTCTTGCGGGCGCTACGCCACCTTCGCTGATGTCATCCGCTCTTTGAGAACTCTCAACGAGACTTCATGCCAGAACTGCAACGAAGAAACCCACAGAAGTTCCAGAGCGCGCCATCGGTAACCAGGCAACCAAGCCTCAACGAAGGGCTTTCCTGAAAGACATCATTTCAACCACAGAGCACCAACCAATCAGCAATGCCGTGATTCCCTTCACCTGAGGCGAACCACAAGATGAGAGCGAAATGTAACGCAAGTATACAAACCAAGCTGCATATCTTGCTGAAAAATGCTGCTCATTTCAAAACAAAAACCGTAAGGTTAAACCCAAGACTCTGCTCTTGTGACTTTCTCAGGTCTCATGACCAGTACTAGAAAACGTCAATAACTTTCATTCTTTAAACTGTTGTGTGTATGTGTTTAATAGCATAGTTTCATGTATCGTAGATTAGTTCAAATAAATTCTTGTTTATTGATAAAAAAAACTGTTGTCCTGGTTGTGTATTTTTAGGTTTAAACATTTGCCAAGATCTTAAGTTACCTTGCTCATAATTGAGAAATACCAGGTTTTGTGTTATCATTAGTGGCCACGTGATAAGCAGAACTGGTAAGATACACTAAATTGTGCTAAACGCTGGACGGGCAGCCGATAAAGTGTACGCAATAACTATTAACCCAGTTTAATAAAATTACCCGAATCCTTAAAGATTCGATTTACCTCTGAACCAGAGCTGAAAACCCTACATACATGGTGGAGAATGCGTTGGCATTGAGTCCCCATTTAAAATACTACACCCACAACACCCAATGTATCCACTGCCATTGTCCTTGTGGCACCTCCCCAGGCCAGAGCCTCCCTGGGCTATTAGGATAACTCAAAACCTTTTTTCTGGTTTTAATATTAATGTTTTTTAAGTTATGGCTGATCAGTATATACAATAAGCATGGGTACAGAGGGAGACGACATAAGCCTTCTTCCATTTGGTGATAAACTCAGATGTTTATTTGTGATAAATTTATTTTCTTTAGGCAAATGGGTAGATGTAAACTTGTAAGCACCTTTGTCTTACTTTACATAAAACTTGGCTAAACCAAATCAGAAATTAAATCAAGGTCAAAGTGGTGTGTATGTCTGTGTGTGTGTATGTTTATGTGTGTGTGTTAGGAAAGACTCTCGGGCAAGGAAGCAAAAAGTAGGGATGCAGGAGAATTAAAAAACGTTCCATAACATTAAAAGTTCTTTAAATTCCTTCAAAAAGAATACTATGCATAGCAGAATATTATTATTATTATTATTATTATTAAGACAGCTGTGCATGGGGGAACCTGTGAATATAATCCAGGGTGCTGAATAGTCCACAGGGGGCTGAGATCTCAGTTTTGAGGACTTCGCAGTCTTTGGCGTCATCTGTCTTGAAGGCAAAATACAGATCTAGCCATTAAGAACGGATGCGGGAAGCTGGAAAAATGACATGCATTACCTGTAGGGGGCAGTCGTGTTTCAATCTGAGGTATTGTGTGTCTATTGAAACCGACAATGTGTTAATCTTTCTTAGGTGCCCATTGACAGAAGGCGACAGAGCTCATAAACGTGTCAAGCTCAAACCGTAAATACTGATATGTATTTCTTTTTAATTTTCTTCTCTCCTTCATTGATGATTCTTCTTTGACTGCACTTTCTCCATTCAGTATTATTATTCTTATTATTAGTAGTAGTAGTAATAGTACTAATGCTGTGAATTTATTATTATTATTGTAACGCACCCACGTGTGTGTGCAAAAAGTTGAAGTACAACAAAGAATACAAAAGTGTATGATAAGCTAACCTAAAACAATATTGTTTTATTGTGTATATGCGCTTTAAATATACACTAAACAATAAACACTGCCTTTTGCAAAGTGAAAGTGAGTTGCGCGTGTGCGCTTTTGATCAAAAGTCTAATAAACACGTGTGCAGATATGAGCAGTTTTATCAATAAAACTGCAGACATACTCCCCAGAAATGCAACAAACACAAAAATATTCAAGATTCAAAGAACTTTATTAATCCCAAAGGGTAATTGCTTATTCCAGGTTACAGTTGCAGAGACACACACGCACACACAGGCAGAGACACACACACGCACACACAGGCAGAGACACACACACACACACACACACACAGTGCCTGCACGCACAAACGGAAACATTTGTCTGTCAGGATTTATTTTTTTACTTTTTTTAAAGGTAAAGTGCAGGTTAATTTGTTTTATTTTTACTTTATATTTTATATTAATTATTTATATGTATTTATTTTTTTGCCTGTGGAACAAATAATTTGAGTTTCTGTGATTTCTTATGGGAAAATACGATTTGGTTTACGGGTGTTTTGATATGAGTCCACTTCCAGAACAAATCAGAGGTTCCACTGTATTTCAAAGATGTGAGTGAGTTGTTACTGCAGCTCATCTATCACTTTAAATATTGTTAAATACAATATTTCGCAGTTAAAATGCCGCAGTTATTTACAATGATAATCTGACCATCATACAAAAAACACGGACACAAATTTAATGCATTTGAAGCTCTCTATAGTAACATGACAAGTGTAGATACAAATATTAAGTCCATTCAGTCAATCCCGCTAATCCCCCAGGGCCATACTCTGAATTTCTCTGTGAATTTGCAGATTTCCTCTCAAACCTTGTCATTTCTGTAGAGAAAGAGTTAATTGCTGGAGATTTTAATATTAATTTTGAGAATCCAGAAGTCCATCTGAGAACAGCATTTATTTTCATACTGGACTCGGTAGGAGTAAATCAATGTGTAATAGGACCCACTCATAAAGCAGTCCACCTCAGAGTCAGCCATGAATCTGTCAGCTTCCAATAAAACGGCACCCTGTTGCTACCTTTATCTCTCTGAGTGGTGTTATCACAGCTGGACACGGGACCTGGTCAAAAGAGGAAACCCAGATGACTTGACCAACTCCTCCTAAGTGGCGCAAAACAGCAGGCCACTGGAAGAGGACGAGACAGTTCACAACATCAGCAGATAAGGAAAGAAATGCTTACTCTTTCCAAACTCAGATGGTGCAGATCCGCAAAACAACTTCCCGGCACAACAGAAAAGCGTCTCACACCCTCACTCAAAACAGTGTAAAGGAGAACAAGTCCCTGGAATAGGGAGGTTTCACAACCCCCGGGCAGTTGCTGACCCCCCGAAGTGCATGTCCTGCTTCACCTTTTGTCCTCAGAACAGATAACATGCTATGCTTTAGAGACACGTACCATGTTAATCAGTTAAAGTATGCCACTACTTTAACTGATTAATATAATATAAAAGCAGATATAAAATCATATACTGTATGTGTGTGCATGTAGAATGTATGATGTCTTTGTGTTATGTTCAACAGGTTTATCATAAACTTACAGAGTGTAATCAACCTGTACAGCCCTTGCTATAGAAAAAGGTATGAATAAGTATACGAGACATTAAATGTTGAAATGCATGAAATACTTGCTATATGACCCAGACTCATGTTAATAAACTTTATCTAAATTGTTACAATCCCACCGAGATGGCCTCCCATGTGACAGACCAAATCGCAGGTTAGTGTATGCATGAAAAAGAGGAACTACGCCCACAACCATCTCCGATTGGAACAAACGGCTGTGGGACGGACTCACGCCGTGAGATTAAAAACGAAAGGTCCGAACAGGTTGACCACCTCTCTTTCTCCGCTCTTAACCGACGCTTGAACTTTGACTTATGAGCTGCGCGACCCAGAGATCAACGACGCCACTCTCCTCAACACTCAAAGAAACTTCAGATTGAACTCCGATGCCGCTTGACCGGTGACTTTGTGCAATGAAGAGGCCCGCAGAAGAAGTCTCTGAGCTTCGTTATCGGTAACCAGGCAAACAACACGCCACTGAGGACTTTCCCGAAAGATGTCACCTCGACCCAGCGCATCAACCAATCAGCAATGCTGCGATTCACTTAGCTGAAGGCGAACCACGTAATGCAAGTAAAACATTCAAAAGCTTCATACCTTGCTGAAAGTGGTGCGAGATTCATAACTAAACTGTAAGATTAAACCCAAGGATCTTGTGACTTTCCCAGTTCTAGTAAATCTAAACAGAACTCCATTAACTTTCACACTCTAAACTGTTCATGCATATGTGTTTGTTTTTGTGTGAGTGATTAAATAGCGTAGTTTAATTTAACGTAGTTTAGTTCAATAAATTCTTGCTTCTTTATAAAGAACTGTTGTCTTGGTCATGGATTTTAAAGTTTAAACATTTGCCCAGATCTTACTTTACCTTGTTCATAATTGCTAAATAATACATTTTGTGTTATCATCTGTGGCCACGTAATAAGCAGAACTAGTCAGATACACTGAAATTGCGCTAAACACTGGACGGGCAGCCGATAAAGTGTACGCAATAACTATTAACCCAGTTTAATAAAATTACCCGAATCCTTAAAGTGTAAAAGTGTATTCTATAAAGTTTAACTTAATTCAATAACGTTAATATCCTTAAAGATTCAATTCACCGCTGACCCAGAGTTGAAACTCTACAAAGTATAAGAAATTTATTCACAAGTCCACAGTCTGAAGTGATCTCAGATCACTATCTTGTCTCAATTAAAGTGTGTTATAGTAATAATGTACTACACACAGTGCTGCACTACCATATTAAACGTACATTCACATCAACACACAGAGCTCTATCAGTCATCTCCCAAAGTTACCAACTTTGATTGGATCGCCATCTGACTCCACAGAAACCGATCAGGTGACTGAATATTTAGAGTCGACATTTCGTTATACCTTAGATAATGCAACTCCAGTTAAAAGAAAAGTTATTAGAGATAAGAAACTCGCTCCCTGGTATAATGATCACATGTGCGCTTTAAAACAGTCCGCTCGGAAATTAGAACGTAAATGGCATCAAACTAAATTGTTAGTATTTTACATAGCATGGAAGGAGAGCATCCTGAACTATAGAAAAGTTCTTAGTATAGATAGATCAACATATCTCTACGCTCTTAAAGAAATTAACAAAATCTTTATATCGTAGAGTAATTTTATTGTAATATCGTAGCCAAGTTAAGAGAAATAAGACCATTGCAGAAATCTTCACAAAAACATTGTGCAGAAGTGAGGACTTCATGAACCTTTTTAATCATAAAATTGTAAATATTAGGCATAAAATTGAGGCTTTGAAACCATACAATGTAATTGATGCAGATGTTAAACTAACCATGTCAGATCAGAACCTAGAATACATTACTCCCCTTGAAGAGAATCAACTAATTTCACTCATCTCTTCTGCAAATTTATCAACCTGTATATTAGATATTTACATGCTTCCTTTGGGCAACATAATCCATAAGCATGGTGTTTCATTGTTATGCTGAGGACACTGATCATTATACTGTACGTCTCAACAAAACCAGATAAGAAAAACCAGCTTGCTAAAGTTGAGCAATGTGTAAAGGATATAAAAGACTGGATGCTAATTAACTTTCTTCTGCTTAATCCTGATAAGACAGAAGTAAGATTTTAGATCACACTTTAACTTTAGATGGCCTTTCTGTTCTATCTAGTGCAACAGTAAAAGACCTTGGTGTGATTATAGATTCTAGTCTTTCATTTGAAGCTCATGTTGACAATATCACTAGGATAGCATTCTTTCACCTTGGAAATATTGCCAAGTTAAGGAATATATTATCACTAAACGATGCAGAAAAACTATTTCATGCTTTTATCATCTCTAGGTTGAACTATTGTAACACCTTACTGTTTGGTTGTTCACCTAGGTGGATAAACAAGCTTAAGATCAGAATGCAGCAGCGAGAGTCCTCACTAGAACCAGAAGATATGAGCACATCACCCCTATCTTCACTTCATTGGCTCCCTGTGAAATTTCGCATTGATTTTAAAAAACTACTTTTGACATATAAAGCATTAAATGGTCTCACACCACAGTATCTGAGTGAACTGCTAGTGTCTTACAATCTGCCACGCCTACTTCGATCAAAGTATGCAGGCTGCTTGTCAGTACCATGTATTATGAAAACTACAGCAGGAGGCAGAGCTTTTTCTTACAAAGCCCAAAAGTTATGAAATAGCCTTCCAATTAATGTTCACGACTCAGACACAGTCTCAGTGTTTAAGTCTAGACAAAAAACCTTTTTATTTACCCAAGCATTTTTGTAAATAGATTTGCCTTAGGTAAAGGAGCAGGAGCAGGAGTATTATGGTTAATACCATAATACCAATGGTATGTTCAGATGTTCCCGACTCTCATTGATCACTCAGGTTTGTTGACGGTGAGGTGATTGGTTGCTTTACATCTCATGGAGCCCTCATGTCTGTGTTTCCTTCTGGCTCTCCCTTTTAGTTATGTTGTTATAGTAAGTCCCTGCTACAGTAAATATACATTCACCTTATACATTGTGACTATTTACATTTACATTTACACATTTTAGTAGACGCTCTTATTTAAAGCGACTTATAAAAAGTGTTTTAAAGTTTACATCACTGGATAGATACTTACACTGGGTTAACTAGGTCAATAACTAAGTGCCATTAATCAAACACAACTGGGAAGAGGGTTTTTTTTTTTTTTTTTGGTTAGTCCAAGTACTGGAGAAACAGATACGTTTTGAGTCATTGTTTATAGATCGTCAAAGTCTCTGCTGTACAGACATCTAAAGGAAGTTTGTTTCACCACCTAGGTGCCAGTACGGAAAAGAGTCTGGATGAATGCCATCCTCAATCCCTGAGAGATGGTTGGATGAGGCGAGCAGTGCTGGATGATCAGAGGGAACATGGCGCTGTGTGTGGTGTGATTAGAGCAGAGAGGTAAGAGGGTGCCATTTTTAGCTCTGTAGGCAAGCATCAGTATTTTTTTATTTTTTTATTTGATGCACTGGCAGCTACAGGAAGCCAGTGCAGGGAGCGAAGGAGTAGGGTGGTGTGGGAGAACTTGGGAATGTTGAACGAGACGTGCTCCTGCATTCTGGATCAGTTGCAGAGGATGAATAGTGGACAGAGGCAAGCCAGCCAGGAGTGAGTTGCAGTAGTCCAGTCTTGAAATAACAAGGGACTGAACAAGCACCCGAGTAGCCTGTGAAGAAAGAAATGAGTGGATTTTTCTAATATTGTAAAGAAGAAATCTACAGGAGCAAGTAAGGTTAGCGATGTGTGGGGAAAATGACAGTTGACTGTCCACGGTTACCCCAAGATTGCGGGCAGTGGCTGAAGGAGTGATTTGATTGTTGTCCAGGGATATCACAAGGGCTTGACCTGGGGATGAGCCACCAGGGATGAACAACAGGTCGGTTTTACTCAGATTGAGCTTCAGCTGATGAGCTGCCATCCAGGATGAGATGTCTGCCAGACATGCTGAGATCAGGGTGGAAATCTGAGTGTCAGAGGGAGGAAAGGAGAGAATAAGTTGAGTGTCATCTGCATAACAATTGTATGAAAATCCATGTGATGATATGACCTTACGAAAAGACCGGGTATAGAGGGAGAAAAGAAGAGGACCAAGTACTGAGCCCTGCAGGACACCAGTAGAGAGTCTACGTGGGGCAGATGTAGATCCCCTCCATGTCACCTCATACGACCTATCTTCTAAGTAAAAAGCAAACCATTGCCACGCTGTTCCACAAATTCCAAAGCTTATGAGAATAGATAATAGAATCTTGTGGTTCACTGTGTCAAATTCAGCTGACAGGTCCAGGAGTATCAGGACCTTTTGCAGATCTAGCAGCATGGAGCTTCTCAGTGACTGACAGAAGAGCAGTCTCCGTGGAATGTGCCACTTTGAATACAGATTGGTTGGGATTGGTCTGTTAAGGTTGTTCTGTGAGAGATCAAGAGACATTTGGTTATAAACAGTCCTTTCAAGAATTATGGAGATAAAAGAGAGAAGTGTTACCGGGCGATAGTTGTTAACTTCTGATGGGGCCAGGCTGGGTTTCTTGAGGATGGGAATAACCCTTGCCTTCTTAAAAGCAGCAGGAACATGACCAGATGATATGGAATGGTTGATTATGGTTGTGGTGAAGGGAAGGATGTCTTGTGAGATGGTCTGGAGCATTGTGGAATGGATTAGGTCTAATGAACAGGTGGTGGGGTTAGATGACGAGATGACCTGCTGAATCTCATCAGATGACAGGTTGGAGAATTCTGCTAAGGGAGGGAAGGGAAGGTCTGAGGTTCTGCTGTAGGAGTTTGGTTGGGAACGAAGGACGGGCAGATTGCTGCAATTTTCCCATTGTAGAATGTGGCAAAATTGTGACCAGTCAGTGAGGAAGGAGCAGGAGGAGTTGGTGGGTTGAGTAGTAAGGAGATGTTGTGGAGTTTGCCAGGATCATGTGCAGAGGCTTCCAGCTTTTCTCTGTAGAAGACAGTTTTGGCAGAAGTCACATCACATGAGAATTTTAAGAGAATAGTCTGGTAAGAGACAAGATCGGCATGAAGCTGCGATTTCTTCCATCTTCTCTCTGCAATTCTGACTATGACCATACCTAACTGTTATCTCTCCTCTTCTGCTCTCCCCTCTCCTTTTCTCTCACCCCCTCTCTCTGTCGAGCTACACCTGTTGTTTCTGAGCTGCCATTAATCCAGACTCTCTCTGCCCTCTGGACCTGTCTGACTCATCCTGGTGCCCCGCTTCTGGTTGTAAATCTCATCACATGGATGCCCTATGTGTCTCTTTTGTATGCATCCGGTATCTGAGGACGGTTTCACTATACCATAAAGACAGTTCTGGCCTTGACTTATGACAGCGGTTTCTCTAAGGACTTGACTTGGCTGCAGTCGCTCAATAGTTCAGGACTGAAATTTCCTACAAGTCTACCTGAGCCTCCAATAACTACCTGGACTCCTTATTAACATCAGTTAACTTCAACTGTTATACTGAACTGCCTGCCACCTACAGTGGGTAGCCAACCAGAATGCCTATTACCGCTGCGCTCACTGCCGCAGCAAAACTTTTCATTCAAAATAAATCAGTCGCATTTCAATGTAATTTGTGAAATGACTGCGAGGTGGCGCAAAGGGTCATTTTGAAATCAAGCTACCACTTTTTTTCTGCACCAAGCGCTTCTTTTTGGAAGCAGCACAAACTTTTGCCTTCCTTTCTGTTAATGGTTGAGGACGAGGGACTCTTTTTTTCCAAAGATTCCTGTCAACATAGTGCAATGATTAAAACATTGTAAGTTAAACTATAAAGAATGATAGAATATTGTTGAATGAATCAGCAACAAAGTTATTAGTTTTTTTTACCTTCTTTGTGCTTCTCAGCCTGCTGTAAAATAATGTGTTCATTTTGACCTGGCGGAGCTGTCACCTACAGCATCACCCGGGGATCGATCGCGATCTCCGGATGATAGGGCGAGCACTGCACCACTGCCATATATGTTCTCCCCAAAACAAAAGCCCTGGATTAATCCGCTGTTTTAACGACTGCAGAGAAAGTTAGCCAGCTGTAGTTTTCAGAAGTTCTTTCCGAGGTGTGGATACGTTGAGCGTCTGGGGATTGTCTGGAGCTCAAACGTTGTGTTTTGAAACTAGTGAAAATTGCAGCGCTTCTAGATAAAACATAATACACCTGTCCATAAATAAAAATTAATATTTAGACCTATATGCGAAATATATTTTACTTAAATATTATAGATTCAAAGAAGGAAAAATAAAACGCTCTGATCTTCAGTTCATTATGATGCAGACAAAACGTCGAGGGAGGAAACGGAGACATTTCTTTTTCCGTTTTTAATCATGTAGCACTTTTAGTATTCATAGCAAAAGCAACCCAACAGTGTGATTAAAGTACCCGAAATAACCCAGAATTTTGACTCAACCCATAAACAACCCAACGATGTGTTTACAGAAACCCAGCATGTTTTAGAGTATACTACTACTAATAATAATAATGAATGGAGAAAGCGCAGTCAAAGCCCAGGGATTCTGTGTGCAGTCGCGTTGTATTCGGCAAGTAGCATATATTTTTATGTTTGTTGTATTTCTGGTGGAGAATGTCTGCAGTTTTATTGATAAATCTGCTAATATCAAATCATACTCCCTTTCACTTTGCAAAAGGCAGTGTTTCTTGTTTAGTGTATATTTAAAGAGAAAATACACAATAAAACAATATTGTTTTAGGTTAACTTATCATACACGTTTGTATTCTTTGTTGTACTTTGTCTTTTTGCAAACACACGCGGGTGAGCTTGACACTCAGCTCTGTTGCTTGCTGTCAATGGGCGCCTAAGAGAAATTAACACATTTTCGGCTTCAGTAGACACACAATACTTCAGACTGAAACACGACTGCCCCCTAAAGATAATGAACGTCATTTTCACAGCTTCCCGCACGCTGCTGCTGAGATCCCTTTTCTTGAAACGTGCATTCTTAATGGCCAGATCTGTAGTAAAATGTACATTTGTTTAAAAAAATTTGTTTAGTTCTACACAACATACCAGAAAACCCAAATGCACAGTTTACAAGCACTGTCTGCTTTATGTGTATATATCTGAGATTTAGAGGTAATGAGCCAAATTTGAGGCACATTTGAGAAGATGCAGAAAATGCCTAAATCTCATTCAAGTCAAGTGATTCAAAGATGGCTCATTTCTGTCTAGGAAAAAAAAAATAAGAAGAGATTAACAAGAGATCTTATCTAGCAGTTTTCTTAATTAGAGCACACTGACAAAGTAAAAGTGTATATAATTCTTACACATGCATAAAGTTTGTATAATGTTTCAATAAAACAATTATAAGTATAAATATAATGTTTTTTGTCTGCATTGCAATATCCATCCATGGTCCATTCATATACTGCAATATATTAATAAATCTATACACTAGTTTCCTATATGTGAAACTGTATTATTTAATATATTGCATTATATTTTACAATATATTGCTATATATTTTTATATATAAAAGTTATTTTACTAACTATTAACAAAATGTTACTCACTCACTCACTATATCATCTATACCGCTTAATCCTGTTGTCAGGGTAACAGGGAGCCTGGAGCCTATCCCAGGAGACGTAGGGCACAAGACGAGGTACATCCTGGACAGGCTGCCAATACATCGCAGGGCATACACACGCACACACTCACACACACACACACACACACTATAGCCAATTTGCGAATGCCAATTAACCTAACCAACATGTTTTTGGACGGTGGAGGGGAACCCAACAATCATGGAGAGAACATGCAAACTCCATGCACACAGAGACGGGCATCGAACCTGGCTGTGAATCGAACCCGGACCCAGGAAGTGCATGGAGACAGTGCTAACCACTACACCACCGTGCCGCCTAATAAAATTTCTCTTTCATCTGGGGAGGATCCTTGCTTTTCATCGTGTCACTGCTGAGCGGATTTGTGTGTATGTATCATATCTTCAATTCTCTCCTTTTCTGAAATATTTTAAAAGCTGTGCTTGAACTCTTGGCTGTTGCGAAAATGCGAACATCGCGAAAAATGACACAAACTTGTGAGAGCTTGTGAGCAGCGCGTTACTGTCACGAGCAACCGAGGGATGAACACAGTAGCCTTAGCAGTTAGCCCGTGTTGCGTGGATGGTAAACCCAAACGCGGAAGCAGCGCGAGCAGGCAGGGTAACCACGCGTTTACTCTTAGAACTCTCTTATACAAAGAGCAAGTATCTACACAAATAAACCCGCGTTCTGGCAACACACACTCAATCAAGGAAGCGATCTGAATAGGTGAGTACTCACGAAATAGTTGGTGAAGCGATAGCGAAGGCATGAATGAACTCAATGACTGAGCGATGTGAAGCGCCATCTTGTTTCCTTTTATGCTTTCTGAAAGCGCGATCGTCTTACTTCTGGGTCCTCGTGCCGGTCACAGAGCGAGTGTGCATGACAGTTACAATATTGAGTTCTGATTGGCTAATCACCATTATTTGTAGTTTGTAGATGATCATACATAAAAAGTTTTAATATTTCATTTACATGACAAATGTTACACAATACACTGCATTATTAATCTAAAGGGGATGGTAAGGGGGATGCTAGTTTTTTCAGAGGCGATGGTTTTTGTAAGTTTTTATCAACATGGGGGCAGCCCCCCCTCAAATCGAGCCCTGGGCGAGCCCTGACACGCCTTTCTGGCAGGAGAGGAAGGGGGAGTGGCACCATCCAAAGGGCAGCCCAACATCGTGCATACTGCTGGCAAATTTACTGCAATGCATTTGTTTCTCTATAACATAACATATGACATAAGATTTAGACAAACAAAGATAAGGGCCCTTAATCTGACTAAAAAGAAATGGTTAAAATGCTAAATGTTACACTGGTGAAGTGACTAAGGGTTTGTTTCTTAAAGTAATAAGCACATTGCTTTTTTGCCTTTTTACAGGCTAAAAATGATGTTTGTGTGACTGTTTCTCTGTTTACTCTTACTGTTTGTGTTACTTCCTGAGCTCAAGTTCTTTTTAATGCCATTCAGTCTGAAATAAATGTTTCTTAACTTGAGTTGTACATCATTGTACACACACACATTAGGAAGCAGTGTGGTGGAGACTCGGGGAGTTGAGGCTATGGGGTTCCTGATCAGAGGATCAGGATTCAAGCTCTTTCACCATCAGGTTGCCACTGGGCAAGGCCCTTAACCCAATGCCCATATAAGCCTCACAAGGGGAAGTGAGACACACTGAGGTAAAGGATGATCTGCAAGAATGGCGTAGAGGTGAAAGAGGGGAAAAAATAAGTGACCTATTTTTGGATTTTTTTCCTTTTTAGCAAATGTTCTGTGTTCTGTTGGGGATAAAGGAGATTCAGAACAATAACCCACATATAACCATTGGGGTTTTCACCATTACCTTTCCTTTCCAAAAAGAAAAAATGCAAACATCTTTTTCATGATTTGGATTAATTAACCACATTAATCCATTTTTATTAACTTCATTACACAGAATTTATTTTGTAACCTTTACTTGAATGTTTTTTCTATAAATGTAAGATAGAATCAGATGATTTAAGGTGCTGAAACTTTGTCAATCAGTCAAAACATTATTATTATTATTATTATTAATAATAATAATAATAATAATAATAATAATAATAATAATAAACAGAAATATACAGCAGTGTAATGTTAAACATGTGTTAGCATGGATGGACGGGATGTGTCATTGTTAATACAGAACAGCCGTACAGACATCATCAGATCATTATTGGTCAGTGACGGAGATCAAGAGGAATCAGGAGAGGCTCAGCAGAGGCAAATATCTTGCACATCATTCATTTATTCTTGCATCACATAGTCTATGAACTCTACTTCATCAGGAATAGCATGCTTAGGTAATGCTTAGGATAAGCAAAGTGATAAGAACATATTATAAAACATACATTTTTATACAAGATTACAGTTCTTATACAATTACTTGAAGTGAGTATGTAAAGGTTTAAGTCGATTTTCATGCCACATAATTTAGGTAAACTAGACTATCAGTCTGTGTTAGCTATATTAGCATCTTATCTGCAAAACTAAAGAAGGAAACACACCAAAACAGCTCAACTGATATAATACAAATAAAAATAAATAAATTAATGAATGAATATAAAAACTATCATAATTAATTATTTGTTATTCATAATTAATTTTTTTAAAAACAGAACAGAAAATCATCTTAAATTGTTGAATAAACTAAATAATAAATATCATGTGTTTGGGAGAGGCTGTTCTTCTGATTAATTCATTAGTAAACTCTGTAACATTAGGGAGTAGCCAACTTACACAAACTTCAGTTTAAAACAAAGAAAAAGTCTTAGCATTCATTAGCTCTAGTGCGATTTCTTTTCTCCTTGTGAAACACATTTCCATCTGGTTGCACTCTCCATTTCACTGCAGCGCTCTCTGACATCCCATGATCCTTTAGTTTCTGATGGATCTGAAAAACAGGACTTTAATTACTTAATAATACATGATGGAGACAATAATGTCCTGTGAAAGCTTTAAAAATGCTACAGAAACTGAACACAGCTGTCAGATTGTGATTGCAGTGCAGTATGTGTGTCATGCGCACTCTCACCGCGGCCGGACACGGAAGTAGTACGGTCGCGATTCAGGAAGCATAAAAGGAGACAAGATGGCGCTTCACATCGCTCAGTTATTGTGTTCGCCCATGTCGTTTCTGACTCTTCGCCGGATTTTCTGTGAGTACTCACCGCTTTCTGATTGAGTGTGTGTCACTAAAACTTGCTCTCCATGTGAGAGAGTTCTTAGATTAACTCGCGTGATTTATCCTGCCTGTTCGCGCTACAAGGCCTAACTGCTAAGTCTTCTGGTCCGCCTCCGGTTGCCCGTGACAATGTGTGTTTGTGTGTATATGTGTCACAGCTTGACGAATTATGATGTTTGTGGTGAAATTAATAAGTCTTTTTTCCAAAAAGGTTATTGCCAAATAAATGCTTGTTAATAAATTAATGTTAAAAATAAAAAAGCCCCGCCCCTGCGCTTAGTGCTCGATTCACATGCAAGTTTTAAGTAAACGACTGGAACTGCAGCATATCTGTGTCCTGATGTCTTGAGAATGAATCTTACTGATCTTGGTCATTTTGAAATGCCTTTACTGTATGTGTGGATGGACTGTATTTATCTACGCTAAGTATATCATGGTGACGTGGAAAGTGAGAATGGGTTGTGGATAATCTAGATTCTTGGGAATCATGCATCTGCATTTGATCAGGTGTGTCTCCCCTGCACGCTCAACAGCTCAGTTCTGCGTGTACAGTGTCTCGCCTTTGTGTTCTTTTATTTATACAGACGTAGCCACTCAAAACTACCACAGTCCGGCAACCACTGTGTGAATGGCGTATGGCTGATGTGTGGCTGCCGTGTGGCTGCCTCCTCCCTCTCCTGCCAGAAAGGCGGGTCAGGATTTCACAGTAAACATGCACATTGAAGCACTATTTATTCATTTACTGACTGCTAGATGGCAACTTGTTCTCAAGAACGATTAATAATGAATAATAATAATGATTTTAACCCTCTTCACCCTCTCCAGACTGAGGCTAGCAATGGAGATGAAGATGACAGTTTAATGAAGTTTGTCACTATTATTCAATTGTTCATCCTTCCTCCTGTCCAGCAGGCACAGGGTTTTTTTGTTTTTGTGGAGAAGAAGGACAAATCCCTACGGCCCTGTATTGATTATAGGGGGCTTAACAAGATTACCGTTAAGAACCGCTACCCACTCCCTCTCATGTCTTCGGCCTTCGAGTTACTTCCGGATGCACAGGTGTTCACCAAGTTGGATCTTAGGAACGCCTATCACCTAGTGAGGATACGAGACGGAGATGAATGGAAGACTGCCTTCAATAAACCTACGGGCCACTATGAATACCTCGTGGTACCCTTCGGGCTGACCAATGCCCCAGCTCTCTTCCAGACTCTCATCAATGACATATTGAGAGACTTCCTGAACGTTTTTGCATTTGTCTACCTCGATGACATCTTGATTTTCTCCCGCACACTAAAGGAACACCGGTCCCATGTCCGTCAGGTTTTACAAAGGCTCATGGAGAACAAGCTCTACGTCAAGGCTGAGAAATGCAAATTTCCACTTCCTTCCTTGGGTTTGTCATATCACCATCGGGTATTCAGATGAACTCAGCTAAAGTAAAGGCAGTCACAGATTGGCCGGTACTATCTTCAAGGCGGGAACTGTTGCAGCACCTCTCACCGCTCTTACATCCACAAAATCGCACTTTTAATGGAATTCACTGGTGGACAAGACTTTTAAGGAACTCAAAGGTTGTTTCACCTCTGCCCCTATCCTCACCTTCCCTGACCCATCCCTCCAGTTTGTGGTCGAAGTGGACGCATCGGAAACAGGTGTTGGAGCCCTTCTTTCCCAAAGGTCCTCCAATGATAATAAACTCCACCCCTGTTCATTCCTCTCTCGTCGACTTTCTCCATCTGAACGCAATTATGGCATCGGAGACCATGAGCTGTTGGCCGTCAAGGTTGCGCTTGAAGAATGGAGACACTGGATGGAGGGGGCAGAACATCCATTCTTGGTCTGGACCGACCATAGAAACTTGGAGTATTTAAGGTCAGCCAAGCGACTCAATTCTCGTCAGGCACGATGGTCCTTGTTCTTTTCCCAGTTCAACTTTACATTGTTCTACCGCCCGGGTTCTAAGAACACCAAGCCATACGCCCTTTCTTGACAGTTCTCTCCCCTAGGCATTCCCTCCCTCAAGAAACCGTCCTTCCCCCACATTGTCTGGTGGCTGATACTCGCCTAAAAATAGAAATCCTGGTGCTATGTGCGCTCGAACATGAGCCAGGTCCAAGTAACATTCCCCCCCAACCGACTCTTCATCCCGAGCCCTCTCCGTTCCGCTGTATTAGACTGGGCCCACAGCTCCAAGTTGGCATGCCACCCGAGCGTAGCCCGCACACTTTCTCTCATTGAGCAACGTTTCTGGTGACCAACCGTTAAGGAGGATGTCAAAGGTTTCGTATCTTCATGCGATACTTGTTCTAGGAATAAGGCCACAAATCCCCCCCCCCCCCCCCAGACCGCATGTCAGACCGCTCCGCATCCCTCATCACCCATGGTCGCATATCTCTCTTGATTTTGTCACGGGATTACCACCCTCACACAACAACACTTGCATTATGACAGTGGTGGATCGATTCTCTAAGGCCGCACACTTCGTCCCGCTCCCTAAACTCACTTTTGCTAAAGAAACAGCTGAACTCTTGGTGTCTCATGTTTTCTGGCTCCATGGTCTTCCATCAGATATTGTCTCAGACAGGGGCCCACAATTTTCCGCACAATTCTGGAAGGTTTTCTGTAAGCTCATTGGTGCCACCCCCAGCCTGTCCTCTGGCTTCCACCCCCAGAGCAATGGACAGACGAAACGGATCAACCAGGAACTAGAGAGGTCTCTAAGGTGTATGGCATCATGGAACGCAACCTCAGGGAATAAATTTCTCCCATGGATAGAATACACCCACAACTCGCTCCACACATCTTCCACTGGAATGTCTCCCTTCCAATGCTGTCTGGGATATCAACCACCTCTGTTCCCTACTCAAGAGGAGGAAGTTGCGGTACCATCAACCCAAGCTTTTTTCCGTCGCTGCAAGAGAACTTGGCAACAGGCCTGCTCTTAACAGCTGCTCTCGGTAAATACTTTCCGACACAAGGCCAACCGCCACCGCTCGGCAGTTCCCAGATACCGCATAGGTCAAAGAGTGATGCTGTCCACACGCGACATACCACTAAAGACCATCTCAAGGAAATTGTCTCCGAGGTGTATTGGACCTTTCTCCATTTCCCGAGTCATTAACCCCTGCACTGTCAAGCTTTCCCTGCCACTGTCGATGCGCCATATCAACCCCACCTTCCAAGTGTCTCAGCTCCGACGACTGGTCTCCTGTCCATTGTCCCCTCCACCCCAACCCCCCCCCCCTCCCCTCCCCCGTCACATTGATGGGGGCGAAGCATTCATGGTCAGTAAGCTCCTCAGATCCCGCCGTAGTGGATGCGGGTTACAATACCTAGTGGATTGGGAAGGGTATGGACCTGAAAAAAGAAGTTGGATACCTGCCAGGTTTATTCTCAACAAGTCCCTGATTAAAGACTTCCATAGGCTCAACCCGGAGGCTCCTTCTAGAACGCCAAGTGGCGTTCATAGGGGGGAGGGTACTGTCACGTCACACCAGATCTCGCCAACAACATAAGCACCCCCGCAAGCAGTCTAAAGCACTCTTGTTCCAGCTCCGCACCGCCTCTTTTTTTTTGCCACCTCAGTCACGGCTCGAGCTCACCTGCTGCTGCTTTGGAAAATCATATCTCCAACATCACAAAACATCCTTTTTCCATCTTAGAAATATTGCCAAGCTTAGGAACATTTTATCTGTATCTGATGCAGAAAAGCTGGTTCATGCATTCATGACCTCCAGACTGGACTACTGTAATGCATTACTGGGTGGCTGTCCTGCATCCTCAATTAACAAGCTACAGTTAGTCCAAAATGCAGCCGCCAGGGTTCTCACTAGATCCAGAAAATATGATCATATAACCCCAATATTATCATCCCTGCACTGGCTGCCTGTTCAGTTTAGAATTAATAAAAAAATAGCATTACTTACTTGCAAGGCTCTAAACGGTCTAGCTCCCACATACCTAACCAGTCTACGTTACAATCCACCACGCTCCTTAAGATCAGAAAACTCCGGACTACTGGTAGTTCCCAGAATATCAAAATCTACAAAAGGAGGTAGGGCATTTTCATATTTAGCTCCAAAACTTTGGAATAGCCTTCCTGACAGTGTTCGGGGCTCAGACACAGTTTCCCAATTTAAAAGTAGACTCAAGACGCATCTCTTTAATCTGGCATACACATAATTAATTTTTTTACCTCATACTCCAGTACATCTATCCTGAATGGCAACCACGCTAATTCTTTTCACCTGCTCTTTATTTTTCCACCCATCCTGAGGCATCTGGAGATTGTGCCAGCTTCAGTAGACAGAGGCCAACCCTGCGAGGTTCCTGAGGCATCCAGAGAAGGACCTGCTCCTGCTGAATTCTTCTTCATGTTGGTTTGGATCTACACATGCTGCTCCTGAGCTCCCAGTGATCCAGACCCCCATCTGCCCTCTGCACCTGCTGACTCATCCCTGAGCTGAACTGGACTTTGTGTTAATTTAAATAACTTCTGTTATATCGAACTTTCATCTGCATAACACACATGATGTTCTACAATTTCTGTTATCTGTCATCACCCAGATGAGGATGGGTTCCCTGTTGAGTCTGGTTCCTCTCAAGGTTTCTTCCTATTGCCATCTCAGGGAGTTTTTCCTTGCCACTGTCGCCGTCACCCTTGGCTTGCTCATCAGGGACAATCTCATTATCTAGACACATTTTTCTTACACATATATACATTTCCATAAGTCTTCTTTTCATTTTCTTTTCATTTCTGTGAAGCTGCTTTGAGACAATGACCATTGTTAAAAGCGCTATAGAAATAAAATTGAATTGAATTGAATTGAATTTGGATGAATCAATCATGCGTATTTAAGGCGCTGCAGGACACCCACTTATTGCCAGATTATTGTGCCGTTCATGCTTTTATTCTCGCATTTGTTTTGCCACAGTTTTTCCGGTTACGACCCCCCCTTGTTTATCATTTTCGTCCTTGTCTTACGGATTGGCACTCTATTTGGATTTCTGGCTTTTTGAACCTCGCTCACATTTTGACCACGAGACTGCCTGCCCCTGGATTTATTGCTATTGGATTACCGGCTTTGAACTTCGCTCACGTCTGACACTGCTTCTGGATTTGCACTCACAATTGGATCTACTGATTTTGAACTTATTTTAGGACATCTGTGGAGTTACAGCTTACTGTCAGTGTCACAAACTCACAATGTCACTCTTTCCCTCAAAAAGACGCTAAAGCTTAGGAAATGCTATTAACTATTACAGAGGCTGCACTACCCGAGAAACTGATTAATATAGAGTTTTGTGAGCTCAGGGTATTTTTATAAGGAGAGTGTTTGTGCCCTCTGAGAGACTGAGAGAATCTGACTGAGTGTTCTCTGGATTTAGATAAATTCAGCATTTATTTATTTTTGGGTAAGAGTTAATCTGCAGGTTATCTCTGTGACTGGAATATAATGTCAGGCAGTCCACGAGGGACACAAGCTGGTTAGGTGTACCAGAGCTAGCGAGCTACAGTAAACACTCATAACCATGTCTGTCTTTTCCCCACTCTGGCCGTGACTTGTACACGGTAGCACGAGCGCTTAGTTAACCAAACTTGGATAAAAACCCTCAAGTGTTTAACATTTAGTAGGAGTAGGTGAGCAGTAGGGCCGCTTCAATACTCAGTTTTTAGTAAAGTTATAGTTTGGCTTCAGAGTTGCACTAATGCTCATATACGAGTGTTATATCGCTTAACTTATTTGTATAAGTTTATTTATTTAAATAAGTTTATTTATACAAAATTATACTTTTTCTCAGTATAAATAAATGCTTTGGGTTTTAAGAACTACATCAAAAGAACAAAGACAAACTTGTGTGTGAGTGAGAGAGAGTGGAAGGTGAGAAGCCCCAACAGAGAATGTACTGACTATTACATAGTGCTAATTGCTCTGTGTTTTTGGGGGGATCTTTCGACTCGCCGGCGCGCAAATGCGTTTGTGTTAAAGCCAACTGATAAATTCAGGAACACACACAGACACACCTCTCCATCCACAAACACACACTCACATGTGGCACTTTAACCGTTTTGTCTGTACTTTTTGTCCTTAATTGAAATGCATAAATATGATAATAATTTACATGATAACACGAGTGCAGAAGATCTGAAGATGCTCGTCTCTGTTACACCCAGACTCTGATACGTTCACAGTAAATTCGTCATAGACATTGTTTATTTTGCTGAACAATGTTTAAAAAACAAACCAGGAAGTAAGTGTTTCAATGCCTTACAGTTCTGTGTATTAACAAACGCCCTAACAAACACAGCTACAGTGTACAGTACAAGCGTAGTGTGTGTGGACTGAAAGATTTCTCACTGTGACTCCTCATTGTTTTTCACTATCATTGTTAGTATGTTATGAAGTCCGGTGATTAAAATGGTGTGTGTGTGTGTGTGTGTGTGTGTGTAACCCCCCAGCCTACATGAAGAATACCTCATTTACAAGACAAAAGACTGTCAGAGGTGTGAATGCACGTCTCAGCTTTCCTCTGCAGTGTGTGTGTTCGTTGGGGTGCTTTCCTAAATTCAGTCTGACTGAATCTGTATAAACGCCAGGTTGGGAAAATCATGTTTGATTTTGTTTTGATAGTAAGCCAGGCTTTAGTAACCTTGGACAATTCACAATATAAGCTCCCTCTCTCGCACACACGCGCACACACACACACACACACAAATAGCACATGAAATGGCGTAAAACCAAATGAAACTAGGGCAGAAAAAATATAAGCAGTGAACAATACAGTAGTATACTGTAGACATTGGCTGATTTAGTGACGATTGAGACCCATGGGTTTAATTTACATTACAACAATTATTATTATTAATAGCAGTGGTAGAAGTAGTAATCCACAATATAAGCTCTGTCTCTCTCCCTCTCACACACAGCACATGAAACTGCGTAAAACCAAATGAAACCAGGGCAAAAATATAAGCAGTAAAAGATAAAGTAGTATACTGTAGATGATCCCTGTCCTGTGATAACAGGACTAAACCTAACCCTAACGCTAACCCTCTGGAGCTTTTTAGTTGTTTTAGAATTGTTTTCAAGTGTGAATGTTTATTTGGATTTAATCTGTCTCTGCTGCCGCATCTATTCACAGTTGTGATAAGTGATTAGTGCTCCATCAGATTTTTGATGGGGGAACGTTCTCCATGGTTAAATGACTAAAGAAATATGTATCCGTATGGGCAGATATTTGTTCCAGATTATGTGCCATTAATCGCTTGTTTGAGCTTTACTTTGCAGCAAAATATTATCTACCAGTGTATTAAACAGAACTAAATAAAATACACCGTAATGTAAAACAGAGCAACTGCCTGCCGAACACCAAGTTCAAAACCAGTCACAGAAGCACCTTTTTTTCAGCAAGAAAATAAATCTGATAACATTGTTGTGTTTTTAAAAAAAAATCCTTAATAATTGCTTCTAAGTCATCTGGAATCGTCTCTGAACTCTCCATGCTATTTTATATACAGCTACAAAGCCAACTAGCTCCTAACACAAGGCTGAATTCCAAATTGCTTTCCAACCCTTTACCAAGGGCACTACTTAGTGTGTGGAACAAGGGATTGTACTCTCTATTCATCTAATGCTATTTAGGATTCAACCCAGGAACATGAAAAGTAACAGAGGTATTATATAACGATCAATGCGCCACCTGGAGGGATTATACAGCACTGCAACCATCTTATTAGTAAGCAAACGGGGGTGTTTATGGGGCGGGGCATCGTTAACTGCATAATCGCGGGGGGATCATGTTCCATACACGGACAATGCAAGGAATTGTCACGGATAGTGCAAGGTACTTTCATGGAATAGCCGACTGTTTGAAATGGCTTCATTTGTAGTAGATTTATTAACTGAAATAAATTAAACTAAATGACCATAAAATCAAACATAAACTGATGTCAGTCAGCAGAACTGGTGTTTTTGCATTCTTATGTTAAGAATGAAATGCAGTATGCTGTTATGATCATCATAATCTGCGTGCTCAACATGTTTTCCGCGCGTGCATGCAACATCCTTCTGCTGTGCGTTCGACTCTGCCTGTACGCCGCTCACCTTTGTCCAGTGTTACAAAACTACCATTAAACTAGACAATGACAGACTTCCACACACTACTTCTGATTGTTTCTTCTCTAATCAGCTGGCACTATCGACTGCATCACGGAATTCAATAAAATTTTATTTGCATAGTGCTTTTAAAATGGTCATTGTCTCAAAGCAGCTGTACACAACCAAAAGAAAGCTATAGGAAATTTAAATTACACATAAATTAAAGGAAGTTACATAAATGAAGCATTTTTTGATTTATATGGCAATGAAACTGGCAATCAGACATAGTGTGTGGAAGTCTGTGAGTAGCTAGTTTAGTGTCAGTTTTGTAACACTGGAAAGAGCGAGCGAGCAGAAAACACATTGAGCGGACAGGGGAGACACGGCACAAGCTGCGCTTCAGTTCATTGTGATGCAGACAAAAAGGTCTAGGAAGGAAACGGAGGCATCAGTTTTCGTTATTTTACAAAATCTGAATATATTCAGTAAATTTATGAATTACATTCGAAAAGTATCAAATCCAACTATGAAGTCTGATTTAAATGCCACCATTTTTTATTTTTATTTGTTTTATATTTTGCTGGCGAAATACATTTTAGGCAGAGACGTCTGCTCGGTCTTGTTAATTAGTTTTAAACCCCTCAATTCTGCCAATTCCCCCATCAGTGAAAACGGTTTGATAACTTCACACCTATCATGAATGAAAGGTGAGAAGAGGGATTACAGTAACTGGGGGTCTGCGAGTGTTTAGCTCAAAGTATGCCTGCATTTATCAATAAATCTGATCATATCTGTGCGCGTGTTTATCAGCCTTTTGATCAACGGCACTCACTTTCACTTTGCAAAACGCAGTGTTTATTGTTTACTGTATATTTAAAGCGCACACACACACATTCATCATGCAAGATCTATTGTAAAACAAAATAAAATTAATGTTTACTTCAGCATCGGAAACAATATTGTTTTAGGCTAACTATTTGTTAGGAACCTCCACTAGAGGTCACTGTTCATGTCTGTCTGTCTGTGTAGTTCTTGTGGGTTGACTCAGTTTCCCAGAAGGCACCTCAGTCAGGTGATGAGTGCTCACCTGGACTGAGGTGCCTCATTAAAGTTTCTATAAATAGCGGTTTGTTCTGGGAAACTGGGTCGAGCATTGTTTCTGTCTGTTTGTTTGTTTGTTTTTGTAACTACTGTCATGTGGGCATTCCTTTTTGATTGTTTCTTTGAATTTATATTTTTGTTATTTTTTTTACCTTTGTTTTTCTAGAAGGCTCTACTGTTTGTTTTCCTTATGTTCCTTGTGTTGATGGATTCATGGAGCTGTCCTGTTTCATGTTTAGTTAGGCTGTGTCTCCTCCTGTGTACAGTGTAAGTACTGTTCTATTTCTTCCCAGTGTTTGTCTTCCGGTCTAGTTCTTTGTCTGTTTAGTTTTGTGTAGCCACATGCAGGCCTAGCCGCTAGCAGGGTTAGCCGCTAGTAGACCTTGATTGCTAGTAGGGTTAGCCCCTAGTAGGGTTAGCCTCCAGTAGGCTAGCCTCTAGGGGGATTGACTGCTCGTGGTTCTGGTCGCTAGTAGGTTAGCCGCTAGTTTGGAATAGCCTCATGTGTGCTTTGCCTTTTGTGTTCAGTTCCACACTATTAGGTCAGTACTAACCCGGTTAGCCACTAACTCCTTTAGATACTAACCTGGTTAGGTCAGCATCCAGTGCCCACAGCATTCCATATAGCTACTAAACCAATTAACCACTAACCCAGCCAGTCTAATCCTGTCTCTAGTCTGTGTCACTGGTCCCATCTCTAGCCCTGTTTGTAGTCTGTGTGCTGGTCCTGTCTCTAGTCTGTGTTCTGTCCCATGTCTTGTCCTTTCTCTCCTGTCTAGCCCTGTCTCTCCTGTCTAGCCCTGTCTCCCCTGTCTGGCCCTGTCTCCCCTGTCTGGCCCTGTCTCTCCTGTCTGGCCCTGTCTCTCCTGTCTAGCCCTGTCTCTCCTGTCTAGCCCTGTCTCTCCTGTCTAGCCCTGTCTCTCCTGTCTAGCCCTGTCTCTCCTGTCTAGCCCTGTCTCTCCTGTCTAGCCCTGTCTCTCCTGTCTAGCCCTGTCTCATCTCTAGTGCCCCTATGTGTCTTAGTTAGCTTCAGCTCCATGTTTCCTCATCCGCAGTTCTCTCTGTCGGTTCCCTGTGTCAGCTCCTGGTTCCCTGTGTCAGCTCCTGGTTCCCTGTGTCAGCTCCTGGTTCCCTGTGTCAGCTCCTGGTTCCCTGTGTTAGCGCGCCGTTCCCCTGTGTTGGCGCGCCGTTCCCTGTGTTTTTCCTGAGCCCTAGTTTTAGTTTACGTTTGTTGTTTTGGTTCCTTTGTTTGTTTGTCTGTTTTGAGTTTTGTTAATAAAAGGACTATTTCTGTTTGCACACCCCTCTGCCTTCATGCCTACATATATGCCCACGGCAACAACATCAGCTGGGTCTAGCCAGCACCACCAGGCTAGACCCATGACACTAATACTATACACAATTCTTTGTTGTACTTCTGTTTTTGCACACACGCGTGTGCATCTTTAAATTTGAACAGAAAATAATAGTGAGTTGGTAGGCACATTGTTTTTCATATAACTTAAAGAGCTGAATGAAGTTAAATTTACACAATAAATTAATAGTTGTTTGCTTTACACTTGTGCACTCATGTGTATGAGTGTCTAATACTGTTTTATTACAGTTTGTAATTTATCAAATACTTTCAAGTAGATTTTAATCATTCTAAACACAACCCATGATTTTTATGCGATTTTAAAAATAAATAAATAAAACTCGGTGTTTATGCTGAATAGTAGTCCGCGCTCAATGCATTACATGTGTGACGATAAAATGTTATGATATTGTGAACTTCAACAAAAACACTGTGTATATTTGCCTCACAGAAGTGAAAAATATGTACTTATAGAACACGGAATGTCTGCTTTTACAAAAACTAATGGAAAACAAATTTCAGATGATGTAATTTGCATGAAACGTGAACATACTGTAGGCGCATCCTCTGCAGTGGAGATTTCAGTCTTTTTGCAAAATGTCCTTTTTCACCACCTGGCGGTCATTTCAGGGATGACTTAAAAAGGTGATTAAATCTCCCGCTGTCGTGCTGCTGCGGCGGTGAATGTGGCGGTAAAGCACATTCTGGTCTCCTACCTACTGTACATTATAAGTGGAGACTTGTGGAGGATGAGACTCACCTGATCCAAGATGGCCACCTCTACTCCAGGATTGTTCACATCCTGATTGGACTGCACCTTCACCCTTATGATTTGTTGTTGTCCAGTGATTACTTGTTAAGGCAAAAACAAACAGAAACATGAGCCCACAAACTTATATTTTAAAAGGAGTTTTAATTTAACATCAACTCACCTCTGTAACAGAAGAAAGGCATGATGTCTGAGCAGTGTGCATCAGAGGCCTGAAAGTTATTTATATAACCGCAGTTTTCATTCCACAGGGCATTATCAGGTTTTCCAGTCATCCAGCTGATGGTAGAGAAGGGGGTTTTGTCTGCCCACTTCCAGAAATCTCTGGACAGACCAATCCAAGTCCATCCAGAGATCAGTCCTTCAATAGCTGAGTTTTCCAATGCATTTCTAGCACTGGCCAGATCTGTGTAATGCGTCCTGCAGTAAGCCTGAGCTCCATCCCATGTCATGGTATTAGAGATGTAGATGAACCTCTGATTGTCAGTTTGAGTGTCTATGAATAATACAAAAAAGAATTATAACAACAAACTGTAATTGTTGTAATGGGATTATAAGACACTCTCACACACTGTATTCATATTATTTTAAAAGTCTCTGATGCAGAGGTATCTGTAATCGACCAGCAGCATTCTTGATTACAGATGTAATCAAGGCTTAGAGATGAGGGTATAAAGAATAAAGTGAGGAATGAAGATCAAATCTGCATCTTCTCTGCCAGGGGCAAGAATACCAGACCAAACCTGATATCACCGGAAGAAAAAAGTAAAGATGCAGCGAAACATAAAAATGATTGTGTCAAGTACTCAGGTTACCAACAAATCTCAACTAAGGAGATGTAATGAAAATAATTAAAAGAATAAATAAATAAATAAATAAATACAAATAGTTTTTTCCCCCTTTTCTTTTCCCCAAAGACCTCTGCAACCACAGAACTATTTAATATACTACTTTTACCTGCTTAATTTAAACAGAATTTTCCCCCTCTGCTAACAGTTACTGGAATTCACACACTATAAGATGTAGGTTTTCTGGAAAAAGATATAAATCTTGACCTGCTTATATCAGGAAGCATGTGCCTTAATTTATGATAAATTAAATGGAAGAAATATTTAATATTACTATTAATATTAGTTTATTTGACAGGGATGTTGTATATTAATTCACATATTTGTAATATACAGATACATCAAATCAGTTCACGGTCAAAAATTTCACCTAAATTTGTTCTTGTTTACAAACTGCTCCTCGGAATGCCATGCCAGCTGGGCACTGCCTCGGACCTGGACATGCACCTTTTACATCATTCCTACCCTTTCTTTCCTTCCCCGTTTATTCTAAATTAATTCTAAGACCTCGCCTCGTGTCTGTGCTTTATGGTGCTGCTCATGCAACCAAATAAATCAAAAGTTCTAATTACATGTATTTCTATGGGGAAAAAAAACCTTGACCAAATCAAGATATGCATAAATCGTACGTTTTTAGAATTACGTTTGTGAACCTTGCTTCGATTGTAACTATATATTGTACTATTTGAAAATACATCAAATGTCAAAGTTTGTTAAGATCACTTATTGTTTTTTATGTTTTTATTAAGATGTGGCAGTTGTGTGTTTTTGAGCACAGTTTAATTAAATGACAACACTAACATGACACTGTCACAATGGTTTATTAGAACAACCTTTTTTACTGACAAAAGAAATGCTGTTCCTTACCATCAAAGCACACAAAGGGGTATGTGGTTATACATTGGCAATCATTCCAACCACATGAACTTATCCTAACACATGTTTGATTGCCACCATTATTGTTGGGCTCTGCTGGACACCAAGGCCTGAAACTTCCCAATGTTTCATTTCCCATGGACCAGCGCCAGCTATTGATGTCATTGTACATTCCAATCCAGGCGCTGGAACTGAACTGTTGTTTCTTTATTTCCTTCTGAAATCGGGCTACATTGTCATTACTGTTGATGATAGCCAGGTCGGTGTGCTCAGCTCGACAGTAAGCCTGAGCATCACTCCAGTTCATTCCCTGCTGGATCAGATAGTACTCACGAGGGACAGACAGGATGACAGGGACGACTCCTGTGGATGAGAGTTTTAAACATTTTACGCAGCGTTAGCTCTGTGATTAATTGTTTTTTATTCTGAAAGAAATGTAAAATTTAAGTTTTAAATGTAACGTTTTATTACATTTTTATTAAATAATTACAATGTTAGTAAATTAGTTATCAATTTCATTTCATTTGTTACTGAATGAAACACTAAAAACATCTTTATGAACTTTAAATACAGTATATCCGAAACTAGCTGAATGTAGTGCTGTGTCTCCTATAAAAATTAGAATTCATGTTGCTTATGGTGTCCTGTATCAGAGAGTACGGCTACAGTTTATGAGGATGATGTTATGAGGGGGTGCTTCAATATGGCGGCCCTCGGTATTCAATCGTGTATTAAAGCCCCAATGCAGGACTTGGAGGGGTATGGGCCGTGGATTATTTCGGTGGGAATAATCGGCTCGCGTGAACACCACGCAGCGCTATAAAGGGAAGGAGGGCGCGCTTATGTCGGCGCGTGCCACCGTGCTTCGTCACAACGAAAAGGTATTTTGTTTGTTATTCTTGTCTTTTACACCGCTTTTTTCAGTTCTCTCTCTTTTCTCTTATCTCCTTTCTTCCCTTCTCTCTTTTCACTTTCCCTTCTCACTTTTCTCTTTTCACTTTCCCTTTTTACTTTTCTCTTTTCACTTCCTATACCAGAGCCACGCTCTCGTACATGGTGCTATCTAATGTTCGCACAGCGTGCGCTGGTTTCTGGGAGCTTAAATATCCTTCCGGCCAGGTGTAGCTCGTCTCCCTTGATTGTCAGTGCTGCGGGGTTGCCTAGCAACCGTCCGTCGCATGTGTGGCCGTGTTACAGATGAAGGTTACAAATTGTCTCTGTTATATAAATCATGTGAAGCCATCACCCTCCCACTCCAAACACACACACACACACACACACACACACACACACACACGGAGTACAGACCAAAAGTTTGGACACACCTTCTTATTCAAAGAGTTTTCTTAATTCTGTTCTTTCTTGTGTTCTTTAGCCCAAACGCGTCTCTTCTGCTTGTTGTCTGTCCTTAGCAGTGGTTTCCTAGCAGATATTCTAGCATGAAGGCCTGATTCACACAGTCTCCTCTTAACAGTTGTTCTAGAGATGTGTCTGCTGCTAGAACTCTGTGTGGCATTGACCTGCTCTCTGATCTGAGCTGCTGTTAACCTGCGATTTCTGAGGCCGGTGACTCGGATGAACTTATCCTCCGCAGCAGAGGCGACTCTCGGTCTTCCTTTCCTGGGCCGGTCCGCATGTGAGCCGGTTTCTTTGTAGCGTTTGATGGTTTTTGTGACTGCACATGGGGACACTTTCAAAGTTTGCTCAATTTTTCGGACTGACTGACCTTCATTTCTTAAAGTAATGATGGCCGCTCGTTTTTCTTTACTTAGCTGCTTTTTTCTTGTCATAATACAAATTCAACCTCTTTGAATGAGAAGGTGTGGCCAAACTTTTGGTCTGTACTGTACACGTGTACCTCACCTGTGAAAACTAGGAGTATGAACAGATGCTGCTCCATATTATGATTTGTTGAAACTCACTGGGAAATACAAAATGTGATTAAAAACAGGGACTGCAGGAAACGTATGTGTAATGATTTGATAACTGCAAGTATACACACTAATACATCACTGCACATCACTACACACCAACACAAATTATGATACATATACACATCATGATACATCACTATAAACCACTATATAGCACTACACATTTAGGTATTACTTTCTGTTTTGTGATATTTAATGCAGATATAAATAATCATTAAGATTTAATTCATGTTGGCCACCGAGTGGCGCAGTGGTAAAGTGCTCGTCCTATCATCCGGAGATTGTGAGTTCGATTCCCGGGTGGTGCTGTAACCTCTCGCAGCCGGAGGTCTAGAGAGAGCTGATTGGCCGAGCTCTCTCAGAGGGGAGGGATGAGAGGTACTTAGTGCTCCCACATTAATTACGGCTCTACAGCCAATCAGGGGCGTCTGTGAGCTCATGCAAGCGGAAGGAGCGGATAGCGCTGTCCTCCGAGTGTGTTACGCCGCCCCCAACGGTGCGTGAGCGTGCCGTTTGAAAAGATGCGGCTGGCTGGCGTCACGTGGTTTGGAGGAAACACGTGATAGTCTTTGGCCCTCCCGGCTGAGTGGTAGTAGTAGCCTTAATGTGGGGCCCTCTAGTGACGGGGAGGAATTGGATACGACTAAATTAGGGAGAAAATTGGGGAAAAATCCCCCCCTCAAAAATATTGTTATTGTTATAGTGAAGTGTACTTATTTACTCATTTTCACATTGTGTTCATTGACTTGATTTTTTTTCTTGTATTGCCTTTCTTTTTTTACTTTGAGTTTATGTGTTCACATGTCAGCATATGATGGATGTAAATACGGTTGTTTGTCATGTTAGGACTACATTGCCCAGGCTGACTGATGCTCATAAGCAGGCTTTTGTTGTTGACCCCTGGTCTGATCTTCCTTTGTCATCTGATTATTTTGTCTTATCCAGAATAATTTACAACAACGTCACTACACATCACTATGCATCACTACACATCACTATGCATCACTACACAATACTACACATCACCACATATCACTATACCTGTATCAGTCAATACAGAGAATTAGGAAGATATAAATTTTTAATAATAACAATTTTTATTTATAATGCACGTTATGTTTGAAGAGATTTATAATGCACTTTATGTTTGTTTTGATTTTTTCTTTAAAGGCAAATAGATCTGAGTGTTGTCAGCATAACAGTGAAAAGAGATACTGTGTTTGTTTATGACAGAACCCAGAGACAGCATATATAAAGAAAAGAGTATGGGATCCAGGAAGGAACCCTGTGGTAGCTCACAAGGTAGTGGAGCCTCTGAAGAAGAACAACCACCTAGGCTCATTGAAAACATTATGTTGGTGAGATAAGATTTTATCCAGTTCTGTCAGGCTCGATAGGGGGCGTGGTGCAAGTGCACATCCAAGTGCATATGCTGGGAGTCGATACGGATTTAAGTGGCGTTTTGGAGTGCTTGTGACTGACTGGAGTTGGCTGGGTGGTGCTTCGAAGCCGTGGCGTGAATTCTGCGCTGTGGTGTGAGCAGGAATGTGGAAGCACGGAGTACCGGCACGAGTGCGCCGAGGCGAAGGGGGTTGTGTCTGACGCCTGCTTTGTGGGAATGCCGAAGTGCACAGAGCCTTGTGTAACCCGGGATGTATGCCGGCACGAGAAACCTGAGCCAAGAAGTGAAGCCGGAGCACGAAGAGCCTGCATGGGGAAGACAGCATAAGCTCTGCGAGGAGCGAGGATTAATCGTGGTCGAAAAATGGTCGAGGGTCGAAGCCGGAGTGATGCAAGAAGGTCCGTGATCCAATTTCTTAGTTGGTGGCAGGTAAGCGTTCGGTAACGAGAAATATCCAAACTGCGATAATCCAAAGTGAAAGGCAAAGACGTGGTCAGAAAAACGAAGCAAGGTCGATACTAGGCAGGTTGAGACGAGAGATAACGCTGGTAAATTGAGGCTGGTAAGGCACACAACGTGGTGACGTGGTGGTGGTGGTGTCAGAGTGTGGCTTAAATAGGTATGAGAATTAATCAGTGATAGTCTACAGGTGTGAAGAGCGGGAAGTGAGGCGGTGAGATGAAAGGAGTGGTTGGGAGCATGGAACGGGAGTGCTCAGGTGATCATGGCAAGGCTGTAGCTTGACGTGATGTGACAAGTTCAGAGCTTATAAGGCCACAGAAGTTTTCAAGGCATGAGATAAGAATGTTGTGATCTATAGTATCAAACACTGCACTACGATCTAAAAGCACTAAAATAGCAGGATAGCAGAATACCTGAATGAGCAGGATCACCTGAATGAGCTGTCAATAAAAGATTGTTAGAAACTTTTAAAACTGCCATTATTCACTCTTCTCTCTCCAGTGGAATTGTACCGTCACTTTTGAAAACTGCTGCTGTTACTCCCATATTTAAAAAACCAGGTTTAGATCCTAATGATTACAATAATCTTCGCCCAATTTCTAACCTTCCCTTTATCTCAAAAATACTCGAAAAAACTGTTGCTGCTGAACTTCACTCCCACTTATCATTGAATAATCTTTACGAACAATTCCAGTCTGGCTTTCGTCCCCTTCACAGTACTGAAACTGCCCTTATTAAAATCACTAATGACCTCCTTATGGCTGCTGACTCTGGTCTACTTACAATTCTTATTCTTCTTGATTTCACTGCAGCCTTTGATACCATCTCTCACACCATTCTTCTCACCAGACTGTCGTCTATTGGCATTTCTCACACACCTCTTGACTGGTTTTACTCTGATCTCTCTGGTCCTCTCAGTTTATACATCTCAAATCATTCTGTTCTCAGTCTTCCCCTGTTACTACCGGTGTTCCCCAGGGTTCTGTCCTGGGGCCCCTTCTTTTCATCATTTATCTTCTCCCACTTGGTAATATCTTTCGTAAATTTAATATCCATTTTCACTGTTTTGCTGATGACACCCAGCTCTATCTCTCTTGCCATCCTAATTCCTCACTTCCACCCTCCTACCTTACTAACTGCCTTTATGAAATAAAGTCTTGGTTTAGCCACAATTTCCTTAAATTGAATACGTATAAAACAGAAATCCTTCTCATCGGCACCAAATCCTTACTATCCAAAGCCAACAGTTTTACCCTCACAATTGACAGTTCATCAGTTTCTCCATCTCATCAAGTTAAGAGTTTTGGTGTCATCCTCGATAGCTCATTATCATTCCAATCTCACATTAACAATATTACTCGCTCTGCCTACTTCCATCTGCACAATATTAATCGTCTTTGTCCCTCTCTCTCCACCAATTGTACTTCTATCCTTGACCACAGTTTGGTGTCCTCTCGTATTGACTACTGCAATTCTCTTCTCTTTGGTCTTTCCCAGAAATCCCTCCATAAGCTACAACTCATCCTAAACTCAGCAGCTCGCATCATTACCAAAACCCCTTCTTTCCATCATATCACCTCTGTTCTGCAGCAACTCCACTGGCTCCCCATAAAATACAGAATTGAATTAAAAATAATTCTGCTCACTTTCAAGGTAATCCATAATCTTTCCCCTCCTTATCTACTAGATCTACTACAAATTGTCACTTCTTCTCGTTCTCTTAGATCATCTGCTTCCATTCGCTTAGTCGTAATCTCTGCCTGTCTCAGTACTATGGGGAGTAGAGCATTCAGTCACTTTTCGCCCAATCTGTTGACCTCCCTTCCACCTGACATCCGTAATTTAGATTCTCTCTCTCTCTCTCTCTCTCTCTTTAAAACCAGACTCAAAACCCATCTATTTACTAAAGCTTACTCTCCTTAAGTTCACTGTATTCTTTTGTACGTTTGTTTTTTTGTCGTTTGGTTGCTTGTATTTCCTATTTGTATCGTTGATTGTTTTTTGTAGTGTCCTTGAGTGTTATGGAAGGCGCTTATAAATAAAATGTTATATTAAAATAACATTAAAATAAGTAAAATATTATTATTATTATTATTAAAAGTCCAGTTTCGGTACTATGGTACTATGGTATGCTTTAAAACCAGACTGAAAGAAACGCATTTTCATTTAGAAAAGTCTGCAGCTGTAAGCACACAACATCCTCTAATACTTTCGAGAGAAATGGCAGTTTTGATATCGGTCTGAAATTTGATAGATCTGTGGGGTCAAGATTGGGCTTTTTCAGTAGAGGCTGGACAACAGCATGTTTAAAAGCATCAGGAACAATTCCAGTTTCTGCACTACGATTGATTAATGTAAAAACAGTAGGACCAATTGTCCTACTAAAGGCCTCTTGAATGAGTCGGGCTGGAACAATGTCATAGGGGCAATAAGTACGTTTCAACTGAACAATGATATCATGCAAATGAGAGAGAGAAACCGGGTTTGTCACGAACTGGTATTACTAGCAGTTCGGCCGGATGTAGTTGCCATGGGCATAGTAGGCAGGCATAGGTGCAGAGGGGTTGTTTCAACATGAAAAGTCACAAAAAACAAACCAACATACACATAGGGCTTTTTTTTTTTTTGCTCTGGAATTTTTACAGAGGTCGTGAAGCAGGGAAGAACGGACAGACATGGCAGATTCGGGCGGGATTAAAATCACAAAGTACCTCTGTGAAACAGAAATTTGTCTAACGTCCCCCAGTAAAACTAGTCCCATCCGAATAGTGCTTTTGAGTTACTAACAGTCAATATAAAAGCCAAAAACCATAAAAATAGTAAACAGCAGCAAAAAGCAGGAGGAGAAGCGGCGAACACAAGGATTATTATTCCACAAGCAGTGTGGTTGGAACAGGATTCAGTGTCACAGTTTTGTAGATAAAAGGAAGGGCACGAGAAGACAAACAAGAACAAATGATTGATTCATTTCGCTGCAAAATGCGATTATGATTATGACTTTGCTGATAAAGCGTTGTAAACTGAACTTTTCTACATTGTACAATTTTTCTTATTATCTTTCTCATTAGCATGACCTTTTTCACAACTTTTAGGAAAAAACGAATACTTGTTAATAATTGAGATCAATCTGTTTAAAGGAAGGATTCCGTTTGTGTGCGTGTGTTTGCATGCTCAGTGTGAAAGTCATCCTAAACAGTAGCCCTTTCTGCCCCTGCTTCTTCCCTCGTCTTACACCAGTAATTTTCAAAGATAAAGTTCAGGTTAATTTGTGTTATTTTTACTTTATATTTTGTGTTCATTATTTTTATCTAAAACCTTTTGGGTTGTGGAACAAATCATCAGAGTTTCCATTATTTCCTATGAGGGAAATTTGCTTTGATATACAAGTGCTTTAATATACAAGCACACTTCCAGAATGAATTATGCTTGCAATTTAGTGTTTAACTGTATTTAAGACTCAAAGCAACTAAATTGCACAGAGCATTAGACTGTCGAATGTAAATATATCAGTTGATCTGATTCTGTATGTCTATTTTTGTATGTGTTTCTAAAATTTCAATCCATGAGTCTTTATTGAACTGTAATCACCTGCAGGTGTAAAGATCTCAGTGCAGCCCTGAGCAACATAACACACATACACTAAATAGATTAATTATCCCACATTTTAAACTCTTAAATCATTTCTTTATTAAGGGTTAGGAAGTAACTAAAGTATTTCAATAAAGTACCAAAAACATACCTGAAATGTGAAGAACGTAAACAGTCAGTGTCGTAGAGTTTATAGATCTCAGTGTCTTTCAGAGATGTTCTGCAATAACTGGGTTACTGTTTACTCCTTTTATCCTTCTCGATTAGAAGCTGACAAACCTCTCCCCACCTCCTTCTGTTCCTACTTTCCAAAACAGATTGGATGTAAATCAGAGATGCAGAGAGCACAACCAAAAAAACAGAAAGGACTGGAGATGATTATCAAAGTGTTTTAGTGTATAATTTAAGGAGATTGTTTAGTCCAGTTTTGATCATTAAACTTATGCAGCACAATGACAATCACATCAAATCATGAATACAGTTTTATCAGGACAGGTCTGGGAATCGGCATCACTGCTGACAGGGTCAGGACTAATGCAAATCTAACACAGGACATGGAGGCTACATTATATGTAACTGGAGAAGTGGAAAGGTAAATAAATATAGCAAAATGTTTACAAAAAAATGTAATAAAAAATGGAATTACCTTGCATAGAACCTTGCATTTCAGACAGGCAGATCTGTGGCCAATCTCATGCATGCTGGCAAGGGGACACTGCCATAGAGCAGTCAGGCATATAGTATAGATGGGGAGAAAAATAATTTTCATAAGCAATTTTTTTTACGTTTATAATCAAGATAAACCAGTTGATTGGCCAGTGACCAGAATTGGTTGGTTTTCAGTTCGATCGGCCGATCAGCCTCAGATATAGACAATTCTGTACTGAGCACAAAAGCTTCTGAGTGGCGCAACAGAAACACTTTTTTACGGCGTTACATTATCAAAAATTGTGCATGTTAAAAACCTCCAATCTGCTTTTCCCCCAAAACTCTGTGAGCAAATTATTCTTAAACCCACTCATTACACACACTTACACTGGTCTCAAAATGCGATTAATCACAAATTGCATTAGAAGCCATGTATGCCCGCAGATGCTTGCAGCCACTCAACCTGTGTGCTCACTGTTTTGAGACTTTGGAGGCATTTGAGGAGATCGAATGTTGCTGATTCTTTACAATCCTACAGGTGGTGCACTTTCAACTATTTACACATTTTCATCCTGTGTGGTAGTAGTGACGTATTTGCTAAGTTTGTTCACTGCTCAGGAAATTCTAGCCTTTTTACTTAATTTATTTTTAAGCTAAATGTTATTTTGCACTTTAAGTGCTGCACATTTAAACTTTAAACAAAAAAAACTAATGTTGTAAAAAACTGACTACATTTAATTAATCATTAATTTTTTTAAGGTTAAAATTGTAACAAAACTGGAGGAAAATGTAATATTGAATCAGGATATTTATAAAATCATGCTATTTATAGAATCACAATTTTAATCGAACCAGCATCGGTGTATTGTGATATCATATCGGGTGGTGACTGGTGATTCCCATCCCTACTATATAGGCCCCTATTGAATCAGAATCAGAATCTTTATTGTCATTGTAGCAATGAGACAATGTACAACGAAATTAAAGTGCAATTTTCCAGTGCCAAATAAAAATAAATACAGAGTAATATAAGTTAAAATATAAACATAAATAAACAAGATAAGAACCCAAACACTGTAAACAAGAATGGTGCGCTAGCTCAAATGGACCACTTAGCAGTGTTCAGCATGGTGATGACTGAAGGATAAAAACTATTTCTTAGTCTGTTTGTTTTAGTCTTTATAGATCTGAACCGTCTGCCTGAGGGCAAGCGTTCAAACAGTACATGTCCTGTGTGTGATGGTTCCTGAAGAATTTTCTTCGCATTCCTGAGACAATAGGAGCTGTGAAGTTCTACAAGTGAGGGTAGAGGACATCCAACTATCCTCTGAGCGACCTTAATGACCCTGTGGAGGTCTTTTCTCTGTACCACTGTGCAGCTGGAGAACCATGCACAGAGACAGTAGACCATGATGCTCTCTACTGTGCAGTGGTACAAGGACACCAGCAGTTTCTCTGGAACATTGTTATTCCTGAGAACCCTCAGGAAGCGGAGTCTCTTTTGGGCCTTCTTCACTACCTCTGCAGTATGTCCCCCCCCAGATTAGGTCCTCGCTGATGGTGACTCCCAGGAAGCGGAAGTGTGAAACCCTCTCCACACAATCCCCATTGATGATGAGTGTCTGGATGTTGTCTGCCTTTTTCCTAAAGTCCACGATGAGCTCCTTAGTCTTTGCTGTGTTAAGGAGCAAGCTGTTATTCCTACACCACACTGTCAATTTCTCCACCTCGTCCCTATAAGCAGACTCGTCTCCTCCCGAGATGAGCCCTACGATAGTGGTATCGTCAGCAAACTTGACAATGATGTTACTGTGGTGGGCAGGAATGCAATCGTGGGTGTAGAGGGTATAAAGCAGGGGACTCAACACACAGCCCTGTGGAGAGCCAGTGCTTAGACTGATGGGTGTAGAGTAATAGCGGCCCACTCTAACCCTCTGAGTGCGGTAACTCAGGAAGTCCTTGATCCAACGACAGGTGGAGTGTGGAAGTCCTATGTCTGATAGTTTGGTCACCAGTGTGTCGGGTAGGATAGTATTGAACGCAGAGCTGAAGTCTATGAAGAGCAGCCGTGCATAACTTCCCTGTTGCTCCAGGTGATATAGGAGATATATATTGCTGTTATATAGGAGAAAAGAAAAGAGAAAAAAAAAGAGTGCGGAAATAAAAAAAGGCAAAAAAGAAAAGATGAAAAAAGAAGTGCTAAAAATAAACAAAGAAAAAAACTAAAGAAAAGAGAAAAGTTATATATAAAAGAAAAGAGAATTTATATTAAAAAGAAAATGTGTCGATGAGAAAACAGAAGAGGATTTATATTAAAATAAGAAAGAAAATTTTATTTAATTAAATGAGTCCTATCTCCTCAGGGCAGCTTTACCTGTCTCTCGTCGACTCGAGTGGCAGCCCATTCAGAAGCTCTGTCATCTGAATTTCTTTCAATAATCAATAAGGTATCTATCTATCTATCTATCTATCTATCTATCTATCTATCTATCTATCTATATACCGAATATACAAGGCAAGGCAAGGCAAAGTTATTTGTATGGCACATTTCATACACAATGGAAATTCAAAGTGCTTTACATAAAAGAGAAAAAAATTATCATAAAACTGAAATAGAAAATAATAGCAATAAAACATTAAAAAAGATTTTACATTTTATTTTAAATCAAAATATAACAGTTTAACAGATGAACATAAAATAGTGCAGTCAGTTCGGACGTAGCACAGTGCTCATTCAATAAATGCACAGCTAAACAGATTTTAAGTCTAGATTTAAATGTGTCTAATGTGTTATCACATCTGATCTCATCTGGAAGCTGGTTCCAAATGGGCAGCATAAGAGCTAAAAGCGAACTCCTTTTGTTTTGTGTGAACCCTTGGTATTTTCTAACTATTCATGTGTTAGATTTATATTCAGTGCACATATCTGCAATATATTTAGGTCCTAGGCCATTGAGTAATTTATAAATGACTTTAAAATCTATGCTAAATGTTACAGGAAGCCAGTGTAAGGACCTGAGGACGGGTATGATGTGCTCAGATTTTCTGGTTCTAATCAGAATTCTGTCAGCAGCGTCCTGGATGAGCTGCAGCTGTCTAATGGTCTTCTTGGGAAGGCTGGTGAGGAGACCATTACAATAATCCACCCTGCTGGTTATAAAGTGTCATGCACACCCGTAACACGACCGGCACTAGGACCCGGAAATAATAAGGTCGGGTTTCAGGAAGCATAAAAGGAAACAGGATGGCGCCTCACATTGCTCATTGTCATTGAGTTTGCCCATGCTATCGCCGACGCTTCGCTCGTCTAAACGTGAGTACTCACTTTCTTGGGTTTCGCTTTCGATTGGGTGTGTGTATTTAGAACGCGGGTTTATTTGTGTAAACTCTTGCTCTCGCTTTGGGAGAGTTCTAATAATAACCAGCGTGGTTATCCTGCCTGCTCGCGCTACTTCCGCGTTTGGGTTTACCATCCACGCTACAGGGCTAACTGCTAGTCTTCTGGTTCATCTTCGGTTAGTTCGTGACATAAAGGCATGGAAAAGGAAACAAAACATAAAATTCTTGCAATGTTTTTGAGATGATAGTATGCTGATTTAGTTACTGCTTTGACATGACTACTGAAACTAAGGTCTATTTCCAGAATCACCCCAAGATTCTTGACTTGATTTGTTGTTTGACCCCTAGAGTGAAGGTATGCATTCACCTTCAGAGCTTCATCTTTGTTTCCAAATGCAATGACTTCAGGTTTCTCCTTGTTTAACTGAAGAAAATTTTAGTACTTCCAACTGTTAATTTCAGCAATGCATTGGCAGAGGGAGTCTACGGGGCTATAATCATTTGGAGATTAGGCTAGGTAAAGCTGGGTATCATCAGCAAACCTATGATGGGCAATTTGATTCTCTCTCATTATCTGACTTAGTAGTAGCATATACAGGCTAAACAGGAGTGGTGCAAGAATTGAGCCTTGTGGGATTCCGCATGTCATGGATGTCCACTTTGACTTATGCTCTCCAATACTCACATTATAACCTCTCCTTCAGTTCAGTATGACCTGAACCATTTGAGTACTGTCCCAGAAAACCGGACCCAGTTTTCCAGTGTTATTTAATATGGAATTATCAAGATTACTCTTTTTCAGTGGCTTAACAATTGTAGTTTTTTTGTAGAAAAGTCCCAGAGAGAAGTGAGGTGTTCATCATTCCTACAAGATCTGTTTCTAAACAGTCAAACACACTTTTGAAAAAAGATGTGGGAAGTGTGTCAAGGTTGCAGGTTGACGATTTGAGGTGCTGTACTATTTTTTTTTAATTTTGCTATCAATTGCTTGAAAGACAAACATAAGAACTGTTTTTTGAAGTTCTGTTTGAGTTTTTCTGACCACTGCATAACTTGATGTGTTAATAGCCCTTCTAATATTACTGATTTTCTCAGAGAAGAAGGAAGCAAACTCATTGCATTTGCTGTCGCAGAGCATTTCAATGGGAATCTGACTTGGTGGGTTTGTCAGTCTCTCAACAGTAGCAAAAAGAGTGCGAGTGTTGTTTCAGTTGTTGTTTATAAGGTTTGAGAAGAAGGTCTGTCTAGCTGTGGCGAGTTCCACATTGAAAGCACGAAGGCTGTCTTTATAGATGCGATAATGAATTTCAAGTTCCGTCTTCCAACACATCCGCTCAGCATTTCGGACTTTACTTTTCATACTCTGAACTGCTGTTGATTTTCTCCATGTTGATTTCTGTTTTTCAGACACAGCTCTTTTCCAGAGCAATATCATCAATAACATTCTTAACTTTTGAGTTAAAGGAATCAAGGAGAAGATCAACAGAGTCTGCAGAAATAATTGGTGTTAAAGATATAACCATCATAAATAGTGCACTTGTGTTCTCATTAATGCATCTCTTTCTGACAGACACAGATCTGGATTCAGTGGTAAAGGAGATTAATAGATCAAAGAAAATACAGAAGTGATCAGACAGTGTTACGTCCTTTATAACAATGGATGAGATGTTTAGACCCTTACTGATCAGTAAGTCTAGAGTGTGTCCATGATTATGTGTGAGCCCGTGCACATGCTGAATCAGGTCAAAAGTGTTTAAAACACTTATCATTTCTTTTGTAGTATTGATTTCTGCATTATCAATGTGTATATTAAAGTCCCCTGCTATGGCAAAACAGTCACACCTCCACCTCTCCTAACAGTTCTGCAGACACTCATGAAAGTAAAGTTATGAGGGGCTGTTTCATTGAGGACTGTTGCACTGCAGCTATCGTCTAATCAAGTTTCCTCTAAAAACACAAAATCCAATTTGTTTGTTGTGATCAAATCATTGATTAAAAATGATTTATTTTTTAGCAAGTGAATATTTAAAAATGCTAACTTGATGGCATTTCTTTTTGTCCCCACGATAATCTTTGTTTGATGCAATAATAGGTCAGAGATTAGATGGGTCAGCCGAAGGCCTTAGGCTTTCTATCAAGTGATAAAATGGAGAAAGTTACGGGCTCACTGGGTTCCCGTTTTTTCTGTAAACATTTGTGAAAGTTACTGCTATCATAGCGGGGACCTGACACATCAGTGAGAGCTGCTACGTTTGTTTTATTTCACCTAGCCATAAACATTAATTAAAATTTAATTCTTATGAACACAAAAAAATAAACTACACAGCAAAAGTATGTTATATTACGACTTGAATAAATCGGCTCACATTGGAGCGCGCTGTCATGTTGGAAAAGCCAGCGTTTATCTAGCGAGTAGCCTATATATTTGTGTTTATTGCATTTCTGGGGGAGTATGTCTGCATTATTAGCGATAAATATAAAAAAGATCAAAACGCTGTCTTTTGTAAAGTAAAAGTACAGTATTTTTTTTTTCCGGATTCATGTCTTCTGATGCTGCTCAATGTCGACACATTTTTATGTATTAAAAATGAATTTTTCATTATGAATTTTAAAGCATGATTTTGGCCTTCTAATTTCATCATTATTAAAATGAAGCACATATAAACACAGATCTATTGTGAAACAAAATAAAATTCATGTTTGCTTCAGCATTGGAAGCAATATTGTTTTAGGCTAACTAATTATACACAATTCTTCGTTGTACTTGGTCTGGCTTTTAGATCAAGTCCTTTCATTTCATGGCAACAAGCGTGCATTCTTAATGGCCACATCTGTATATTTACTTGCATTATACTCATATATCACATCGGCCTATCCAGAATACAGCCCTGCCTCCAATGTTCACAAGACATTTTATATGTAAATGGCAGACACATGACTGAGTAGGTTGCTAAACCTTGTCTAGCTAACTGTAAAAAAAAAAAAGTTGGCTACAGACACACGGACACGAGGTGAGGTCTTACGGAAAAGAAAACTTGTTAGGGAAAATTGTGGAAAGGACTGTGTGCATGTGCATGTCCGTTGGCAGTGCCCAGCTGGCATGCGGGCACACGGCTGGGGAAAGGCGGCGGTGGGCAGAGTGGCAGACTGAAGCACGCAGAGTTAGCACTCCTGCATGCTCCCATGATGATGACCTCTTCTGCTGAACGCAAGCTAAGACCGGTCCCTCCCACCTCTCTCTGGGCATGGCCACAATTGGCACTCTCTCCTGGAAGTCCGTCGGCTGGCCAGCTTTCCTGGCTGGGATCAGGGGCCTTAACGCAGTCCTCTCTACAGCCCTCTCTGCAGCTCTTTCCCACGCTGTCCTCTCGCAGAGATCAAAGGGCGGCATTCTAGTCTCGCCTTTAAAGTCGGACTAATGCGGAGAAAGCCAGTCCATTAGCGTTGATAATCGCCAGCCGGCCCGACCTGGCACCTACATAAGGAGCCTACCGAGTGAGTGAGGAGCGATAACGATTGAGGCACATGCCTATCACAGGTGCATGCCGTGACAACAGTCTAACAATACAGTAAAATGTTTAAAGATTAAGTTGTATGTTGAACAACAACTACACAGTACAAAAGTTGCTTTTATTAGTAGTAAAAGTATTTTTTTTTCAACAACATTAGATGGTCAAGATGTTGGTAAAGATAATACATGGAGAAACAAAGAAATATGTGAAACTGTAAGAAGGCACTTTCTCAGATCTTATCAGTGTGGGTCAGTTATGCATGGTTTGTAACCTTAGTAATGTTTATTGCAGGGGAGGTAACATTAATTATATGTTAATGGAGTATTGATTGTTTAGTCAAGCAGAGATTTTTCATACCAGAAAATACAGCACTGAAAACCACAGATGAGCAGGATATAGAAGTGACATGAAGATGTTTTTCTAGAACTTGCAGCAGTCAATGAAGTGCGTTTTGTCATCTATACTGATGAAGGTAAGTGAATGCAAAGTTTTGCTTTGTTTGTTCTGTTACACAAGAAAGGTATATTCTTAAGGAAACAGTTTCTTAGTATTATCTGATATCCTGTTCTAAATAAGAATTTAAAAAAAAAAAGGTAAAACTACACATTGAGTTAGATTCATCATGTTGATTTCAGATCTTCTGATAGTAAACTCATCTAAAAACATGTCTGACTGCTCAGACCTGACAGAATTTGTGACAGTCACACCTTGTGGTAGGCAGGGTTGTTGTAATTATAATTATGTTCATTATTGTTTATAGTGAAATATAGAATAAGCATCTGGTCCTCTGGCTGAAATTGTGATAAGGAAAACAAAAATCTTTTGCCATGTTTAAGTGACTTCATAACATATTTTCATATCTTCACTAGGTGGAATTTGCATTGTAACTGTAATGTGAAATAATGACAGTGGTTAGATTTTGGTTGTTTGATGTTTTATGTATAAACATATATTCACTATATATAACAAATACTTGATTCTTTTAGGAACATTTCTATGACATTCAGCAAACGCTTTCTTGAGTGATGTGTCAAGGCCATGCAACATCAGTCCATCACTATATCCCAGAGCTAAAAGGAGGGCTCATGTCACCAAAAACCAGCGATCAGGAGATGAATGTATGGAGGCCGTATCTTCACCACACCACTGACCATACCTGTCAGGGGATACCACCAGAGGGCGCCAAAGCGACAATACCATAGTCTTCCAGAATATTATCATTATCCATAATCTTCCAGAACACCATCCCTAACATTACACTCACTGACATACATTTTAAATCCCTGCTATATCTTGCACTGGGCACCGTGACTCCCGGGGCCCTACATAATTTTCTTAAAGTGTTTGGACATCTACTGTCAGATATATTGATTAACTTTGACAAATGTTGATTGTAGGAGACTTTAACATTCATGTAGATGATGCAAATGATGCCTTAGGACTCATTTCTGGATTTACTAAATTCCTTTGGTGTTAAACAGAACATAAATAGCCCAACTCACCTTTTTAATCATATGCTAGATTTAATTATATCAAATGGTATAGATGTCACTAGTATAGAGGTTCTACCCCAAAGTGATGACATCACAGACCATCACCTTTTAGTGTACACTCTACCTGTAGAACATATTAGCTGTGTCTCCCCTCGTTATCGATTTGGTAGAAATATTAATCTGACCAACAAAGACAGATTCATAAGTAATCTGCTGGATCTGTCTCAACTTCTTATTAGACCCCTAAATGCGGATAATCTAGACGACGTGACTAACAGCATAGGCACTATTTTAATGAGCACACAAGACACTGTTGCCCCCATTAGATTAAAAATAGTGAGAATGGTGAGTATCCTCAAGAGAGCAACCCGTAATCTTGAACGAAAGTGAAGAAAAACTAATTTAGAAGTTTTTAGAATTGCATATAAAGACAGTATGTTCAGCTACGGACAGGCTGTAAAAGCTGCTAGGGCCGAGCATCTGAGCAGAATGATAGCAATAAAGCAAAACAGTCCCAGATTCTTATTTAGTACAGTGGCTAGACTAAGATTTTTGCTAAGGAGTATTCCATCAGTTTAATAGTGACGATTTTAAGAAATTTTTCAATTAAAAAATTGATAGTATTAGGAAGAAAATATTGGATGTTCAACCTCAAACAGCATCTCATGATCTAGTTCAGCCTAAAGCTCCACATCTAGATTTGAAATGCTATACGGGTAATGTACAGGAAGAGTTGTACAAACTTATCACCACAGCTACATCAACAATGTATTTGTTAGATCCAATCCCAACTAGATTACATACAGCTGTGATGCATACAGCTAGAAAGTTACTTCTAAACATTATAAACTCTTACGTCCCTAAAGTTAGCAGTTATTAAGCCTCTTCTTAAAAAAAAAATACATAAATAACCTAGACCGTAATGAAATAACAAATTAAAGACTGATTTCGACCCTTCCGTTTATATAAAAAATATTCAAATAGGTGGTGTCAGGTCAAATATGCGCATTCTTGCAGGAAAACAATATCTTCAATTTCAGTCAGGTTTCAGGCCCCATCATAGTACAGAAACTGAGATAGTTTAAATTGCAAATTACTTGTTTTTAACTTCACACCAAGGCTGCATCTCAATACTCGGATTCCAGTGTGGATTATTGTGGTTCCCACAAGAGTCAGTTTTAGGACCTCTGCTGTTCTCCATATACATGCATATACATACATCATCAGCATAGCTGTGGAAACTAATCACATGTCTTTTAATGATGTTACCCAAGTTCCCTTGGGTAACATCATTAGAAGACATGGGATTAGTTCCCTTGGGTAACATCATTAGAAGACATGGGATTAGTGTAACACGGCCACACATGCGACGGGCGGTTGCTAGGCAACCCCGTAGCACTGGCAATCAAGGTTGACGAGCTACACCTGGCCGGAAGGATATTTAAGCTCCCAGAAACCAGCGCACGCTGTGCGAACATTAGATAGCACCAGGTACGAGAGCGTGGCTCTGGTATAGGGAGTGAAAAGAGAAAAGAGAAAAGGGAAAGTGAAAAGAGAAAAGGGAAAGTGAAAAGAGAAAACAGAAAAGAGAAAAGGGAAAGTGAAAAGAGAAAACAGAAAAGTGAGAAGGGAAAGTGAAAAGAGAAAACAGAAAAGTGAGAAGGGAAAGTGAAAAGAGAAAACAGAAAAGTGAGAAGGGAAAGTGAAAAGAGAAACAAGAAAAGTGAGAAGGGAAAGTGAGAAGAGAAAAGGGAAAGTGAAAAGACAAGAATAACAAACAAAATACCTGTTCGTTGTGACAAAAGCACGGTGGCACACGCCGACATAAGCGCGCCTTCCTTCCCTTTGTAACGCTGCGTGGTGTTCACGCGAGCCGATTATTCCCACCGAAATAAACAATCCACGGCCCATACCCCTCCAAGTCCTGCATCGGGGCTTCCATACACGATTTAATACCGAGGGCCGCCATATTGAGGCACCCCCTCATAACAGAATGTTCGCACCAGAGAAGAAGCCCGCGGATTTGGAGCGGGTACGCGAGATAGTAACCGGTCAGGCGGGGATGATCGGCAAACACGAACAAGCTCTGACCGAATTATTTTCAGAGATAAAGGGAATTTCGCAGCGCTTAGACCAAATCCATGAGCGCCTCGAGACACCGGGCACTTCCGGATCGCCGGCGAACCCGGAAGCACTTCCGGGTTCGGCTCCTGCGGTCGTCACTGTAGCACAAGCACTCCCCCTGGTGGCCGAGACGAGATTACCTACTCCACAGCCTTATGCTGGGGAGTCTGTGAAATGCAATGCCTTCCTACTCCAGTGCTCTTTAATATTTGAGATGCAGCCATCCCAATTTCCCACTGAGAGAGCTAAAGATTACACCATCGAATTCCGGACACTAGCTGCTAGTTCAGGCTGGAACGCTGGAGCACAAAGGGACGCATACATTCAAGGCCTTTCAGAGAAGCTCAAAGATGAGCTGGCAGTACACGAACCACCTGAAGACCTAGAATCCCTGTATAGTATGGCCATCCGAATAGATAACCGCCTCCGTGAGCGTAGGGCGGAACACGCAGGGAGTTACAGGGTAGAGCTGATCTCTCCCCAACGAGAGTTAGAAAGGGAGGTAGATCAGGGCGAGCCCATGCAGCTAGGGGCAGCAGAGATCTCAGGGGCCCGCCAATTTCGTTCGGGATGCTTTCGTTGTGGCAGGTCCGGTCACCATCAGGGGCGCTGTCCGCTGAACAAGCCAAAAGGGGGGGGGTCACTCTCGGGAGGGGGAGCGAGAGTGACCCAAAAATCAAACCCTCAGCGTTCAGGGCTTTTCCTCCCCATGGACATCACCTGGGAGGGAGCCGCCACTACCCATCTGAAAGCATTTGTTGACTCGGGAGCAGCAGGGAATCTAATAGACGTAGAGCTGGTGCGGAGACTGGCTGTGCCATTTCACCCACTCTCTGTGCCCATTTCAGTGGCGGCCCTGGACGGTCAGTTGTTTGAATCCGGGCCAATTATACATGAGACAGACCCTCTAATATTGCGTATTGGACAACATGCAGAGCGGATTACCTTCCTAATTACCCGAGTGCCTGAGCTTCAGGTGGTACTGGGGTTTCCTTGGTTACAGGAACATAACCCCCGTATTGATTGGTTAACCTGCTCTGTCTCGGTTTGGGGCACCCGCTGCGCACAGAGCTGCTTAAAAGGGATCAGAACCCTAGACGCGCAATCACCTCACCAGGTCGACCTCTCGGCAGTTCCCAAAGATTACTGGGACCTGGCGGAAGTATTTTCCAAGTCAGGGGCCCAAAAGCTTCCTCCCCATCGACCTTTCGACTGCGCGATCAACCTGCTTCCAGGTTCGAATCCACCAAGGGGAAAACTCTACTCCTTGTCCCCTCCCGAGCAACTAGCTATGGAGGAGTACATCCAGGAGGCATTGTCCCTTGGATTCATTCGTCCGTCTACATCCCCCGCAGGGGCCGGGTTCTTCTTTGTAAAGAAGAAGGATGGGGGTCTCCGCCCCTGCATAGATTATCGGGGGGTGAACGCGATGACACTGAAAGACCGCTATCCCCTCCCTCTGATGAATTCTGCCTTTGAGTGCTTGCAAAAGGCAAAATTGTTTACAAAGCTAGATTTACGCAGTGCTTACAATTTAATCCGCATCAGGGCAGGAGACGAGTGGAAGACCGCATTTATTACACCGTCAGGGCACTACGAATACAAGGTAATGCCCTTTGGCCTGACTAATGCGCCAGCCGTCTTTCAGAGGTTCATTAATGAGGTGCTCCGGGAGACACTTAACCTCTACGCCTTCGTCTACTTGGACGACATTTTAATTTTTAGTGCCTCCATGCCAGAGCATGTCACTCACGTGCGCCGGGTGCTGCAACTTCTCCAGCAGAACCATCTATACGTTAAGCTGGAGAAGTCACAGTTCCACACAACCTCCACTTCGTTCTTGGGTTTCGTAGTATCCCAGGGTCATCTCCAAATGGATCCAGCCAAAATAAGGGCTGTGGCCAGTTGGCCCCGTCCCACATCGCTTCGGGCAGTTCAGCGCTTCCTGGGGTTCGCCAATTTCTTTCGGCGGTTCATCCGCAATTTTAGCACCTTGGCGGCCCCACTTAGCGTCCTCACAAAGAGGAACCCAGGACGATTTAAATGGACGGAGGAGGCTCAAGGAGCTTTCCAGGCCATAAAGAAAAAACTCACTACAGCTCCAGTCTTGCGGATGCCAGATCCAGAGACCCAGTTTATAGTGGAGGTAGACGCGTCCGATGTGGGGGTGGGCGCGGTTCTCTCCCAGCGTTCCGGGGAGGACCAGAAACTACATCCCTGCGCCTACTTCTCACACCGCCTGACCCCGGCCGAGAGGAATTATGGCATTGGAGACCGGGAACTCCTTGCCATTAAGCTGGCTCTAGAAGAGTGGAGACACTGGCTGGAGGGGGCCAAACAGCAAATATTGATTTGGACCGACCACAAAAACTTAGAATATATTCGGTCGGCCAAACGCTTAAACCCCCGACAAGCCAGATGGTCCCTCTTCTTCTCCCGGTTTGACTACGTGCTCTCGTTCCGTCCGGGCTCAAAAAACCTCATGCCGGACGCCCTCTCGCGTCAATGGGACCCCCCATTAGAGGAGCCCGAAAACGAGAGCATTATTCCAGCGCCTCGCATCCTTGCCCCCCGTGCGCTGGGCCATTGAACAGCAAATCAGGCAAGCACAGCGACAGGAACCAGATCCGGGAGGAGGACCCTCCGGAAAATTATATGTTCCTGCCAGTCTCCGCTCCCAAGCTCTCGCATGGGGTCACACGTCCCCGTTTACGGCACACCCAGGCGCCACGAGAACCCTTGAGTTTCTTCGCCGGCGTCTGTGGTGGCCCGGCATGGAGAGAGATGTTCGGGCTTATGTGGCGGCCTGTCCAACCTGCGCGCAGAATAAAGAACCACGTACATGGCCCGCCGGACGACTGCACCCATTACCCATACCGTCACGCCCGTGGTCCCATCTCTCCTTGGACTTTGTTACGGGTCTGCCCTCATCCAAGGGGAACACGGCCATTTTGGTAGTGGTAGATCGCTTCTCTAAAGCCTGCAAGTGTATTCCCTTGCCCAAACTCCCATCAGCCAAGGAGACAGCGCAGTTAGTCCTCCAACAGGTGGCCCGAGTGCATGGCCTCCCAACCGACCTGGTCTCTGACCGGGGTCCGCAGTTTGCTAGCCGGTTTTGGGGGGCGTTCTGTAAACTTATTGGAGCCACGGCCAGCTTGACATCGGGCTTTCACCCTGAGTCGAATGGGCAAACAGAGAGGGTGAACCAAGACTTGGAGCGCACCCTCAGGTGCGTAACCTCTTCCAACCCGTCATCGTGGTCTGACCAACTAATGTGGGTCGAGTATGCCCACAATACACTGTGGCACTCCTCCCTGGGCATGTCACCCTTTGAGTGCCAATTCGGGTACTCCCCCCCCTATGTTCCCAGAGGAGGAACCCGAGGTAGGGTCCCCGCTGCACGAAGTTTAGTACAGCGGTGCCGTCGGACCTGGAGGAGGGCCCGAGCCGCCCTACAAACCGCTAGGCGCAGGGCGACCCTCACGGCGAATCGGAAACGACGGGTAGAACCGTCCTTCCGTACAGGACAACGAGTCTGGTTGTCCACCAAGGACCTCCCACTAAAACTCGAGTCACGAAAGCTGGCCCCCCGATACATCGGGCCATTTAAAATCATGAGAAGGATTAATCCGGTGGCGTACCGCTTGGCTCTCCCCCGGTCAATGAGGATCAATCCTACATTCCATGTGTCTCGACTGAAACCAGTGCTCTGCAGCACCTTGGCTCCCAGACCTCCACCACCCCCACCCCCACCCCGTATCATTGATGGGTCTCCAGCGTTCACAGTTCAACGTATCCTGGACACCAGACGAGTCCAGGGCGCCATACAGTACCTAGTGGACTGGGAGGGGTATGGCCCAGAGGAGCGCTCTTTGGTGCCAGCCCGGCACATACTAGACCCCGAACTTGTTAGGGAATTCCGGGCTAGCCATGGGGCTGGCACAGGAACGCCAGGGGTCGTCCCTAGAAGGGGGGGTACTGTAACACGGCCACACATGCGACGGGCGGTTGCTAGGCAACCCCGTAGCACTGGCAATCAAGGTTGACGAGCTACACCTGGCCGGAAGGATATTTAAGCTCCCAGAAACCAGCGCACGCTGTGCGAACATTAGATAGCACCAGGTACGAGAGCGTGGCTCTGGTATAGGGAGTGAAAAGAGAAAAGAGAAAAGAGAAAACAGAAAAGAGAAAAGGGAAAGTGAAAAGAGAAAAGAGAAAAGGGAAAGTGAAAACAGAAAACAGAAAAGAGAAAAGGGAAAGTGAAAAGAGAAAACAGAAAAGTGAGAAGGGAAAGTGAAAAGAGAAACAAGAAAAGTGAGAAGGGAAAGTGAGAAGAGAAAAGGGAAAGTGAAAAGACAAGAATAACAAACAAAATACCTGTTCGTTGTGACAAAAGCACGGTGGCACACGCCGACATAAGCGCGCCTTCCTTCCCTTTGTAACGCTGCGTGGTGTTCACGCGAGCCGATTATTCCCACCGAAATAAACAATCCACGGCCCATACCCCTCCAAGTCCTGCATCGGGGCTTCCATACACGATTTAATACCGAGGGCCGCCATATTGAGGCACCCCCTCATAACAATTAGTTTCCACAGCTATGCTGATGATACTCAGTTATACATCTCATAAAAACCAGATAAAATATTGAAGTTGTCTAGATTAACTATGTGTGTCCAAGATATAAAAGATTGAGTGACCGATAATTTTCTCTTACTAAATTCAGAGAAGACCGAAATATTACAGTACTTATTGGTCCAAAGACCAGTACACAAATGCTCTCACATTTTAGCTTGCACTTAGAAGGATGTACTTCTAAGTGCAAGCTCGACAGTGAAAGACCTGGGCGTAATATTAGACAGCAACTTGTCCCTTGCTATGATCTATACACATTTTTACTTATTGCTACACATTTACATAATCTTCTTTTAATTTTGTGAAGCTGCTATGAGACAATGACCATATAAATCAAATTTAATTGAATTGGATTGAATTGAATGAGAGTAACATTCCATTATTGGCAACAGATGCTCAATGACCCACAGCAATCAACAGGTATTCTTAAAGTTTTTCCTTGGACACTAAAGGACTGGTAGGTAACACATATGAGTTTGAAAAATACTCGTTACAATAATTGAGGAAATTTAAGGTCACGGTAATACTTCCTTTTTTTTTAGATATTGCAAGACTTGAGTGTGTGTATGGATTACATCTTATTTGTTTACACTGCATCTTCTCACCCCACAACCAGCTGGAAGGAAACAACCCAAAAGGATCAGTGTTGGAGAGGCAATAGATTGTCTGGTGAAATTTCACAGGGTTTGTCAAGGCATTCCAAATATTGTGGTTCAACATTTGTTTAATCTGATAGCTTATACAAAGATTCATTTCATTGTGTTTTCATGCTGCCAGAGCCTTGAGATCACCCTGTAACCATTGAAGGAACAGGGACTTTAAAAGAACCAAAACAAAATTTTGTTGCTCAGAATGTTTTTCTAGTCTCATTAGACTGAATTGAGCTCTCTCATTACAAGCTTGACTTTGTCTTGTGTATTTCTCCTAAAGCTGATGTAGGAGAAACAAAGAGAAACAACAGAGATACAACCCAAGACTTATTTAAGAAACATTTGAGAAATCTGAGATTTCATTAAAACAAGCAGATTAACAATATTAAAAAAATATTACAGTTTACTATTACCACTAATTGGTAGATCGGACCCATATGTAAAAATAAATACATTAATGGAATAAACATAAATGTGCAAAACACAATTATATAAATACAGTTATATTATGTAATAAATGTACAATTCACACAATATTACAGACAGTGCTCTCAGGACTCAGTTTCCCGCCCAGAGCATGCACATTGTTGATGAATTAAGTAAAACCATTCTGTTTATAACTGCAGGGATGTATAGTTATATATTTATATATTTTGGCATTGTCTGCATATTACTAATATCTTGAGTATTTGAGGAAGGATGATTTTTCAGAAATGTCATTTGACAGTGTTTAACTGTCTCTGTAATGTGTATGTATGCAGCCGTAAGCGCAGCTGTGTGCACCCATCCACGCTAGCTTCTTGCCTACAATGAGTTGTGTATGCATGCTGCTGCTGACCGTGGCGAGCTCCTCGTCACATCACCTTCAGTAAAAAAGTAACTTAATATGTCAAACCACACTGGTTAACTTAGGACTAGCCTAATAATAATACTGTAACCAGTTGACTGATTTTTACCATTAAAAAACAAACAAACAAAAAACAAAACAACAACTTTCAACCTCACTAGTGTTAGTTACCTAGACATGCTAATCCTCATGCTAAACCACAGGTAGCATTTGAATTTCATTTGCAAATTAAGAACAAACGTATGCTGTGTAATTTTCATCTAAAATATACTACATGTTTTCTGACCACAGACTCGGTGGTTTTAACTTTAACATTTTTTAACATTCTAACATTTTTTAACATTCTAACATTTTTTTACATTCTGGGTCCTTGTCAATGTTAACTACACTGTTAACCCAAAAGTTGTTTCTATGCAAACAGTTTGAGTAAATATCACCTTGGTTTTTTGCATTACTTAAACAGAATGAGTATACAGTATAAGACAATCACTAGGTACAGATCTGGCTATTAAGAAGGCACATTTCTTGAAAAGGGATCTCACGCGCTTCCGCGGCAGCTCGCGGGAAGCTGTGAAAATGCCGTTCATTGCCTATAGGGGGCAGTCGTGTTTCAATCTGAAGTATTGTGTGTATACTGAAGCTAAAAACGTGTTCTCTCTCTAACCCTAACCTATGCGCCCATTGATAACAAGCGTCAGAGCTCATAAACGTGTCAAGCTCAAACTTTAAATACTGATATGTATTTATTCTTTACTTTCTTTTCAATGATGATTCTTCTTTGGCTGCGCTTTCTCCATTCAGTATTATTATCATTAGTAGTAGTAGTAGTGAAAATTACCGCTGATTAACTATCTCTGCAGTAGTTAGAACAGCTGATTAATTTCACTTGGGGTATGTCACGGAAACACCAATCTCCACCCTCAATCTCCGTTCACCATCACCCGAGTTCTGAGCACACACCTTATTCACATTAGCACTACACCATAAATACACCTCACTTCCTCACAATCAGCGTCTGACCTCTATCACGGAAACAGACTCCGCACCGTACCTGATCATAGAAGCTACGTTCGTGTCTCGTCATATCTCGTCTCCTTCCCGAGCTCCTAGTCTCCTCGCCGAATTCCCTGTCCTGTCTCCTGCACGTCCGTCTCGTATCCTGTGTCGTCCTTGCTGATTGTTCCACGTCGTCATTGTTTGTCTTCACGCTCCCACCAGCTCCTTCAGCCACGCAGATAAGACTTTCCGGCTATATTTCATTAAGTGTCTCGTTATTCAACAAACTGCTAATAAACACCCGTTCGGGTTTACTAAGATCATTGTCTGAGTCTGTGTCTCCCGTAACAGAAGGTCAGACCTAAAGAACAATGAACCCGACGGGTCCGGACCCATTACTCGAGCTGGTGGAGCGACTACGCCAAGTCTTCTCCTCCACCGAACCACTTCCTTCAACAACCACTTCTTCGGCAGCTCCAACCGCTGGCGCCAGTCCCATGGCAGCGCCACCGCATTACGGTGGTGAGACAGAGAACTGCAACGGATTTCTGCTCCAGTGCGACCTCACGTTCGAGATGCAGCCTCGTCGATTTCCAACAGATCGGTCAAAAATAGCATACATAATCTCACTTCTTACAGGTAAAGCTCTCCATTGGGCAGAGACCATTTGGCAGCAGGACGGGAGTGTAGACCATGAATATCAGGAGTTCACAACCTACTTCTGGGAAGTGTTCACCCAGTCAGCTGATGTTTCCACCACTGGAGAGAAACTATTCAAACTTAATCAAGGTGACACTTCCATTAACGAATATGTCTTGACTTTCAGAACTCTAGCCGCTGCCAGTGGGTGGAACGAGGCTGCGCTCCTGACTAAGTTCAGGCAAGGACTGGACCCACGCCTGAGGCTGCAACTCGCGGCGCACGATGATTCCGTGGGATTAGAGCGGTTCATCCGGACCACCATCCAGGTAGCAAAACGCCTCCAAGAATGCTCCTCTGAACTCTCCCTGCGCCATGAGCCGTCTGCAGTTCTCCGTCCCACAGAGGTGAGGACTGTTCCGGAACCCATGCAAGTGGACCAGCAATCCCTTTACAGACTCAACCCCACTGAAAGACAACGCCGGCTGACCCAAGGACTCTGTCTTTACTGTGCAGAGAGAGGACATGTCCGCCTGACATGTCCTCGACGACCTCCCCGTCCCAAGGTGCGCGAAATTTCATATCTTGATAGACCTATGTCTCCCTTAACGACCAATATAGTCCTTGATACTGCTTCTCTGTCTGTTACAGTAAAGGCACTCCTGTATTCGGGGTCCGCCGGCAATTTTATCTCTACCGAGCTATGTCTCCAACACCATATCCCCATGATCCTCCACCCTACGCAATTCAAGATACGCTGTGTCACCGGGGCTCTGCCTAGGGGTGGATGGGTTCGTTACACCACTCCTCCTATCACCATGCGGGTGGGTTGGTTACATCAAGAACGTCTTGAATTTCTGGTCCTAGAACAGTCCACCTCTGATGTCATTCTTGGGCGTCCATGGCTCCCCAAGCACAACCCCATCATTTCGTGGAACAGTGGCAAAATCCTTAAGTGGGGGTCCGAGTGTATGAACCGGTGTTTCTCCTCAAAACCCAGCCTTTCAGTTAACTCCACATCTGTGGAGAGCCCCATTGATCAGCTCCAAGCGACCATCCCCGAGACCTACTCCCGCTTCAGAGACGTGTTTTGTCCTCTGCGAGCCTCTCAGTTGCCGCCTCATCGGCCATGGGACTGCACCATCGATCTCCTTCCCGGTGAACCAGTGCCCAAGGGAAAGATCTATTCTCTCTCCATTCCCGACCAAAAGGCCATGGAGGTCTACATCAAGGAGGCTACCCAACAGGGTACATCAGGCCATCCACCTCCCCTGCTGCTTCGAGCTTTTTCTTTGTGGCTAAAAAGGATGGGGGGCTCCGCCCGTGCATCGATTACCTCGCCCTCAATAAAATAACGGTAAAGTTCAGTTACCCACTCCCTCTCGTCCCAGGAGCTCTGGATCAGCTACGTGGGGCGCGCATTTTCACCAAGCTAGACCTTCGGAGTGCCTATAACCTCATACGAATACGAGAGGGAGACGAATGAACGACGGCATACATCACTCCAACCGGCCACTATGAATATCTGGTCATGCCTTATGGCCTAGTTAATGCTCCCTCCATATTCCAGGGCTACATGAATGAGGTGTTTCGATCGTTCCTAAATAGGTTCGTTATTATTTACATCGATGACATCCTCATTTACTCAATCGGAACACCGCATCCATGTAGCCGAGGTTCTCCAGAAACTAAGAGAACAACGACTATTCTTGAAGGCTGAAAAGTGCGCATTCCACCAATCCTCCGTGTCATTCCTTGGTTACCACATAAGTTCACACAGCATCAAGATGGATGACAATAAGGTTGAGGCTATCCGGACATGGCCAATCCCAACTAACATAAAACAGCTCCCGCGATTTTTGGGTTTTGCAAATTTTTACCGTAGATTTATTCAAGATTACAGTTCCCTGGTCGCCCCCCTGACGAACCTTTTGAAGGGCAAACCCAAAATCCTTTCCTGGAACACCGAGGCCACACACGCTATGTCTGCTCTCCAGAGGGCGTTCACGTCAGCACCTATCCTAGTTCTCCCAGACCCCACTAAACCATTTCTCGTCGAGGTCGACGCATCCCAGTCAGGAGGCTCATAGAAGGCCTTTAGAATAGTCCAATGTTTTCCTTTTAGCCATTCTTGGGTGTTTTTAGCTGTGTGTTTTGGGTCATTGTCCTGTTGCAAGACCCATGACCTGCGACTGAGACCCAGCTTTCTGACACTGCCCAGCACATTTCTCTCTAGAATCCGTTGATAGTCTTGAGATTTCATTGTACCCTGCACAGATTCAAGACACCCTGTGCCAGATGCAGCAAAGCAGCCCCAGAACATAACAGAGCCTCCTCCATGTTTCACAGTAGGGACGGTGTTCTTTTCTTGATATGCTTCATTTTTCCATCTGTGAACATAGAGCTGATGTGCCTTGGCAAAAAGTTCCATTTTTGTCTCATCTGTCCATAGGACATTCTCCCAGAAGCTTTGTGGCTTGTCAACATGTAGTTTGGCATATTCCAGTCTGGCTTTTTTATGATTTGTTTTCAACAATGGTGTCCTCCTTGGTCATCTCCCATGTAGTCCACTTTGACTCAAACAACGACGGATGGTGCGATCTGACACTGATGTTCCTTGAGCATGAAGTTCACCTTGGATCTCTTTAGCAGTCTTTCTGGGCTCTTTTGTTACCATTCGGATTATCCGTCTCTTTGATTTGTCATCAATTTTCCTCCTGCGGCCACGTCCAGGGAGGTTGGCTACAGTCCCATGGATCTTAAATTTCTGAATAATATGTGCAACTGTAGTCACAGGAGCATCTAGCTGCTTGGAGATGGTCTTATCCTGGCCATTCTGGCCAATAGGCTGTACCTTTAACATGCTCGTCTATAATTTTCTTCGGAATCTCCTGAGACAACCCTTTCCTTCGCTTCCTCTGGTCCATGTTGAGTGTGGTACATACCATGTCACCAAACAACACAGTGACTACCTGGAGCCCTATATATAGGCCCACTAACTGATTACAAGATTGTAGCCACCTGTTATGCTAATTAGTGGACACACCTTGAATTAACATGTCCCTATGGTCTTTTCTAGGGGTACCATCATTTTTGTCCAGGCCTGTTCCATGAGTTAATTTTTTTTAATAATTCAGTTGAAGCATAGTTGAAAAGCAATGTCTGACTTTCATTGGTTAACATTCATAGAATTTTTATTTATTATTACTTTTGTCAGATTAAAGTTATTTCTGTGACCATTGTGAGTTTTTCTTTTATTGACCGAAGGCTACCAACAATTTTGTCTATGTGTGTGTATATATATATATATATATATATATATATATATATATATATATATATATATATATATATATAAAGCAAAGAAAATTATTACATTTGTATTTTCCAATTGTAAAACAGCATAAAAATCACGGGTTTGTCACAACGCGCCGGATTTCGCCCACAACATAGCGCCTCCGAAAATAATCAAAATCACTCCGGTTCTAGCGCCGCCTCTTGGGTTTTGCCGCCTCAGTCACGGCTCGAGCTCACCTGTTACCGATTTGGAGTGATCAGATCGGCTTATTTAAGACGCTGCTAGACACCCACCTGTTGCCAGATTATTGTGCCGTATTGCCCTTATTCTCGCGTTTTGTTTATGTCTCTGTTTCTCCGGTTACGACCCCGCTTTGCTTCCCGTTTTCGGCTCCGTCTTCGCGCTTCGGATTAATGTTATTTGGAATACCGGCTTTTGACCTACGCTCACGTCTGACTACGAGATTGTCTGCCCTTGATGTTTATGTGCCTGTCAGCTCTGATCCCTGCTCGCGTCTAACTGCATGCTTCGGGATTACTTCTCACAAGGAAGCTATAGACTTTAGTGGATTATTTATCAGCTTCCTCATTGACTCCGTGAGTTCATTTGGATTACGGGACAATATTTCCCCGACGTGGATTTGGGCACCGCCCCCCTACCTCTCCGCGCCGGAACGCCCTCTGCTGGCCGTAAGTCTCCTTCCTGATTTCTCTCTCTCTCATTCTCTGCTATTGGATCTGCGTGTTTCCCTCCTAGTGGAAAGCGTGACAGTATAATCTGGCCATTATGGATCCAGCGGAGTTTACCCACTTGAGATCAGCACTGGAAAGTCAGGGAGCGCTCCTGGGTTCACATCAGCGTGACATTCAGGAGGTCACCAGTACCCTTAAAACAGTAACTGAAACCCTGACTTCACTCGCCAACCAAATTCAGCAACTACAAACACCTCCAGCTCCTACCCTAGCTCCTCGCCCCTTGGAAGCCGCAGCTGCCGCATCACCCCATGAGCCACGCCTGCCGGCCCCACCTACCTATGATGGGGATCCTAACACCTGCCGTTCTTTCTTGTCTCAGTGTTCTCTAGTTCTTGAGTTACAGGCTTCGTCTTTTCCTACAGAACGAGCTAAGATGGCATACATTATCACCCTCCTCTCCGGTCGGGCGAGAGAGTGGGGAACCGCTATGTGGGATGCCCAACTGCCCTGCTGTTTCACCTATAAATCATTTACCGAAGAAATGAGAAGGGTTTTTGATTGCTCATCCACCGGACGTCTGGCGGCTGGACAGATATTAACTCTTCAACAGGGAACCCGATCTGTCCATGATTATGCCATTGAGTTTCGCACGTTAGCGGCTTCATGTGGCTGGGACGACCAAGCACTCTTTGACGCATTTCTCCATGGTCTCTCAGATAATGTCAAAGACGAACTGTCAGCACGCGAACCACCTTCCAATCTCCAAGACCTCATTGATTTGGCAGCACGCATTGATGCTCGTAAGCGCCTCAGGCAGCAGGAGCGCAGCCTGAGCCTCTGGCCGTCACCACCCGCAGCTTCCACCAGCTTTATGGAGACCCCTCCTGAACCAATGCAGGTGGGCCGGACCCGTATTTCTCCTGAGGAACGACAACGGAGACGGGATAAGGGAGCATGTTTCTACTGTGGCCAGTTGGGTCATTTCTCACGAAACTGCCCGGTAAAAGGCCAGGCCCCTCGGTAATTTTGGGTGCACCGGGGGGCCCGGATCTTAAATCCTTTCCCAACCATCGCTCCTATTTTTCAGTAACCCTGACCCACAATAACCAATCCCATGACACGTATGCCCTGCTGGATTCAGGGGCCGACCAAAATCTGATCTGCTCTTCACTGGCGAACCTCCTTGGCATTCTTTCCACGCCCCTGAGTCACTCACTCACTGTGCAGGCCCTCGATGGTTGTTTCCTGGCCCCCCATCACTCATCGCACAGAACCAGTCACCTTGCACTTCTCAGGAAACCAATCAGAAGTGATTTCCTTCTTGATTGCTAAAAGCTCCCACGCCCCGCTCGTCTTGGGTCTCCCATGGCTACAGCTACACAATCCTCATGTAGATTGGGTCAATAAGAGAGTTCTGGAATGGAGCACCTCATGCCTATCATCGTGTCTCCGCTCTGCTGTCAAAAGGGCTCCATCCTCTCAGCCTGAGGACCTCTCCAACCTCTCAAACGTCCCAACCGAGTATCACGATCTCTGGAAAGTTTTTAGCAAATCTCACGCAGTCTCGCTACCTCCCCACCGCCCATATGATTGCGCTATTAACCTTCTTCCTGGTACTACCCCGCCCAGGGGGCGATTATATTCTCTCTCACGCCCAAAGAGGGAGGCCATGGATCAATACATTATGGAATCCCTTGCGGTGGGAATCATTCGTCCCTCCTCTTCTCCAGCAGGCGCGGGGTTCTTCTTCGTGGAGAAGAAAGACAAATCTTTACGACCCTGCATCGACTATAGGGGGCTCAACGAAATCACTGTAAAGAATCACTACCCACTCCCTCTCATGTCCTCAGCCTTCGAGTTACTCCAGGATGCACGTGTTTTCACTAAGTTAGACCTTCGAAATGCCTATCACCTAGTGAGGATTCGAGAGGGGGACGAATGGAAGACTGCCTTTAATACACCTACGGGCCACTATGAATACCTCGTGGTTCCCTTCGGACTGACCAACGCCCCGGCTGTCTTCCAGGCCCTGATTAATGATATATTGAGAGACTTCCTTAATGTTTTTGCATTCGTCTACCTTGATGATATTCTGATATTCTCTCGCACCCTGAAGGAACACAGATCCCATGTCCGTCAAGTTCTACAAAGGCTCATGGAGAACAAACTTTACGTCAAGTCCGAGAAATGTGAATTTCATAGCGACTCCACCTCCTTCCTCGGGTTCCTCATATCACCATCAGGTATTCGCATGGACCCAGCTAAGGTAAAGGCAGTCACTGATTGGCCGATACCCTCCTCTAGGCGGGAACTTCTACGTTTTCTGGGCTTCGCCAATTTTTACAGACGTTTCATCCGAAACTATAGCTCCGTGGCAGCACCTCTCACGACCCTCACGTCCACAAAATCGTTGTTTCAATGGAGTGCACTGGCGGACAAGGCCTTTAAGGAACTCAAGCGCCGTTTCACATCTGCCCCTGTCCTCACCTTCCCGGACCCATCCCTACAGTTCGTGGTCGAAGTGGACGCATCAGAAACAGGTGTGGGCGCCGTTCTCTCCCAAAGGTTCCCCAAGGATAACAAACTCCACCCCTGTTCGTTCTTCTCACGCCGACTCTCCTCGTCCGAACGCAATTATGGAATCGGAGACCGCGAGCTGTTAGCCGTAAAGCTAGCACTGGAGGAGTGGAGACACTGGCTGGAGGGGGCGGAACACCCTTTTTTGGTCTGGACAGACCATCGAAATTTAGAATATTTAAGGTCAGCCAAGAGACTTAACTCTCGTCAGGCTCGTTGGTCCTTGTACTTTTCCAGGTTCAATTTTACCTTGTCCTATCGCCCGGGTTCTAAGAATACTAAACCTGATGCCCTCTCTAGACAGTTCTCCCTCCCTATGGATTCCCCCACCCAAGAAACCATTCTCCCTCCACATTGCCTGATGGCTGGCACCCGTTTGGACATAGAGAACCAGGTACTACGCGCGCTTGAACATGAACCAGGTCCAAGCAACGTCCCCCCGAACCGACTCTTCGTCCCAAGCCTTCTCCGTCCTGCTGTATTAAACTGGGCCCACAGCTCCAAGTTGGCATGCCATCCGGGCGTTGCCCGCACTCTATTTCTCACTAAACAACGTTTCTGGTGGTCAACTATCAAGGAGGATGTTCAGGGCTTTGTAGCGTCATGCGATACTTGTTCCAGGAATAAGGCCACTAATCGCCCCCCGGAGGGCCTTCTCAGACCACTCCCTATCCCTCATCGCCCATGGTCTCACATCTCCCTCGATTTTGTTACAGGATTACCACCCTCAGACAATAATACCTGCATCATGACAGTTGTGGACAGATTCTCCAAATCCGCTCACTTCATCTCACTCCCCAAACTCCCTTCAGCTAAAGAAACAGCCGAACTCCTGGTGTCCCATGTTTTCCGACTCCACGGTCTTCCTTCAGACATCGTCTCTGACAGGGGCCCGCAGTTTTCCTCACAATTCTGGAAAGCCTTCTGCAAGCTTATTGGTGCCACGCCCAGCCTATCCTCTGGATTCCACCCCCAGAGCAATGGACAGACTGAAAGGATCAACCAGGAACTAGAGAAGTCTCTTAGAATTCTCATGGAATAGAGCTCTCCCGTGGATAGAATACGCCCACAACTCGCTCCCCACGTCCTCCACCGGAATGTCACCTTTTCAATGCTGTCTGGGATACCAACCGCCTCTGTTCCCTGCTCAAGAGGAGGAAGTCGCAGTGCCCTCTGCCCAAGCGTTCGTCCGGCGCTGTAAAAGGACGTGGCAGCAGGCCCGCTCCCAATTGCGACGCTCAGTAAACATTTTCCGATGTAAAGCCAACCGCCACCGCTCTGCAGCCCCCCGATATCGCATTGGCCAAAGAGTAATGTTATCCACCCGCGACTTACCCCTGAAGACCACATCAAAGAAACTGTCTCCCAGGTATATTGGGCCCTTCTCCATCTCCCGGGTGATCAACCCTGCTGTGTTAAGCTCGCCCTGCCATTATCCATGCGCCGGATCAACCCCACCTTCCATGTGTCTCAGATTCGACGACTGGTCTCCTGTCCATTATCCCCACCACCTCCCCCACCCCCTCCCCCCCGTCTCATCGAGGGGGGGGAGGCTTTCACAGTCCGTAAGCTCCTTAAGTCCCGCCGCCGGGGACGCGGACTACAATACCTAGTGGATTGGGAGGGATACGGACCCGAAGAGAGAAGGTGGATACCCGCCAGATTTATCCTCGACAAATCCCTCATAACTGAGTTTCATAGCATGAACCCAGAGGCCCCGTCTAGAACGCCCAGTGGCGTCCGTAGGGGGGAGGGTACTGTCACAACGCGCCGGATTTCGCCCACAACATAGCGCCTCCGAAAATAATCAAAATCACTCCGGTTCTAGCGCCGCGCCGCCTCTTGGGTTTTGCCGCCTCAGTCACGGCTCGAGCTCACCTGTTACCGATTTGGAGTGATCAGATCGGCTTATTTAAGACGCTGCTAGACACCCACCTGTTGCCAGATTATTGTGCCGTATTGCCCTTATTCTCGCGTTTTGTTTATGTCTCTGTTTCTCCGGTTACGACCCCGCTTTGCTTCCCGTTTTCGGCTCCGTCTTCGCGCTTCGGATTAATGTTATTTGGAATACCGGCTTTTGACCTACGCTCACGTCTGACTACGAGATTGTCTGCCCTTGATGTTTATGTGCCTGTCAGCTCTGATCCCTGCTCGCGTCTAACTGCATGCTTCGGGATTACTTCTCACAAGGAAGCTATAGACTTTAGTGGATTATTTATCAGCTTCCTCATTGACTCCGTGAGTTCATTTGGATTACGGGACAATATTTCCCCGACGTGGATTTGGGCACCGCCCCCCTACCTCTCCGCGCCGGAACGCCCTCTGCTGGCCGTAAGTCTCCTTCCTGATTTCTCTCTCTCTCATTCTCTGCTATTGGATCTGCGTGTTTCCCTCCTAGTGGAAAGCGTGACAGTATAATCTGGCCATTATGGATCCAGCGGAGTTTACCCACTTGAGATCAGCACTGGAAAGTCAGGGAGCGCTCCTGGGTTCACATCAGCGTGACATTCAGGAGGTCACCAGTACCCTTAAAACAGTAACTGAAACCCTGACTTCACTCGCCAACCAAATTCAGCAACTACAAACACCTCCAGCTCCTACCCTAGCTCCTCGCCCCTTGGAAGCCGCAGCTGCCGCATCACCCCATGAGCCACGCCTGCCGGCCCCACCTACCTATGATGGGGATCCTAACACCTGCCGTTCTTTCTTGTCTCAGTGTTCTCTAGTTCTTGAGTTACAGGCTTCGTCTTTTCCTACAGAACGAGCTAAGATGGCATACATTATCACCCTCCTCTCCGGTCGGGCGAGAGAGTGGGGAACCGCTATGTGGGATGCCCAACTGCCCTGCTGTTTCACCTATAAATCATTTACCGAAGAAATGAGAAGGGTTTTTGATTGCTCATCCACCGGACGTCTGGCGGCTGGACAGATATTAACTCTTCAACAGGGAACCCGATCTGTCCATGATTATGCCATTGAGTTTCGCACGTTAGCGGCTTCATGTGGCTGGGACGACCAAGCACTCTTTGACGCATTTCTCCATGGTCTCTCAGATAATGTCAAAGACGAACTGTCAGCACGCGAACCACCTTCCAATCTCCAAGACCTCATTGATTTGGCAGCACGCATTGATGCTCGTAAGCGCCTCAGGCAGCAGGAGCGCAGCCTGAGCCTCTGGCCGTCACCACCCGCAGCTTCCACCAGCTTTATGGAGACCCCTCCTGAACCAATGCAGGTGGGCCGGACCCGTATTTCTCCTGAGGAACGACAACGGAGACGGGATAAGGGAGCATGTTTCTACTGTGGCCAGTTGGGTCATTTCTCACGAAACTGCCCGGTAAAAGGCCAGGCCCCTCGGTAATTTTGGGTGCACCGGGGGGCCCGGATCTTAAATCCTTTCCCAACCATCGCTCCTATTTTTCAGTAACCCTGACCCACAATAACCAATCCCATGACACGTATGCCCTGCTGGATTCAGGGGCCGACCAAAATCTGATCTGCTCTTCACTGGCGAACCTCCTTGGCATTCTTTCCACGCCCCTGAGTCACTCACTCACTGTGCAGGCCCTCGATGGTTGTTTCCTGGCCCCCCATCACTCATCGCACAGAACCAGTCACCTTGCACTTCTCAGGAAACCAATCAGAAGTGATTTCCTTCTTGATTGCTAAAAGCTCCCACGCCCCGCTCGTCTTGGGTCTCCCATGGCTACAGCTACACAATCCTCATGTAGATTGGGTCAATAAGAGAGTTCTGGAATGGAGCACCTCATGCCTATCATCGTGTCTCCGCTCTGCTGTCAAAAGGGCTCCATCCTCTCAGCCTGAGGACCTCTCCAACCTCTCAAACGTCCCAACCGAGTATCACGATCTCTGGAAAGTTTTTAGCAAATCTCACGCAGTCTCGCTACCTCCCCACCGCCCATATGATTGCGCTATTAACCTTCTTCCTGGTACTACCCCGCCCAGGGGGCGATTATATTCTCTCTCACGCCCAAAGAGGGAGGCCATGGATCAATACATTATGGAATCCCTTGCGGTGGGAATCATTCGTCCCTCCTCTTCTCCAGCAGGCGCGGGGTTCTTCTTCGTGGAGAAGAAAGACAAATCTTTACGACCCTGCATCGACTATAGGGGGCTCAACGAAATCACTGTAAAGAATCACTACCCACTCCCTCTCATGTCCTCAGCCTTCGAGTTACTCCAGGATGCACGTGTTTTCACTAAGTTAGACCTTCGAAATGCCTATCACCTAGTGAGGATTCGAGAGGGGGACGAATGGAAGACTGCCTTTAATACACCTACGGGCCACTATGAATACCTCGTGGTTCCCTTCGGACTGACCAACGCCCCGGCTGTCTTCCAGGCCCTGATTAATGATATATTGAGAGACTTCCTTAATGTTTTTGCATTCGTCTACCTTGATGATATTCTGATATTCTCTCGCACCCTGAAGGAACACAGATCCCATGTCCGTCAAGTTCTACAAAGGCTCATGGAGAACAAACTTTACGTCAAGTCCGAGAAATGTGAATTTCATAGCGACTCCACCTCCTTCCTCGGGTTCCTCATATCACCATCAGGTATTCGCATGGACCCAGCTAAGGTAAAGGCAGTCACTGATTGGCCGATACCCTCCTCTAGGCGGGAACTTCTACGTTTTCTGGGCTTCGCCAATTTTTACAGACGTTTCATCCGAAACTATAGCTCCGTGGCAGCACCTCTCACGACCCTCACGTCCACAAAATCGTTGTTTCAATGGAGTGCACTGGCGGACAAGGCCTTTAAGGAACTCAAGCGCCGTTTCACATCTGCCCCTGTCCTCACCTTCCCGGACCCATCCCTACAGTTCGTGGTCGAAGTGGACGCATCAGAAACAGGTGTGGGCGCCGTTCTCTCCCAAAGGTTCCCCAAGGATAACAAACTCCACCCCTGTTCGTTCTTCTCACGCCGACTCTCCTCGTCCGAACGCAATTATGGAATCGGAGACCGCGAGCTGTTAGCCGTAAAGCTAGCACTGGAGGAGTGGAGACACTGGCTGGAGGGGGCGGAACACCCTTTTTTGGTCTGGACAGACCATCGAAATTTAGAATATTTAAGGTCAGCCAAGAGACTTAACTCTCGTCAGGCTCGTTGGTCCTTGTACTTTTCCAGGTTCAATTTTACCTTGTCCTATCGCCCGGGTTCTAAGAATACTAAACCTGATGCCCTCTCTAGACAGTTCTCCCTCCCTATGGATTCCCCCACCCAAGAAACCATTCTCCCTCCACATTGCCTGATGGCTGGCACCCGTTTGGACATAGAGAACCAGGTACTACGCGCGCTTGAACATGAACCAGGTCCAAGCAACGTCCCCCCGAACCGACTCTTCGTCCCAAGCCTTCTCCGTCCTGCTGTATTAAACTGGGCCCACAGCTCCAAGTTGGCATGCCATCCGGGCGTTGCCCGCACTCTATTTCTCACTAAACAACGTTTCTGGTGGTCAACTATCAAGGAGGATGTTCAGGGCTTTGTAGCGTCATGCGATACTTGTTCCAGGAATAAGGCCACTAATCGCCCCCCGGAGGGCCTTCTCAGACCACTCCCTATCCCTCATCGCCCATGGTCTCACATCTCCCTCGATTTTGTTACAGGATTACCACCCTCAGACAATAATACCTGCATCATGACAGTTGTGGACAGATTCTCCAAATCCGCTCACTTCATCTCACTCCCCAAACTCCCTTCAGCTAAAGAAACAGCCGAACTCCTGGTGTCCCATGTTTTCCGACTCCACGGTCTTCCTTCAGACATCGTCTCTGACAGGGGCCCGCAGTTTTCCTCACAATTCTGGAAAGCCTTCTGCAAGCTTATTGGTGCCACGCCCAGCCTATCCTCTGGATTCCACCCCCAGAGCAATGGACAGACTGAAAGGATCAACCAGGAACTAGAGAAGTCTCTTAGAATTCTCATGGAATAGAGCTCTCCCGTGGATAGAATACGCCCACAACTCGCTCCCCACGTCCTCCACCGGAATGTCACCTTTTCAATGCTGTCTGGGATACCAACCGCCTCTGTTCCCTGCTCAAGAGGAGGAAGTCGCAGTGCCCTCTGCCCAAGCGTTCGTCCGGCGCTGTAAAAGGACGTGGCAGCAGGCCCGCTCCCAATTGCGACGCTCAGTAAACATTTTCCGATGTAAAGCCAACCGCCACCGCTCTGCAGCCCCCCGATATCGCATTGGCCAAAGAGTAATGTTATCCACCCGCGACTTACCCCTGAAGACCACATCAAAGAAACTGTCTCCCAGGTATATTGGGCCCTTCTCCATCTCCCGGGTGATCAACCCTGCTGTGTTAAGCTCGCCCTGCCATTATCCATGCGCCGGATCAACCCCACCTTCCATGTGTCTCAGATTCGACGACTGGTCTCCTGTCCATTATCCCCACCACCTCCCCCACCCCCTCCCCCCCGTCTCATCGAGGGGGGGGAGGCTTTCACAGTCCGTAAGCTCCTTAAGTCCCGCCGCCGGGGACGCGGACTACAATACCTAGTGGATTGGGAGGGATACGGACCCGAAGAGAGAAGGTGGATACCCGCCAGATTTATCCTCGACAAATCCCTCATAACTGAGTTTCATAGCATGAACCCAGAGGCCCCGTCTAGAACGCCCAGTGGCGTCCGTAGGGGGGAGGGTACTGTCACAACGCGCCGGATTTCGCCCACAACATAGCGCCTCCGAAAATAATCAAAATCACTCCGGTTCTAGCGCCGCGCCGCCTCTTGGGTTTTGCCGCCTCAGTCACGGCTCGAGCTCACCTGTTACCGATTTGGAGTGATCAGATCGGCTTATTTAAGACGCTGCTAGACACCCACCTGTTGCCAGATTATTGTGCCGTATTGCCCTTATTCTCGCGTTTTGTTTATGTCTCTGTTTCTCCGGTTACGACCCCGCTTTGCTTCCCGATTTCGGCTCCGTCTTCGCGCTTCGGATTAATGTTATTTGGAATACCGGCTTTTGACCTACGCTCACGTCTGACTACGAGATTGTCTGCCCTTGATGTTTATGTGCCTGTCAGCTCTGATCCCTGCTCGCGTCTAACTGCATGCTTCGGGATTACTTCTCACAAGGAAGCTATAGACTTTAGTGGATTATTTATCAGCTTCCTCATTGACTCCGTGAGTTCATTTGGATTACGGGACAATATTTCCCCGACGTGGATTTGGGCACCGCCCCCCTACCTCTCCGCGCCGGAACGCCCTCTGCTGGCTGTAAGTCTCCTTCCTGATTTCTCTCTCTCTCATTCTCTGCTATTGGATCTGCGTGTTTCCCTCCTAGTGGAGAGCGTGACAGGGTTGTGTACTGAGTGAGTAAAACCAATACAAGACATGTTATAGTAAGAAAACTTTCCATCTCTTCCATTCCAGTGATTAAAAATCGGTAACAATGTCAATTTTGGGATCCGCAGAAACTCAGTGGTCTGTGCACAACCTCTCGAGGTTGAGCCTTTCTCTCAATACGCCGTTTTAACGGGTGGTGGGGCTAAGAAACATGCGTCTCAGTTTATTAATCCGTGCTTTCAATTTACGTTTAGTATTCAGTGTGCACCGTTTGTTTGGGTTGTATATCTGTTATGTTACAACTATATTATAACACTTAGAAATACCTTTTCTTTAGGGTAAAGTGACTGATGTGCCTAATTTTTTTCAGCAGAGCCTCTGTTTCATCTGAATAATCCACAACTTCTCATGAATATGTAAGTCCTCATTACCACATACACACAGATCAACACAAGTAAACCAAATGAATGTTACACATGATAAATCTAAGGGCTCACTATGTTAACATTTACTTTGCTTAAATTTGATGCAAATAAGAAATGCCTGTTGAAGATCTTGGTGAACACCCCAGCTAGTGTTGATATAAATCCTTCTTAGAGTGGATCTCACCTGATGACATTCGAAGATGAGTACTGGCTCCTCTTTGGGAGGTTGTGCTGTCTAACTCTGCTGGTGTGATTGTCAAAGCTCACAAAGAACTGGTTCAGGGCATCAGGAAACATGCTGTCATGGCTGCAGTGGTCATCATCATCATCATCTATACCGCTTAATCCTGTATTCAGGGTCACGGGGGGCCTGGAGCCTATCCCAGGAGACTTAGAGTACAGGCGGGGTACACCCTGGACAGGGTGCCAATCCATCGCAGGGGGCTGCAGTGGTTTTTAATTTTATTCCAGAGCTGAATTCTTTGCTGCATCCTGAGACGATTTATGTGTGGGTTGCTTCTCAGTCAACGGAGTGGACTCAGTCACAATTTTGCCTAAGAACACAGACATGAATAAAGAATGGTTCAAAAACATCCTCAGAGAGCAATTTCTCTCAACCATCCAAGAACAGTTTGGTGATGAACAATGCCTTTTCCAGCATAATGAAGCATCATCAGGCAAATGCAATAACTAAGTGCCTTGGGGAACAAAACATCAAAAATTTAAATCGGGGGGAAACTCTCCAGACTTTGTCTCATTGACAAACACAATCCCACAAATTCTTACAAATTCCAAACATTGATTATGCAAGAATGAGCTGCCACATCAGTCAGGATGTGGCCCAGAGGTTGATTGACAGCATGCCAATGCAAACTGCAGAGATCTTGAAAAAGCCTTTGACACTTATGAAATTCTTGTAATTATATTTCATTATACATGAGTAACATCTGACAAAAAGATCTAAAAACACTGAAACAGCAGTCTTTGTGAAAATTAATAGTGTCATTCACAAAACCTTTGGTCACAGCTGTACAATCCCTAATGTGCCATCATTGGGTTTCTTGTGACACTCACATGCCCTCCTGCTGCTTCATCATGACATCAGGTACATTTGCATATGATGGTCAAACATTTCAAAGACATTTTGCTTTGCATAAGAAAAGCAGCATCTCTGTGTGATGTGTTTGGTGATCAGGAGCACCTTGGCTTTTTCATCTCATTACTTTCCTTTACACCTCACTTTAGTTTACATGTTATTCACCTTTCAGCAATTTGACTCCAGAGTTTGTCCTTTAAGGATCAGTAACACTGTTATATAATATGCTGGAGCCACACTTACATGGATCAGCCACAACACTAACACCACCGACAGGTTGACTGAATAACACTGATTATGAATTATATACCTATGAACTACTGATAGGATCATAGGCACCCAAGACTCACATACACCAATGGGGACCAAAGGCCAGCCCATCTGGTCTAATCCCACAGAAAATTCAAGCAGCCTAAACTGCTCAAAAAGGTACCGTTCGGGTTTACTAAGATCATTGTCTGAGTCTGTGTCTCCCGTAACAGAAGGTCAGACCTAAAGAACAATGAACCCGACGGGTCCGGACCCATTACTCGAGCTGGTGGAGCGACTACGCCAAGTCTTCTCCTCCACCGAACCACTTCCTTCAACAACCACTTCTTCGGCAGCTCCAACCGCTGGCGCCAGTCCCATGGCAGCGCCACCGCATTACGGTGGTGAGACAGAGAACTGCAACGGATTTCTGCTCCAGTGCGACCTCACGTTCGAGATGCAGCCTCGTCGATTTCCAACAGATCGGTCAAAAATAGCATACATAATCTCACTTCTTACAGGTAAAGCTCTCCATTGGGCAGAGACCATTTGGCAGCAGGACGGGAGTGTAGACCATGAATATCAGGAGTTCACAACCTACTTCCGGGAAGTGTTCACCCAGTCAGCTGATGTTTCCACCACTGGAGAGAAACTATTCAAACTTAATCAAGGTGACACTTCCATTAACGAATATGTCTTGACTTTCAGAACTCTAGCCGCTGCCAGTGGGTGGAACGAGGCTGCGCTCCTGACTAAGTTCAGGCAAGGACTGGACCCACGCCTGAGGCTGCAACTCGCGGCGCACGATGATTCCGTGGGATTAGAGCGGTTCATCCGGACCACCATCCAGGTAGCAAAACGCCTCCAAGAATGCTCCTCTGAACTCTCCCTGCGCCATGAGCCGTCTGCAGTTCTCCGTCCCACAGAGGTGAGGACTGTTCCGGAACCCATGCAAGTGGACCAGCAATCCCTTTACAGACTCAACCCCACTGAAAGACAACGCCGGCTGACCCAAGGACTCTGCCTTTACTGTGCAGAGAGAGGACATGTCCGCCTGACATGTCCTCGACGACCTCCCCGTCCCAAGGTGCGCGAAATTTCATATCTTGATAGACCTATGTCTCCCTTAACGACCAATATAGTCCTTGATACTGCTTCTCTGTCTGTTACAGTAAAGGCACTCCTGTATTCGGGGTCCGCCGGCAATTTTATCTCTACCGAGCTATGTCTCCAACACCATATCCCCATGATCCTCCACCCTACGCAATTCAAGATACGCTGTGTCACCGGGGCCCTGCCTAGGGGTGGATGGGTTTGTTACACCACTCCTCCATGCGGGTGGGTTGGTTACATCAAGAACGTCTTGAATTTCTGGTCCTAGAACAGTCCACCTCTGATGTCATTCTTGGGCGTCCATGGCTCGCCAAGCACAACCCCATCATTTCGTGGAACAGTGGCGAAATCCTTAAGTGGGGGTCCGAGTGTATGAACCGGTGTTTCTCCTCAAAACCCAGCCTTTCAGTTAACTCCACATCTGTGGAGAGCCCCATTGATCAGCTCCAAGCGACCATCCCCGAGACCTACTCCCGCTTCAGAGACGTGTTTTGTCCTCTGCGAGCCTCTCAGTTGCCGCCTCATCGGCCATGGGACTGCACCATCGATCTCCTTCCCGGTGAACCAGTGCCCAAGGGAAAGATCTATTCTCTCTCCATTCCCGAGCAAAAGGCCATGGAGGTCTACATCAAGGAGGCTACCCAACAGGGTACATCAGGCCATCCACCTCCCCTGCTGCTTCGAGCTTTTTCTTTGTGGCTAAAAAGGATGGGGGGCTCCGCCCGTGCATCGATTACCTCGCCCTCAATAAAATAACGGTAAAGTTCAGTTACCCACTCCCTCTCGTCCCAGGAGCTCTGGATCAGCTACGTGGGGCGCGCATTTTCACCAAGCTAGACCTTCGGAGTGCCTATAACCTCATTCGAATACGAGAGGGAGACGAATGAACGACGGCATACATCACTCCAACCGGCCACTATGAATATCTGGTCATGCCTTATGGCCTAGTTAATGCTCCCTCCATATTCCAGGGCTACATGAATGAGGTGTTTCGATCGTTCCTAAATAGGTTCGTTATTATTTACATCAATGACATCCTCATTTACTCAATCGGAACACCGCATCCATGTAGCCGAGGTTCTCCAGAAACTAAGAGAACAACGACTATTCTTGAAGGCTGAAAAGTGCGCATTCCACCAATCCTCCGTGTCATTCCTTGGTTACCACATAAGTTCACACAGCATCAAGATGGATGACAATAAGGTTGAGGCTATCCGGACATGGCCAATCCCAACTAACATAAAACAGCTCCCGCGATTTTTGGGTTTTGCAAATTTTTACCGTAGATTTATTCAAGATTACAGTTCCCTGGTCGCCCCCCTGACGAACCTTTTGAAGGGCAAACCCAAAATCCTTTCCTGGAACACCGAGGCCACACACGCTATGTCTGCTCTCCAGAGGGCGTTCACGTCAGCACCTATCCTAGTTCTCCCAGACCCCACTAAACCATTTCTCGTCGAGGTCGACGCATCCCAGTCAGGAGGCTCATAGAAGGCCTTTAGAATAGTCCAATGTTTTCCTTTTAGCCATTCTTGGGTGTTTTTAGCTGTGTGTTTTGGGTCATTGTCCTGTTGCAAGACCCATGACCTGCGACTGAGACCCAGCTTTCTGACACTGCCCAGCACATTTCTCTCTAGAATCCGTTGATAGTCTTGAGATTTCATTGTACCCTGCACAGATTCAAGACACCCTGTGCCAGATGCAGCAAAGCAGCCCCAGAACATAACAGAGCCTCCTCCATGTTTCACAGTAGGGACGGTGTTCTTTTCTTGATATGCTTCATTTTTCCGTCTGTGAACATAGAGCTGATGTGCCTTGGCAAAAAGTTCCATTTTTGTCTCATCTGTCCATAGGACATTCTCCCAGAAGCTTTGTGGCTTGTCAACATGTAGTTTGGCATATTCCAGTCTGGCTTTTTTATGATTTGTTTTCAACAATGGTGTCCTCCTTGGTCATCTCCCATGTAGTCCACTTTGACTCAAACAACAACGGATGGTGCGATCTGACACTGATGTTCCTTGAGCATGAAGTTCACCTTGGATCTCTTTAGCAGTCTTTCTGGGCTCTTTTGTTACCATTCGGATTATCCGTCTCTTTGATTTGTCATCAATTTTCCTCCTGCGGCCACGTCCAGGGAGGTTGGCTACAGTCCCATGGATCTTAAATTTCTGAATAATATGTGCAACTGTAGTCACAGGAGCATCTAGCTGCTTGGAGATGGTCTTATCCTGGCCATTCTGGCCAATAGGCTGTACCTTTAACATGCTCGTCTATAATTTTCTTCGGAATCTCCTGAGACAACCCTTTCCTTTGCTTTCTCTGGTCCATGTTGAGTGTGGTACATACCATGTCACCAAACAACACAGTGACTACCTGGAGCCCTATATATAGGCCCACTAACTGATTACAAGATTGTAGCCACCTGTTATGCTAATTAGTGGACACACCTTGAATTAACATGTCCCTATGGTCTTTTCTAGGGGTACCATCATTTTTGTCCAGGCCTGTTCCATGAGTTAATTTTTTTAATAATTCAGTTGAAGCATGGTTGAAAAGCAATGTCTGACTTTCATTGGTTAACATTCATAGAATTTTTATTTATTATTACTTTTGTCAGATTAAAGTTATTTCTGTGACCATTGTGAGTTTTTCTTTTATTGACCGAAGGCTACCAACAATTTTGTCTATGTGTGTGTGTATATATATATATATATATATATATATATATATATATAAAGCAAAGAAAATTATTACATTTGTATTTTCCAATTGTAAAACAGCATAAAAATCACGGGTTGTGTACTGAGTGAGTAAAACCAATACAAGACATGTTATAGTAAGAAAATTTTCCATCTCTTCCATTCCAGTGATTAAAAATCGGTAACAATGTCAATTTTGGGATCCGCAGAAACTCAGTGGTCTGTGCACAACCTCTCGAGGTTGAGCCTTTCTCTCAATACGCCGTTTTAACGGGTGGTGGGGCTAAGAAACACGCGTCTCAGTTTATTAATCCGTGCTTTCAATTTAGGTTTAGTATTCAGTGCGCACCGTTTGTTTGGGTTGTATATCTGTTATGTTACATCTATATTATAACACTTAGAAATACCTTTTCTTTAGGGTAAAGTGACTGATGTGCCTAATTTTTTTCAGCAGAGCCTCTGTTTCATCTGAATAATCCACAACTTCTCATGAATATGTAAGACCTCATTACCACATACACACAGATCAACACAAGTAAACCAAATGAATGTTACACATGATAAATCTAAGGGCTCACTATGTTAACATTTACTTTGCTTAAATTTGATGCAAATAAGAAATGCCTGTTGAAGATCTTGGTGAACACCCCAGCTAGTGTTGATATAAATCCTTCTTAGAGTGGATCTCACCTGATGACATTCGAAGATGAGTACTGGCTCCTCTGTGGGAGGTTGTGCTGTTTAACTCTGCTGGTGTGATTGTCAAAGCTCACAAAGAACTGGTTCAGGGCATCAGGAAACATGCTGTCATGGCTGCAGTGGTCATCATCATCATCATCTATACCGCTTAATCCTGTATTCAGGGTCACGGGGAGCCTGGAGCCTATCCCAGGAGACTTAGAGTACAGGCGGGGTACACCCTGGACAGGGTGCCAATCCATCGCAGGGGGCTGCAGTGGTTTTTAATTTTATTCCAGAGCTGAATTCTTTGCTGCATCCTGAGACGATTTATGTGTGGGTTGCTTCTCAGTCAACGGAGTGGACTCAGTCACAATTTTGCCTAAGAACACAGACATGAATAAAGAATGGTTCAAAAACATCCTCAGAGAGCAATTTCTCTCAACCATCCAAGAACAGTTTGGTGATGAACAATGCCTTTTCCAGCATAATGAAGCATCATCAGGCAAATGCAATAACTAAGTGCCTTGGGGAACAAAACATCAAAAATTTAAATCGGGGGGAAACTCTCCAGACTTTGTCTCATTGACAAACACAATCCCACAAATTCTTACAAATTCCAAACATTGATTATGCAAGAATGAGCTGCCACATCAGTCAGGATGTGGCCCAGAGGTTGATTGACAGCATGCCAATGCAAACTGCAGAGATCTTGAAAAAGCCTTTGACACTTATGAAATTCTTGTAATTATATTTCATTATACATGAGTAACATCTGACAAAAAGATCTAAAAACACTGAAACAGCAGTCTTTGTGAAAATTAATAGTGTCATTCACAAAACCTTTGGTCACAGCTGTACAATCCCTAATGTGCCATCATTGGGTTTCTTGTGACACTCACATGCCCTCCTGCTGCTTCATCATGACATCAGGTACATTTGCATATGATGGTCAAACATTTCAAAGACATTTTGCTTTGCATAAGAAAAGCAGCATCTCTGTGTGATGTGTTTGGTGATCAGGAGCACCTTGGCTTTTTCATCTCATTACTTTCCTTTACACCTCACTTTAGTTTACATGTTATTCACCTTTCAGCAATTTGACTCCAGAGTTTGTCCTTTAAGGATCAGTAACACTGTTATATAATATGCTGGAGCCACACTTACATGGATCAGCCACAACACTAACACCACCGACAGGTTGACTGAATAACACTGATTATGAATTATATACCTATGAACTACTGATAGGATCATAGGCACCCAAGACTCACATACACCAATGGGGACCAAAGGCCAGCCCATCTGGTCTAATCCCACAGAAAAATCAAGCAGCCTAAACTGCTCAAAAAGGTACTGCTGGCAATCATAGAAAGGCACCAGAACAGCCAGTGCACCACAGCCCATCACACGGCGCCCAGCAGGCAAAGAGTTCAAGATTGTTATCTGCAGATCCCAATCCGATTAAGCCCCATGGGATGCACCAGACAAACATGCCTGATCCATTAAGGACCCACTCCACAACACTGTAGTGATGAGCAGACCCCAAAGAGCACAAACAATCGATCACATTCCAGAACCTCTCCCCCAGACATCATGGAACCATCCCAATAACCTTATCTCATTCAGGAACATAAAGGAGAGCTTGTAAAACTAAGCTGCAGGAAACTTAACCAGGCATGGGACAGGAAGTTTGCTGTGCCTGAAGCCACACTAAAGCTAGAGGCCTCAAACTAGACCATGGCGTAAATTGGCGATCCTGTAAACAAAGTGGACAGTTGGGGGGAACCACTAAGTTACACTTTGACCATCTCATTGACCCCAGGACACAGGATGTCCCGTGTTTCTCCCTGTCAATGAACAAAGAGGAAATACAGCAGGAAAACTATTTAAACAATCTTTAAGGTGTGCCAGTATGGCAAAATACTAGATACATATACTCAGTATGTTTTACATCTGTGTGTTATGTTTGATTATTCTGCATAAGGTATTATATCAGCATTTACAAACCCTGTTTATTAAACAAAGCTATAAATGAGTGTGTAAGATAGGGGATGTGTGGTATCAATCGAGAGCTTATTTTATTAAAAGAACAGTGGTGTACACGGAAAATTGATCTTATGAACAAGAGCTCATGTAAAATTACTTTACAAAAGGTAATTAAAAGTGTAATCGGCTTGGCCCCACCTGACAGCCGTAAACCCGGCCTAATGTATGCGCAAAAGGGTGAACCAAGTGAGGCGTAGCTAAGCCCCGCAAGCACATCTGATTGGACCAATCATCCGTGGGACGGACTGACACAAACGGTCAAAACTCGGTGTCCAGACTCGTCCAAGCATGTCATTCTACATCGTCGTCCACGTCTTCGTCATGACCACTTGAAGGAAGCAAGCTCGCCGCTCGGGCTTCCGGTCTTGCGGGCGCTACGCCAACTTCGCTGATGTCATCCGCTCTTTGAGAACTCTCACTGAGACTTCGTGCCAGAACTGCAACGAAGAAACCCACAGAAGTTCCAGAGCACGCCATCGGTAACCAGGCAACCAAGCCTCAACGAAGGGCTTTCCTGAAAGACATCATTTCAACCACAGAGCACCAACCAATCAGCAATGCCGTGATTCCCTTCACCTGAGGCGAACCACAAGATGAGAGCGAAATGTAACGCAAGTATACAAACCAAGCTGCATATCTTGCTGAAAAATGCTGCTCATTTCAAAACAAAAACCGTAAGGTTAAACCCAAGACTCTGCTCTTGTGACTTTCTCAGGTCTCATGACCAGTACTAGAAAACGTCAATAACTTTCATTCTTTAAACTGTTGTGTGTATGTGTTTAATAGCATAGTTTCATGTATCGTAGATTAGTTCAAATAAATTCTTGTTTATTGATAAAAAAAACTGTTGTCCTGGTTGTGTATTTTTAGGTTTAAACATTTGCCCAGATCTTAAGTTACCTTGCTCATAATTGAGAAATATCAGGTTTTGTGTTATCATTAGTGGCCACGTGATAAGCAGAACTGGTAAGATACACTAAATTGTGCTAAACGCTGGACGGGCAGCCGATAAAGTGTACGCAATAACTATTAACCCAGTTTAATGAAATTACCCGAATCCTTAAAGATTCGATTCACCTCTGAACCAGAGCTGAAAACCCTACATACATGGTGGAGAATGCGTTGGCATTGAGTCCCCATTTAAAATACTACACCCACAACACCCAATGTATCCACTGCCATTGTCCTTGTGGCACCTCCCCAGGCCAGAGCCTCCCTGGGCTATTAGGATAACTCAAAACCTTTTTTCTGGTTTTAATATTAATGTTTTTTAAGTTATGGCTGATCAGTATATACAATAAGCATGGGTACAGAGGGAGACGACATAAGCCTTCTTCCATTTGGTGATAAACTCAGATGTTTATTTGTGATAAATTTATTTTCTTTAGGCAAATGGGTAGATGTAAACTTGTAAGCACCTTTGTCTTACTTTACATAAAACTTGGCTAAACCAAATCAGAAATTAAATCAAGGTCAAAGTGGTGTGTATGTCTGTGTGTGTGTATGTGTGTGTTTATGTGTGTGTGTTAGGAAAGACTCTCGGGCAAGGAAGCAAAAAGTAGGGATGCAGGAGAATTAAAAACTTTCCATAACATTAAAAGTTCTTTAAATTCCTTCTAAAAGAATATTATGCATAGCAGAATATTATTATTATTATTATTATTATTATTATTATTATTATTAAGACAGCTGTGCATGGGGGAACCTGTGAATATAATCCAGGGTGCTGAATAGTCCACAGGGGGCTGAGATCTCAGTTTTGAGGACTTCGCAGTCTTTGGCGTCATCTGTCTTGAAGGCAAAATACAGATCTAGCCATTAAGAACGGATGCGGGAAGCTGGAAAAATGACATGCATTACCTGTAGGGGGCAGTCGTGTTTCAATCTGAGGTATTGTGTGTCTATTGAAACCGACAATGTGTTAATCTTTCTTAGGTGCCCATTGACAGAAGGCGACAGAGCTCATAAACGTGTCAAGCTCAAACCGTAAATACTGATATGTATTTCTTTTTAATTTTCTTCTCTCCTTCATTGATGATTCTTCTTTGACTGCACTTTCTCCATTCAGTATTATTATTCTTATTATTAGTAGTAGTAGTAATAGTACTAATGCTGTGAATTTATTATTATTATTGTAACACACCCACGTGTGTGTGCAAAAAGTTGAAGTACAACAAAGAATACAAAAGTGTATGATAAGCTAACCTAAAACAATATTGTTTTATTGTGTATATGCGCTTTAAATAAACACTAAACAATAAACACTGCCTTTTGCAAAGTGAAAGTGAGTTGCGTGTGTGCGCTTTTGATCAAAAGTCTAATAAACACGTGTGCAGATATGAGCAGTTTTATCAATAAAACTGAAGACATACTCCCCAGAAATGCAACAAACTCAAAAATATTCAAGATTCAAAGAACTTTATTAATCCCAAAGGGTAATTGCTTATTCCAGGTTACAGTTGCTCACCCTTGTGTCACGAACTGTAGGGTAGCCCGGGCTGTTGTTAACGCCAAGGGCTTAAATAAGGGCATAGGCGCAGAGAGTTGTTAAATCAAAAAGAGTCTTTTAATAACAAAATAAGACAAGACAGGAACAGAAAACAAATCAAACACAGAAACTCTCCAAACGTAAAACAGTCTCTTACAAACAAAACATACAGGCTCTTTTAGAACAAACAGGGATCACACAAGACATACAGGCTCTCCAGAGCAGGACCCATTCGCGCCCCTGTGGGCGACACGCACACACCCGCGCCGCTGTGGGCGACACGCACACACCCGCGCCCCTGTGGGCGAAACCACACACACCCGCACCCCTATGGGCGAAACCACACACACTCCAGCTCCTATGGGCGAAACCACACACACTCCAGCTCCTATGGGCGAAACCACACACACTCCAGCTCCTATGGGCGAAACCACACACACTCCAGCTCCTATGGGCGAAACCACACACACTCGCCCTCCTATGAGCGGCCATACACACACTCGCGCTCCTAGGAGCGGCCATACACACACTCGCGCTCCTAGGAGCGGCCATACACACACTCGCGCTCCTAGGAGCGGTAACACACTCTAAGAGCATATCCGGGCTTAGAGCAGGCACAAGCTGAGAACCCACACGCAGACTGAGACACACACACACACACACACACACACACACACACATAGGCAGAGACACACTCACACACAGGCAGAGACACACACACACACACACACAGGCAGAGACACACACACACACACACACAGGCAGAGACACACACACGCACACACACACAGGCAGAGACACACACACACAGGCAGAGACACACACACACACACACACACAGAGGCAGAGGCACACACACACACACAGGCAGAGGCACACACACACACACAGGCAGAGACACACACACACACACACACACACACACAGGCCGAGACACACACACACACACACACACACACAGGCAGAGACACACACACACACACACACAGGCAGAGACACACACACACACACACAGGCAGAGACACACACAAACTCACACACAGGCAGAGACACACACAAACTCACACGCAGGCAGAGACACACAGAGGCTTAGAACACAAACACATCACAAACCATATAGAGCCTTCTAAACATAAAACCAAACTCAACAAAACCCAAATTAAACCACAAAACAAACACCGACCAAAGTAATGCCCTCTTAACATAATTAATGCTCGACTCAGTTTCCCAGAATAACCAGCTATTTATAACTACTCTAATGAGCGACCTCGGTTCAGGTGAGCTCAGTCATCACCTGACCGAGGTGCCTTCTGGGAAACTGAGTCTACAAACAGAACTACAAAAACTAACAAACATAAATATCCACAGTGCCCTCTAGGGGCAGTCCCTTACAGTTGGGATGAAAGATCTCCTATGACGCTCTGTGGAACACTTGATGGTAATCAGTCTCTGGCTGAAATTGCTCCTCTGGTCAGCGAAAACACTGTATAGTGGGTCAGAAGGATTGTTCAAAATGGATTGTACTTTCGACAGAATTCTCCTCTTCGCTACTACATCCACAGAGTCGAGCTCCATGCCTAGCACAGATCCAGCCTTTTTAATTCCCTTGTCAAGTCTGTTCCTGTCCGATACCTTTACACTACAGCCCCAACAGACCACTGCGTAAAAGATGACAATATATGCTACTCGCTGAATACTGTAATAAAGGCGGACTCACACAGATAAGTGAAGGGATGAGGGTTTATTAACAACTTGGAATTCAACGGCAATGTTCGTGAGACATAGAGAGCTTTTGCAGGTACGAACAATATGCACTGGTTACTACCACAGAAGGAGAAACGATGACTGATGCGAGCGGCGAGGAGTTGGTTTTGGAGGATGTCGAGCTTCCGCAACGGGCAGATATCACGGATTCCCGGAATGGAAGACAACGGAGACAAATCGAGACACTGCTTGGAAACACAAGGAGCACAGGTAAGTATTACGATGAGTGAACTCTTTCTTACTTGTAATCCTTTAGAAAGTCGGTCCACTTTCTCGCGTACGAGCCCGGACACTGAGCGCTGTGAGGCGTGTGCTTTTATGGGTGTGTGTAGATCGCCTTCAGGTGGCGGTGATTAGAATTCTGGTGATGATGGGCGTTGTTCTCGGCTTGGCTCGGAGTCTGGCCCGACTGTGACAAATACAACGTGACAGCATGCAGAATCCCTGGGCTTTGACTGATCTTTCTCCATTCCTTATTATTAGTAGTAGTAGTAAAAATGCTGGGTTTCTGTAAACACCTCATTGGGTTGCTTATGCTGGGTCAAAATTCTGGAGTATTTCGGGTACTTTAATCACACTGTTGGGTTGCTTTTGCTATGAATACTAAAAGTGCTACATGATTAAACTCAATGCAAAAAACGGAAAAAGAAATGTCTCCGTTTCCTCCCCAGACCTTTTGTCTGCATCACAATGAACTGAAGCTTAGCACGTCTTCTTTCCTTGGGTTATTAAGTAACATGTAAGTGAAATATATTCCGCATATAGGCCTAAATATAATTTTTTTTTATGGACAGATCTAGTATGCTGCAATTTCCGCTGGTTTCAAAACACAAAGTTTTTGGCGATTTGCGCTCCAGACAATCCCCAGGCACTCTGAGCTCATGTACCCACCCAATGCAGCCACACCTTGGAATGAACTTCTGAAAATGACTGCTGGCTAACTATCTCTGCAGTGGTTAAAACAAAGTATTAATTTCCTTTGGGGTATTTCTAACAGGCAATCTACTGTATTTACATTATGTGAAGTTGTGTACATTTTGGGACTTTTTTAAAAACAAAATGGTTCTATCTACTAAACTACATGGATGTTAATTTCCCACTGGGTGGGTCAAGTAAAATAATCCAGCACCTAAACATTTAACCCAGCAGTTTTAAGAGGGTAACATAAAAAATATTCCATTTGTAAAATAGCATAAAGAGCAAAAGTTATTAAAAGCAATATAACAAAGGTTATGGTAAATAAATACTCAGACTCTTCCACTGCAGGGATTAAAAAAGAGTAACAATGTAAATTTTAGAATCTGTAGAAGCTCAGTGGTCCGCACACAACCTCTCCCTGCATCTCGGTTCATTCATACAGATGTACCTGTTTTACAGTACATGGAAATTTACCCTGACAAAGAGCCATATAAGGACAGTGCAAGCTGGCACACCTAAAATAGATGCAGAATGATTTTTTCATAGTCTAAATATTTTTTTTACACTTGTGCTATTGTTGTTTACTTACAATATTTGTTAATTTAAAAATGTAGTTTAAATGAGGTTTGGGCTCCGGGATGTTGAGCATATTTCCTACGTAGTCTCATCAGAGCTCTACCGCCCGCTTGGTTCATCTTCATAGTTGGATTTGATATTTTTCTAGTTTAATTCATAAATTATGTTCATAAGAATGAAATGAGATGGCCTAAATCGTGCTTTAAAATTTCTCTAAAATTAATTTAAAATCGGCGTGTTTAAACTCGCGGCTTGCACTTTCACTTTACAGAAGGCAGCGTTTTGATCAAAAGGCTGATAAACGCGTGCGATTTATCGATAAAAATGCAAACATACTCCCCCAGAAATACAAATACAAATATATAGGCTACTCGCTAGATAAACGCTGGCTTTTATTGCTAGATAAACGCTGGCGCACTCCGATGTAAGCCGGATTATTCAAGTCATAATATAATATAACATAGATTTGCTTTGTAGTTTATTTTTTTGTGTGCATAAGAATTGAATTTCAATTAATGCTTCATGATTCTCCAGATGGCTAGTTCTCCGCTGCCCAAGACTTCCAAGACAATCTACCAGGTTTGTGCATAATAAAACTGTCCATACAGTAAATAAAAAGAAAAGTATCAAAATCAAATAGTATCAAACATTTTTTTTTTTTTTTTTTATTTTGCTCAGGAAAAATTTTTTAGGCAGAGATGTCCGCTCTATCTTGTTAATTCATCTATCCCCCCCGCCCGCTTCCACCCAACAATATTTGCCAACAGCGCACCCAGTTTGATAAATTCCCACCTGTCGTGAATGAAAGGTGAGAAGAGATTATGCAGAATCAAGTAAATCACAAATTGCATGGTATGTTGTAAAATATTAATAAAACAGTATTAGACAAAAATATATGTTATGGTAATATAGACATTGAAAAAGCTATTTACACATGAGTGCACAAATGCAAAGCAAATGCACTTATTAATTTATTGTGTATATTTAACTTCATTCAGCCATTTAAGTTATATGGAAAATAAAAAATAAAAGACGTGCCTAACAGCCCACTATTATTTTTTGTTTAAATTTAAAGTTGCCCGTGCATGTGTGCAAGAAGACAAAGTACAACAAAAAATACAAAAATGTATAATTATTAATAAAATTAGCATAAAAAACAACATTGTTTCCAGTGCTGAAGCAACCAGGATTTTGATTTTGTTTTACTATCTATCTGTCACGAACTAACTGGAGATGAATCAGAAGACTAGCAGTTAGCCCTGTAGCGTGGATGGTAAACCCAAACGCGGAAGTAATGCGAGTAGGCAGGATAACCACACTGGTTATTATTAGAACTCTCCCGAAGCGAGAGCAAGAGTTTACACAAATAAACCCGTGTTCTAAATACACACACCCAATCGGAAGCGATAACCCAAGAAAGTGAGTACTCACGTTTAGACGAGCGAGGCATCAGCGATAGCATGGGCAAAACTCAATGACTGAGCAATGTGAAGCGCCATCTTGTTTCCTTTCATGCTTCCTGAAACACGACCGTATTACGTCCGGGTCCTAGTGCCGGTCATGTTACGAGTGTGCATGACAGTACCCCCCCTGTCCAGGACCGACTCTCGACGGTCCTGGGGTGGAGGATACCCGACGACGGTAGTCCCGAATGAGTTCAGGGTCTAGGACGAACCGAGCCGGAATCCAAGATCGCTCCTCGGGACTGTAACCTTCCCAATGCACCAGGTACTGGAGCCCTCTGCCCCGAGGACGTGAGTCAAGGATCCGGCGAACGGTGTAGGCGGGACCACCCTCAATGATATGGGGAGGAGGAGCAGGGTGGGTGGGGGTAACCATTGGTGAAGTGATGAAGGGTTTGAGCTGGGAGGTGTGGAATACCGGATGGATCCGGAGCGCCGCAGTCAGCTGGAGCCGGTAGGTGACAGGGTTAATCCGGAGGTTGATGCGATATGGTCCGATGAATCTTGGTGACAACTTTCTTGATTCAGTCTGCTGGTGTAGGTTTTTTGTTGATAGCCATACCTTATCACCTACTTGGTACATTCGTCCCGTTGGGTGTCGACTTCGATGTTGTAGAGTGTAGCGGCAGTTAGCCTGTTGAATGGCGTCGTTTGCTTGTCTCCATAGCCGTCGACACCGGCGAACCAACTGTTGGGCCGACGCTACTTCCACCTCCGGTTCTTGATGGTCGAACATCGGAGGTTGGAAGCCGTAGGATACCTCAAATGGGCTTAGGTTGGTGGCAGAAGACATGTGGAGGTTGTGAGACAGCTCAGCCCAAATGAGGTAGCGGGCCGAGGAGCACTGGCGATTAGCAATGAAGCCTCTCAGGTAGCGCTCCAGTTGTTGGTTGGTTCGCTCCGTCTGACCGTTAGTCTGTGGATGGTAACCGGAGGACAGACTGCAGGTGGAATTGATCAGACGGCAGAAGGCCTTCCAGAACCGAGACGTGAACTGGGGCCCCCTGTCCGAGACGATGTCCTTTGGGAACCCATGCAGGAGGACTACGCGCTCTAATATCAGCTTGGCTGTCCTTTTAGCTGACAGGAGACCGGAGAGGGCCACCAGGTGAACAGCTTTGGAGAACCGGTTGACGATGGTGAGGATGGTGTCTCTTCCTTCGGAAACCGGCAGGCCCGTGATGAAGTCAACGGCAATGTGTGTCCAGGGTCGGCGGGGAACCGGGAGTGGTTGAAGTTCCCCTGGCGATGGTCGGCTGCTGTCCTTGGACCTGGCACACACTGGGCACGCCTGGACGAACTCGTCTATGTCCTTCCTCATATTGGGCCACCAGAAGGCACGTTGGACGAAAAGTAGGGTGCGCCGCTTTCCGGGGTGTCCAGCAAGTGGGGAGGAGTGTCCCCACTGTAGTACTTCGGCCCTGATGGCGTTGGGTACATAGAGTCGGCCAGGCGGCACACCTGCCGGTTCGGTCTCCGTAGCTTGTGTCTGGCGGACCCTCGTTTCCAGGTTCCAACTGAGCGGTGCGAGGATCTTGGTGGGTGGCAGGACAGGCGCAGGGTCCGCCCGGGGGGCGTCTTCCTTGTGCTGTCAGGAGAGGGCGTCGGCTTTGGTGTTCTTGGACCCCGGGCGGTGTGACAGGTGGAAATTATAGTTCTCAAAAAACAGTGCCCACCGCGCCTGTCTGGGGTTGAGTTGTTTTAAGGTGCAGGTAGTGATGAGGTTTTGATGGTCGGTCCAGACGATGAACGGCTCTCTGGCACCCTGGAGCCAGTGTCGACATTCCTCCAAGGCTCACTTTATGGCCAGCAGCTCGCGGTCCCCTACTCCGTATCGCTGCTGAGTGGCGTCAAATTTCTTGGAGAAAAAACTGCAGGGGTGCAGTTTTTGGTCTGGACCTCGCTGGGAGAGAACAGCCCCGTCGCCCACATCCAAAGCGTCCACCTCCACAACGAATGGTTTGTCAACTTCCGGGTGAAGGAGAATGGGAGCAGTGGTGAAGCAGCGACAGAGCTCATGGAAGGCAGAGACGGCAGTTGAGGTGAGGTTGAAGGGGTGAGATGATGGGCGGGTCAGAGCGGTTAGTGGAGCTGCAAAGGTACTGTAGTCCCGGATAAAGCGGCAATAGAAATTGGCAAACCCGAGAAATCGCTGGAGTTGTTTAAGAGTCTTGGGTAGGGGCCAATGACTCTCAACTTCCAGTTTCTGCGGGTCCATGGCCACACCCTGGGGCGAGATGACAAAACCCAGGAACATGGTGGAGCTCTCGTGAAAAGCGCACTTCTCCAACTTACAGTACAGCTGGTGGGCGAGCAATCTCTATAGAACCGCTCTGACGTGCTGCATATGTTCGTTGACGGTTCGGGAGTAGATGAGGATGTCGTCGAGATAGACGAACACCCAGCGGCCTAACATGTCTCTGAGGACGTCATTGATGAATTGCTGAAAAGCGGCAAGTGCATTGCAGAGACCAAAGGGGATGACCAGACTCTCGTAGTGTCCTGTAGGGGTGATGAAGGCTGTCTTCCACTCATCGCCCTCTCTGACACGCACCAAGTTGTAGGCGCTCCGAAGGTCCAACCTAGTGAAAATGGCGTCCAGGGCAGAGTTGGTAAGAGGCAGCAGGTGTCGGTTTTTTATGGTGATGTTATTGAGCCCCCGGTAATAGACACAGGGACGTAGACTACCATCGCGTTTTTTCACGAAGAAGAACCCCGCAGCGGCAGGTGAGGAGGAGGGCCGGATGGTACCATGGCGAAGTCCGCTGGAAACATACTCCTCCTTCGCCTGCATCTAGGTGTTGGATAGTGAATAGAGGTGGCCGCGGGGTGGCGTGGTGCCTGGCTGAAGATCCATTGCCAGGTCGTATGGACGATGAGGAGGTAGGTGGGAAGCGCGTCTCTTACAGAAGACTTCAGTCAGGTCCCGGTAGTCTAGCGGGATGTTGTCTGTGTCGACATCGGGGGCCTCGGACTCCCTAGAGCACGTCCCAGCCTCGGCCCGTAGGCAGAGCTCGGTGCGGGTCGGCCCCCACTGTAGAATCCGATTTTGGGTCCATGATATGAGTGGGTCATGATGCAGCAGCCAAGGGTGTCCAAGGAAGATGGGTTGTTATGAAATGGTGGTGGTGTAAAACTGAATCTGTTCCTGATGCTGGTTGATGATGAGGGTGATTGGCTGAGTTTGAAAGGAGATGGGGCTGGAGGAAAGGGGCCGACCGTCGACTGATGTAATGGTTACAGGCTTGGATAACGCCTCGATTTTTACCCCCAGTTTTTTGGCGTATGAAGAGTCAATGCAGTTACCTGCTGCCCCGGAGTCGCCCGAACGCAGTACTTCCGACCCATTTGTGGCCAAACTGGAGGTGTACTTTTACCGTAAGACGGGAATCATTAGTCAGGGTCGTGGAGAGGGAGATGGGACCCGGTGAGCTACTCTCATTTCTCACCGGGGCTGCGCATTTCCCGGCCGCAGAGGACGAGGGGAGCTGGCTTGGGGCGAGCGAGCAGACGTTGGTCGATCCGGAGGGCGAGTTGGATTAAGTCCTCCAAGGTCGCTGGGAGCTCTCGTCCGCCGAGCTCGTCTTTTATACGCGAAGCCAGTCCCTCGTAGTAGGCCGTCCGGAGGGCGGAGTCTCCCCAGTCGGTCTGCACGGCGAGAGTGCGAAACTCCACGGTGTAGCGGCTCATGGACGACCCTCCCTGCCGTAGATGATATAGCTTAGAGTCGGTCTCCACCTCAGCAGCTGGATGCTCAAAGGTGAGTTTAAGCTGACGGGTGAATTCTGTGTAGGAGTAGGCAACGTCTGAATCTGAACGAAGAACTGCCATGGCCCACTCAGCTGCCTGCCCGGATGGCAACAAGACGAGAAGAGCAATGCGCAGTCCATCTGTGGAGTATCTGGTGGAATTAAACTCAAACACAAGATCCAATGCAGTTAAAAAAACACTGCACTTTCCATCCGTGCCATCCCATTTGTCCGGTAAAGCGAGAAAAACATCAGAAGGTGGGGAGGGGGTTGGCGCCCCGCGGAGGGTTGCATTCTCCTGTCGCAGCTCCGCCACTTCACGGCGCAAGACCGCGACGTCTTGGAGCTCCTTGCGGAGAGATACGACTTCACCACGGAGCTGATCGATCAGCTTAGCATGCTGGTCAACCACATCGCAGAGGTGAGCAAACTCCGCTGGGTTTACTGCTGAACTAACCGGAGATGAATCAGAAGACTAGCAGTTAGCCCTGTAGCGTGGATGGTAAACCCAAACGCGGAAGTAGCGCGAGCAGGCAGGATAACCACACTGGTTATTATTAGAACTCTCCCGAAGCAAGAGCAAGAGTTTACACAAATAAAACCGTGTTCTAAATACACACACCCAATCGGAAGCGATAACCCAAGAATGTGAGTACTCACGTTTAGACGAGCGAGGCGTCGGCGATAGCATGGGCAAAACTCAATGACTGAGCAATGTGAAGCGCCATCTTGTTTCTTCCTGAAACACGACCGTATTACTGCCGGGTCCTAGTGCCGGTCGTGTTACGAGTGTGCATGACACTATCTTTCATAATGAATGTGTATGTGCTTTAAATTTACAGTAAACAATAAACAGTGCCTTTTGTAAAGTGAAAGTGAGTGACATTGATCAAAAGGCTGATACCGTGTGCGGAGATTTGAGCAGATTTATTGATAAAACTGCAGACATACTCAGCTAGAAATGCAACAAACAAATAAATAGTCTACGCGCGCTCCGAGGTGAAGACCAACAGAACCCAAGGTTATTGCAAAGCAGGTTTACACAATCAAAAGAATTATTTAAGTTTGTATGAAATGTGAATGTGTTTGAATCAAAATGGTCAGATCTTCCCTGATGAGCAAGCCGAGGGCGACAGTGACAAGGAAAAACTCCCTGAGATGGCAGTAGGAAGAAACCTCGAGAGGAGCCGGACTCAACAGGGAACCCATCCTCATTTGGGTGAAACAGAAAGCAGGAATTGATCTGCATTCATACTGTGTGTTAGGTGGCAGGCAGGTCAGTATAACAGTTGCTAACAGATGTTAATTGATGTCAATATGGAGTCCAGGTAGTTATTGGAGGCTCAGGTAGACTTGTAGGAAATTCCAGTCCTGAACTATCGAGCGACTGTAGCCAAGTCCGCAGGGAAACAGCTGTCAACATCAGTCGAGGAGAGAACCCTCTTCATAGGAGAGTGAAACCATCCCCAGACATCGGACGCATCCCAAAGAGACACACGGGACATCCATGTGACAAGATCTGGTGGGTCCAGAAGCAGAATCAAGAAGCGGGTCACCAGGATGAGTCAGGCAGGTCTAGAGGGCAGAGGGAGTCTGGATCAATGGCAGCTCAGGAACGACATGTGTAGCTCGACAGAGAGAGGGAAAGAGAGAGAGGGGGAGAGAGAACAGAAGAGAGAGAGCAGAAGAGGAGAGATAACAATTAGGTATGGTCACAGTCACATAATGTATAAGGTGCATGTATATTTAGTGTAGAGTGCAAGCAGGGACTCTGGCAGGACCAACTATAACAGCATAAATAAAACGGAGAGCCAGAAGGAAACACAGACATGAGGGCTCCCTGAGATGTAAAGCAACCAATCACCTTTTATTGTTGCACTAGATAGAACAGAAAAACCATCTAAAATCTTGCTTTTAGCTGCATGCGGTTGTATGACCAGAACTTCTGTCTTATCAGGATTAAGCATAAGGAAGTTAATTAGCATCCAGAAAACGCTTTGGGAACATCTCTTTGTTCAGCCGGTTGTGAAGCATGTGTAACCGTCATGTGTGACGCCAAATTTTGGCTTATATAACCTTGGTCAGGTGACGTCATCTGATGAGGTGCACCTGCAGGTTATAAATAGGAGTGAACCGGAAACATCCTCAGGTCAATTTTTGTCTGAAAGGACGTCCAACCATGCAAGCAGTGCGGCATTGGTGTGCAGCATCTCGCAGCAAAACGCTATGGGAAAGAGAATACCAACACTGCCGCACTGCAAGTGCCTAGACCCCCAGGTTGTGTAGCGTGTGCGCACAATAGCCAAAGAGGTCTCAGACATAACTTTGGGATTGTCATGCACAGTCCTAATGCGACTGGCACGAGGACCCGGAAGTAATGCGGTCGCGACTCAGGAAGCATAAAAGGAAACAAGATGGCTCCGCACATCGCTCAGTCATTGAGTTTGCCCATGCTATCTCCGACCCTTTGTCCGTCTAATCGTGAGTACTCACTTTCTTGGGTTTCGCTTTCGATTGAGTGAGTGTTATTAGAACGCGAGTTTATTTGTGTAGACTCTTGCTCTCGCTTCGGGAGAGTTCTAAAAATAACAGTGTGGTTATCCTGCCTGCTCGTGCTACTTCTGCATTTGGGTTTATCATCCACGCTACAGGGCTAACTGCTAGTCTTCTGGTCCGTCTCCGTTTATTTATGACAGAATGACTGAGCCAACAGCAGTAAACCCAGCGGAATACACTCACCTCTGCGATGTGGTTGGCCAACATGCTAAGCTGATCGATCAGCTCTGTAGTGAAGTCGTGGTTCTCCGCAAAGGCATCCAAGACGTCGCGGCCCTGCGTCGCGAGGTGGCGGAGCCACAGCAGGAGAACGCGACCCTGTTGCCACGCCCGTCGCAGTCCCATCCCCCCCCTCCCCCTTCTGATGTCTTCGTAGCTCTACCAGATAAGTGGGTTGGCAAGGATGGGAAATGCAGTGTGTTTTTAACATCATTGGATCTTGTGTTTGAGTTTAATCCCACCAGTGGGCCACGGCGGTCCTTCGCTCGGATTCAGATGTCGCCTATTCATACACAGAGTTCACCTGTCAGCTAAAGCTAACTTTTGAACTGCTGCTGAGGTGGAGACCGACTCCAAGTTATATCATCTACGGCAGGGAGGCTCGTCCGTGAGCGGATTTCCGAACCCTGGCTGTCCAGACTGACTGGGGAGACGCCGCCCTCCGGACAGCCTACTACGAGGGACTGCGTGCATCAAGGACGAACTCGCTAGACAAGAACTTTCAGCTACATTGGAGGGCTTAATTCAACTCAACTAGTCCGACCTAAGCCAGCTCCTCACACCCTGCCGCCCATCACGCCATCACTGCCCCATTTCACATCCCGACCCTCCTCCTTCTTCTCTCACACGCCTGTTCCGTTCCTGAAGCTCGCTCCTCATTTGCAACTGCACCTACCGGATCAGTCGGTTCTCCACCTCCCGCCATGGTTGACACCGGAGCTGGGGAACCCATGCAATTAGGATGCGCCTCCTTAACCGCTGCAGAATGGGAACGCCGCTTCAGAGAGGGTCTCTGTGCATATTGTGGATCGGCTGCACACCACAGAGCCATCTGCCCTTCCAGGGTTCCATCCACCTCTCCGCCACTTTAGCCAACTTTTCCCGTCTCACGGTACGAGGACGCCTCCAGTTTGGCCACAAACGGGTCGAAAGTACTGCGTTCATCGATTCCGGTGCCACGGGTAACTTTATTGACTTTATTGGGGTAAAAATCAAGGCGTTATCCCGTTATCCCATCACCTCTGTTGACAGTCAGCCCCTCTCTTCCATCCCTATCACCTCTCGAACACAGGCAATCACCCTCATCATCAACCAACACGAAGAACAGGTTCAAATCTGTCACCTCCATCTCATCTCCTCCCATCATCCTCGGTTACCCATGGTTATTGCAGCATGACCCACTTATATCTTGGACACAGAACTCGATTCTACAATGGGGGCCGACCTGCACCGACCTCTGCCTACGGGTCTGGGCTGGGACGTGTTCTAGGGAGCCCGAGGCCCCCGAAGTCGACACCAACAGCATCGGGGCGCCTTACCGGGACCTGGCTGAACTGTTTTGTAAATGACGCACCACCCACCTACCTCCTCATCGCCCTTACGACTTGGCAATTGACCTTCAGCCGGGTTCCGTCTGGCCCTCCTCCTCCTGGAAAACAGCCTTCATCACCCCCACAGGACACTATGAAAGCCTGGTCATCCCTTTTTGGACTTTGTAACGTACCTGTTGCATTCCAAAATTTATCAATGATGTTCTCAGAGACATGCTAGGCCGCTGGGTGTTCGTCTACCTAGACGACATCCTCATTTACTCCCAGACTGTTGACGAACACGTCAGAGCGGTTCTCAAGAGATTGCTCGCCCATCAGCTGTACTGTAAGTTGGAGAAGTGCGCTTTCCACAAGCGCTCCATCACATTCCTGGGTTTTGTTATTTCGTCCCAGGGTGTGGCCATGGACCCACAGAAACTGGAAGTTGTGCGCCATTGGCCCCTACCCAAAACCCTCAAACAACTTCAATGGTTTCTCGGGTTTGTGAACTTCTATCGTCGCTTTATCCGGGACTACAGCACAGTTGTACCTCCTTTAACCGCTCTGACTCCCCCATCCTCTCACCCTTTCAAACTCAACCCTACTGCCATTTTCGCTTTCCACGAGCTTTGCCGCTGGTTCACCTCTGCTCCTATCCTTCTCCACCCCGATGCAGACAAGCCATTTGTTGTGGAGGTGGATGCTTCGGATGTGGGCGCCGGGGCTGTTCTCTGGTCGGGGCTGAGGTCCAGACCAGAAGCTGCACCATTGCAGTTTCTTCTCCAAAAAATTTTACCCCACTCAGCAACGATATGGAGTAAGGGACCGCGAGCTGTTGGCCATAAAGTGGGCGTTGGAGGAATGGCAACACTGGCTCCAGGGCGCCAGAGAGCCATTCATCGTCTGGACCGACCACCAGAATCGTTATTTTTCGAGAGTTACAACTCCCATCTGTCATCCCGCCCGGGGTCCAAGAACAACAAGGACCGCGCTCTCCCGACAGCATGAGGAAGACGTCCCTCGGGCAGAGCCCGCGCCTGTCCTACCTCCCACCAGGATCATAGCGCCACGCCGTTGGGATCTGGAGGCACAGGCTGCGGAGACCGAACCGGCAGGTGTGCCACCTGGTCGACTCTATGTACCCGACACCATCAGGACGGAGGTCATCCAATCGGGACATTCCTCTCTCCTCGCTGGACACCCCAGAACACGTCGCACCCTTCAATTCATCCAGCGCGCCTTCTGGTAGCCCACCATGACCAAGGATGTTCACGAGTTTATCCAGGCATGCCCAGTGTGCGCCAGGGCCAAGGATGTAAATCAACCATCTCCGGGCGAGCTTCAACCACTTCCTGATCCCCATCGGCCCTGGACGCACATTGCCATCGACTTCATCACGGGCCTGCTGGTTTCCGAAGGAAAGAACACCATCCTCACTATCATCGACCAGTTCTCCACAGCTGTGCACCTGGTGGCCCGCCCCAGGCTCCTGTCAGCTAATAAAACAGCTGAGCTGATGGGCCTCTGAGTGGCGCAGTGGTTAAAGCGCTCGCCCTATCATCCGGAGATCGCTAGTTCGAATCCCGGGTGGTGCTGTAACCTCTCGCAGCCGGAGGTCTAGAGAGAGCTGATTGGCCAAGCTCTCTCAGAGGGGAGGGATGAGAGGTACTTAGTGCTCCCACATTAATCACATTAATCTACAGCCAATCAGGGGCGTCTGTGAGCTCGTAGCACTGTAGGAACACTGGAGGGAGCGGATAGCACTGTCCTCCGAGTGTGTTACGCCGCCCCCAACGGTGCGCGAGCGAGCAGTTCGAAAAGATGCGGTCGGCTGGCGTCACGTGGTTCGGAGGAAACACGTGATAGTCTTCGGCCCTCCCGGCTGAGTGGTAGTAGTAGCCTTAATGTGGGAGCCCCCTAGTGACGGGGAGGAATTGGACACGACTAAATTAGGGAGAAAATCGGGAGGTTTTTAGGAAAAATCCAAAAAAAAACAAACAGCTGAGCTGATATTAGAACATGCAGTCCACCTGCATGGGTTCCCAAAGGACATCGTCTTGGACAGGGGGCCCAGTTCACCTCACGGTTCTGAAAGGCCTTCTGCCGTGTGATCTATTCCACCTGTAGTTTGTCCTCCGGCTACCACCCACAGACTAACAGACGGAATGGACCAACCATCACGGTAAGCGCTACCTGAGGTGCTTTGTCGCCGACCGTCAGTGCTCCTGGGCTCGCTACCTCATCTGGGCTAAACTATCACACAACCTCCACATTTCATCCGCCACCGGCTTAAGCCCATTTGAGGCATGCTACAGTTTCCAGCCTCCGATGTTCGACCACCAAGAATCGGAGGTTGAAGTACCGTTGGCCGAACAGTTGGTCCGTCAGTGTCAACGGCTATGGAACCAAGCAAACCTTGCCATCCAACGCGCTAACACCCGCTACATGACTCAGCACCGTCGTCAACACCCACCGGGGCGATTGTACCATGTACCTTTCTACAAAAACTCTACATCTGCAGACAGAATCCAGGAAATTATCACCTCGATTCATCGGTCCATACCGCATCACCCTCCGAATCAACCCCGTCACCTACCGGCTCCAGGTGTCTGCGGCGCTCCGGATCCACCCAGTATTCCATACTTCTCAGCTAAAACCCTTCACCACTTCACCTATGATATAATAGCTAAGTCCCCATGGTTGAGGCGCTCTAGTGGGCGGCCTCAACCATTTAGCTGCACGAAAAAAATGGGCAACTAAGGGGTGCTTTCCCACAGAAACCCCATTGGTCAGAACATGACAAGCCGAAATTGTGGCTACGTAGGTTCTGAGACTTTTCTTGCAGAAACTCCAGCACTGAAACAATTCGGCAGTGGACTGGGTCTACATGTTTTGCCATGCACAAACTTTCAAATACACTCCATTTGAGGGCATAAGTTCTTCTAGTGGAGGGAGCCCTAGCACTTAGAATAGTTTCAATTACGCTGGCTGGAAGACCAGCATTTCTTAGTTGGTCCCCTTCAGGGGCCAGACGTGAAGGTTCCAGAGCTCAGGCCGGGGATTAAATATTGTCCCCTGCACCTGAGACAGAAGATCTCTCCTTACTGGAATCAGCCACGGTAAGGCGTCGAGGAGTGATATTAGATCCGAGAACCACACTGGTTGGCACTATCAATAAGAGGCGCAAACCCTGTTGACAAACCCTCACCAGGACTCCCAGGAGCAGAGCTATCGAAGGAAATGCATAAAGGTGTAATCTGGGCCACATATGGGCCATCATGTCCAGACCCAGGGGAGCTGGAGTAGTCAGAGAGTAGTAAAAAGGACATTGTGCTGTTTCTTGTGAGGCAAAGAGGTCCACTTCTGCTACATAAAATCTTTCACCGATTTGACTGACTACTTCGGGGTGGAGTTTCCATTCCCCATGTGTCATAGCTTGTCTGGATAGCAAGTCTGCTCCCACCACAGCTTGTCTGTATAGCAAGTCTGCTCCCACATTCATATGCCCCGGAATGTAAATCGCCCTGAGGAACAGGAACTTAACCTGTGCCCGAAGAAGAACCTGGTGCGCTAGCTTGTTCAAACGGCGCAAGCACAGTACGCCCTAGTGATTTATGTATGAGACTACTGAAGTGTTGTCCACCCGCACTAGGACATGGTAGCCTCTCAACTGCTGGAGGGAGTATTTCAAGGCCAGAAATAGAGCAATCATTTCGAGGCAATTGATGTGCCATGCGAGAAGATGACCTCTCCTGCTCCCTTGGGCTGGACGGCCGTAAGACCGCACCCTAGCCCGTGAGGGAGGCATCTGTCGTTAGCATCATCCGATGACAACACGGACCTAGAGTGGGACCCAGAGTCAAAAACAGGGGTCTGAATTTCACATAGAAAGTGTACATAGCCCCTGGCGCATAACCCTTATTTGCCTCTGGGGATTGGCCCTTGGATAAAATCCCTTGGCACTTGATCTGATGTACAGAAGGCCCAAAGGTATCACCATGGATGCAGCTGCCATGAGAGCTAAAACACTCTGCAAGTAATGACCAATCATTTTCTGGCCTAGCCTGATTTCCTTTAGGGTATTGAGAATGGATTCTCATAGAGAGCATCCTGACGGGAAACATCACGACCTGGTTCGGGAACAGCACCATGCAGGACAGGCGAACTCTTCAGAGGGTGGTGCGATCAGCTGAGCGCATCATCCACACCGAGCTCCCTGACCTGCACTCGATCTACAGCAAGCGGTGCTGGACCAAGGCCAGGAAGATCATGAAGGACCTCAGTCACCCCAGCAATGGACTGTTCTCTCTGTTGAGGTCAGGAAAGCGATTCCGCTCCCTGAAGGCCAATACAGAGAGACTGAGGAGGAGCTTCTTCCCGCAGGCGATACGGTCTCTTAATCAGTACAACACACAGTACTGATCCATTTTGCACATCCACACATGCTTCTGCACTCACTCTGGACACTCTGGACATTCAGGACATTCGCTCACTAGTCCTCACTGCACACCTGCTCACTCATGGGCATTATGCACATAAGTCACTTTAAATATGCACACAAGCCACTTTAACATGTCACTTTACTGCATATTTGCACACCCCTGGACATTCCGTTCCTTTTGTTCACCCCATTTCAATATTTTTATTTTCTACTTGTACAATTACAATTTTACATTGCAATATTTTCCATTTGTACACTTAATGTATAGTATAATGTATAGTCCTTACTTACTTACATTTTATATTCTTACATTTTACATTTTATATTCTATATTTTATATTTTGTTTTATTTTATTCTCTTAGGTCAGGGCAGTTGCCTAAGCATTTCACTGCATATCGTACTGTGTAGGATTGTGTATGTGACAAATAAAATTTGAATTTGATTTGATTTGAATTTGGATTCGACGCACGCAGGAGACAGCTGTGCCTGCATTACGATCGAATTCCATATGACATCCAAATACGTTGTCCTCTGAGGAGGAAAGAGAATGCCTCTCCTGGTGTTGAGTCTCAATTGTAAAGAATGGAGGTGAGCTAGGACGACACCTCAATGTCGAAGCGCTAGCTGCTAAGACTGAGCCAGGATCAGCCAGTCGTCTATATAATTCAGAATACGGGTGACCTGGAATCACAGAGCCAGAGCTGCATCCGGGCATTTTATATATGTGCGGGGTGACAGTGTGAGCAAAGTTAAAAACATGTGTTTATGTAGAGATAGCATGAAGTAAAATAAGACTCAAATAATTCATAAATAGTGATGTAACAAGACATAGTGATGTAATAGCATACAATGAAACAGCGTGTACAGAATGCATGTACCTAGTTAAACACAAGACACAGACAAAAAAAATTAAGTTTAAGATACTCAGTTTAATATAGAGATTGGTCACAAATTAATGCTTACAAAGTATAAGGTCCCCACAACAAAAATGCATAAAACATAGGAGACTTGGGTAAGCATCAGAAATAAAGTATATCAGTTAGAAGGCAATACTCTATGGGCAAGAACGACAGCCAAGGGAAGTTCAATGAGAGGCACATAGGAAGAAGCGTGCCCATGGGCGTAGGTACAACGTAATAAGAGCAAACTCCGCCCTGTTAATTTTTTTTTAGATTAAACAAAGTAAATTTGAAGATAATGGGAAAGAATTTGGCTGTACATAGAATTATAATGGGAGTCAGATATTAGGTACATTGCCTTACTATTTTTTTATAGGCCAAATAAAAGAAATTTAAAGATAATGAGAAACAAATTGTACAAAGATTAGGATTATAATAGGAGTCAAAATATAGCAAAAATCTGATTATAATGGGAGACAATGTTAACAGAAAATGGAGAATAAAAAATTGTAGGAGGGGTGAGTCTGCCCCTCCCTTAGGGTTGAGCCTGCCCCTCCTCTCTTGTGAAACTGTATACAGTGGAACCTTGGATTACGAGCATAATTTGTTTCAGAAGCAAGCTCGTATTCCAAAACACTCGTAAACCAAATCAAACCGTCCCATAAGAAATAATGAAAACTCAAATAATTCGTTCCACAGCCCAAAAAAATAAATACAGAAAAATAATTAATACAATATGTAAAGTAAAAATAAAACAAATTAACCCACACTTTACCGTTTAAAAAAGTTTTTAAAAATCCCAACGATAAGTGTTTCCATTTGTGGGCGCAGGCACCGTGTATTTGTGTGTGTATGTATGTATGTGTGTGTGTGTGTGTCTGTGTGGAATTAGCCCCTTCCCTTGCCTCGTCTTACACAGTAAAACTCCTCCTCCCTCCCCCTTTTTAAGTTTCACAACAAACACACACACAACGGAAACACTGTTTTAACGGGAAAATAATAAATCTCTCTAATGACACTCGCTAACGTAATCACTGCTGTAAAGTTATGAAAATGAACCAGCACCTTACCTTTGAAAAGAATCGCGACAGAGCAGAGTTTCTGTGCAGAGCAGAGTGTGTGTGTCTGTGTGAAGCTGGGAAGCGGGGGTGTAAAGGCGAGAGAGGTTGTGTGTGTAAACCAAGACATGCTCGTTTTTCAAGTCAAAATTTATTACAAATCTTTGCTCGTCTTGCGGAACACTTGTAAACCGAGTTACTCACAATCCGAGGTTCCACTGTATAAGGAATATGCTTGTACCTGTTGAGTCAGTCTACTCTGGGAGATGCTTGGGTGTGCCACTTAAGCATTGGAGTACGGCTCATTTTTGTACTTTATTGCTGCAGTAAATCCTGCTTACTTCATCCAGATCTACGAAGTTTGGTTTGTTCTTTGATTCCATTATTTATTGATGTACATTAATAGTGTTAGTGTCTAAAGTTAACCATGCAGTATTAACATAATATGTAGAGGACTTAAAAATACCCGACAACAGGGTTAGGCCAATTGGAAGGACTCGATACTGGTAAGCTTCACCCCTGAAAGCGAACCTCAGGAACTTCCTGTGTTGTGGCAATATTTCTATATGAAAATATGCGTCCTTCAGGTCGATTGTCAAGAACCAGTCCCCTGGTTGGATTTGAGAAAGAATAATTTTGGCTGTCAACATTTTGATGTTCAGCCAACGAAGATGTAAAATTGGACGCAACTTCCCATCTCTCCTGGAAACCAGGAAATACTGACTTTAGTAGCCTGAGTCTCTGTCCGGCAGGGGAACATGTTCTATGGCCCCTTTTTCCAGCAAAGTGTTTAATTGCTGAGTCAGCAGCTGCACTCGTTCCGGTTTCATGGAAGTGTGGACCACACCATTGAAACGCAGAGGACGATTTGCAAAATGAATCCTGTAGCCTCCCTCTAAGTGCTTTGTACCTACAGAGACATACCTGTCAGTAGGTTCCCTGCTGCCAGCCTCTCTGAAAGGGGCACAAGTTTTGACACTGAGGCTAGAGGGGGGGGCGAGATTAGGTGTTCAGCATCCTGATACATGGCAAGGAGGAACCGAGCACCTAACATTTCACTGGAGACCGCTGCTCCCCGAAACACCAGGTGGCAGATATTGGCAACGGAGGAGCAGGGTGGAGTCTTTATCCTTTATTGGAATTTTTACACGCCCCTCCCCGGGGGGAGACACCCCCCCCGGGCATGTCAGCCTCAGGACTTCTTTTTGGTGAAGATAATGCTCCTTAGGTCCGTTCTTTTTGAGGCGGATTGCGAAGCGCAGCGAATCCCTTCCCATTCTCTATGAAGGGGTACCCAGCTCGCCACACTCTCCTTCTGCGCCTCACGCCTCGTGGGGACCAGACCTGGTCGGGACTGGGTGGCGGACAGTCCCGACTCCTGAGCACGGCAGGGGAGAAACCTCACAAGGCCTGCTCATAGAGCTTCGCCTCCCAAAACCAAGTGGCGGCGGTGTTTACGGCGTTGCCAAACAGGTACGAAGGCGAGATGAGGGCATCAAGGAGGAAAACATGATGCCCGTGAGGTTAAGCTATAGATGTCTCTCCATGGTGAGCATGGCAGCCATGGAACGGCCGATAGCACAGGCCGTCTGTTTGGTGGCACGGAGAAATAAATCTGTGGCTCAGCGTAGCTCGGCGTAGGTCCGCAAACCCCACGTTGTCAATAGACCCGCCAGTGCTCAGATCTCTCAGCAGGTCAGCCTGATATGCATGCAAAACCGCCAAGGTGTGCAGGGTAGCACCAGCCTGACCCGCTCCCTGAAAAGCTTTCCCCCAACAAAGATTTTAGTCTACACGGCTTGGTGGGTAGTGTGGGCTTTTTCAGGGAGGAAGAGCTTCCAGGAGCGAGATAGCCCGCAAGCGTCTCTTCAATCTGGGGCATCATCATATAACCCCCTGCTTTTGCATCAACGACATTCGAATGAATCAATGTTAATAGCAAAAACAGGAGATGAATAGGGCTTATCCCATGAAAGAGTTAACTCATCATGGAATGCGCCAAAGAAGGGGAGGGACCATCATTGAGGCCCCTCCCCTGGCCACCCGACAGAAACCTGTCATCTAACTTTGAATGCTTGAGGGATTTAACTTTTTTTTTTTTTTTTTTTGCTTCTGTGGCAAGAGAAGAAATCTCTTCTGCCCATTTGCAAGAAGCGCCGGGGCGTGCTTGAGAAGTGGACACTAAAACTTCCTGATCCGGACAGAGCGCGAGAGACCGGGGGAATTCCGTCTCATGCGCATCTGCCAGATCGTCACGTGAACCCTACGAATGCACCACGGCTTGCGGTTTCTCTTTAAAGAAGGCGAGCCGCGTGCGAAGCACCTTAATAGGGAGCAGAGCACAGTGCTCACACTCTCCCTGGAGCCCAAGGAGAGCGTGCTCTTCCCCCAGACACTCAACACAAAAATTGTGGAGATCGCCCTCCGAAAGAGATCTATCACACGGAGGCACGCATCTCTTAGTAAACTCTGCCATGTTGGTGAGTTAACACTTTTCTTTTTCTTTTTTTTGTATATTAGCTTGCACAAACACATGCAAACACAATGCGGTCCTTGAAGACAAAAAGGCCTGAGGATATTTCCGGTTCACTCCTATTTATAACCTGCAGGTGCACCTCATCAGATGATATCACCTGACCGAGGTTACATAAGCCAACAATTTGCATGTTTGATACACACATGCTTCACAATCGGCTGAACAAAGAGATGATCCCATAGCGTTTTTGCATAGCATCGAGTGTAGCTTTTGAAAAGGAACTCTTATATCCTTTACGCATTGCTCAACTTTTACAAGCTGGTTTCTTTCATCTGGTTTTGCTGAGACGTATAACTGTGTGTCGTCAGCATAACAGTGAAAATTTATATCATGCTTATGGATTATGTTGCCCAAAGGAAGCATGTAAAGGGAAAAAAGCAGTGGGCCTAAAACCGAATCCTGTGGGATACCAAATTCCACTAGAGAACATTCAGAATAATCACCATTTAAATCTACATATTGATAACAAACAGTCAAATAGGATCTGAGCCAGGAGAGGGCCGTTCCCTTAATTGCTACTACATTTTCTAATCTATAAAGGAGATTACTATGCTCAATGGTGTCAAAAGTTGCACTGCGGTCGAGTAACACAAGCAAAGTTACACAACCCTGATCAGAGGCCAATAGGAGGTCATTTACTACTTTAACGAGTGCTGCTGCAGACTTCTCTGCCTAAAATGTATTTCGTCAGCAAAACATAAAATAAATAGAAATAAAATGTTTAATGGTACCAATTAAATCCGACTCCATAGGTAGATTTGATACTTTAAGTGTAATTCATAAATTTATTGAATATATTCAAATTTTGTAAAATAACGAAACCCATTTCCTTCCTAGACCTTTTGTCCGCATCACAATGAACTGAAGCTCAGCACGTCTTCTTTCTTTGTTTTAATCTGTAATATTTAAGTGAAATTCATTTCGCATATATGCTTAAATATTCCTTTCTATTTATGGATGGGTGTATTATGTTTGATCTGCATTATTGCGAGACGCGATGACTTTCTGGGGAAGTATTTCTGCATTTTTATCGATAAATCACACGCGTTTATCAGCTTTTTTATCAAAACGCTGCCTTTTGTAAAGTGAAAGTACGAGCCGCGGGTTTTGATGAACAGCTTTATTTCAGTCATAAATTCACAATCATATTCCAGCTATTATTTCCAGCCAGGGTCAAATAATGGATGAAACACTTATTCAATGTTGGACACAAACAGCATAAAAGACAGATGATTATTATTATAAATAGCCCAAAGCACTTTGTGTGCATATAAGAGTATTTACTTAAAAATACAGATTTTTTTTGTTCATTCATGTCTTCTGATGATGCTCAATGTCGACCCATTTTTACGTTTTAACGAAGATAGTTGACATATTCACAAATCGGGACATTCTCATAGTTAACACTATCAGATAGCTATCTAGTTACTATCAGGAAATTTTATTAATTTTAAGACCATTTAAACTGAGGCATTGCCATGCCTTTTATTGTTTTGTCACTGTTAAGACATTACAAAAACTATATAACAAACTTTTTATTATGAATTTTAAAGCACGATTTAGGGCATCTCATTTCATTATTATGAACATAATATGAATCACATACACACACATTCATCACGAAAGATTTATTGTAAAACAAAAAAAATTCATGCTAGCTTCAGCATTGGAAACTATTGTTTTAGGCTAACTAATTTGTTGTACTTGGTCTGGCTTTTAGATAAAGTCCTTCCATGCACCATCTGGCAGATTTTCAGTGAAGCCCAAGATATTTATTTAAATTCTTGAATGCTGCTTGCGATGAATTGCGGCCTTTCGCGGAAAAAAGCACGCATTCTTAATGGCCACATCTATACGCTCTCTGTGTCTCCCCAGTGAAAAGTGGGATTTAAATGTTGCTCCACTCAAGCTCCGCTGTCCTGTTGAAGGTTTGAAAATATGCCGCAAGGGATATGAGCAAATGCAGCGCTAAGATCAAGTAAGACTAGTACCAAGATGCAGCCTTGGTCCGAAGATAAAAACAAGTCATTTGTGATTTTAACTAGTGCAGTTTCTGTACTATGAGGGGGCCTGAAACCTAACTAAAATTCTACGAGAATATCGTTTTCCTGCAAAAATGCACATATTTGAGCCGACACCACATTTTCTTTTTTATATAAACGCAATGTTTGAAATGAGTCTATAATTTGTTATTTCATTAGGGTCTAAATTAGATTTTTTTAAAGAAGAGGATTAATACCAGCCAACTTGAATGATTTAGGGACGTGACCTAAATATAGTGATGTGTAACAGGCTGTTGCCTGGTTACGGGCTCCCGGCCACCGGGGGCGCTGTGGGAAACCTCTCTGTTAAGGTAATAAAAGAAGAGAGGCTAGGCTAGGCTGATAGCAGCAACCAGATGGCTAATGCTTAAGGCGAATGCTCACGACCAAAACTATTAACATAACGCAACCTGAATGCGGGATAGATTGTGTCCAAACACGCATGTGAGTATATATGTGTTAAATGTGTATTTGTGTATTGTGTAAGGCCCGCCGTGGCATTTTGTCATTACACATAGCTGGGGTATTTACATGTATTCCTCCTGCTGTGGTTACGCAGGAGGGTTTTGTTGTATGTTTATTTCTCTCTCCAGCTCGGGCTGTTTATCTCTTCTTCCTGCGTCTCCTGCATGTCAACATGTCTCATGCGTGTCAACGCATCGCGTGCTGTGTTTGGGTGGTGCTCGTGAGGAGGGGATCTTCCGCGTCCACCACTCCATCATAAACGGGGACGTCGTGGAATGAGCTCAGTGACTCTAATCGGCCGCGGTCGTTAACAAAGGACTCTGTATGACGGTGCATGTATGTATGTACGTATGTAGAGGTGTGTGCGTGTGTAAAACAGGAAGTGAATGGTGTGCGCTGAATAATAAATGTATATACACTTTTGGTTCATGGAAATATTGTTCTCTGGTGGTCCTTTCCCTACCCTGATTCTGTTAACGGCAAGCTATTGTTTAAATACGAGTAGCGTGTTTGTTACAGAGGAATAAATAATGTTTAAATAAAGTGGCTATCCAGCTGTATGTATCACTTCTTTTAGTAATCTAGTTGGATCTAACAAGCACGTTGTTTATTTAGCCATGGTGGTAAATTTGTACATCTCTCCCTGGCCTATACCTTATTCATCTAAATTAATTCATATATAACCCTTTACATGTCCACCAGGGAGGCCAAAACTAACAAGTTGCTTTTGGAGATGCAGGGGCTGTCATGCACACTCATAACATGACCGGCACGGGGACCTAGAAGTAGTATGGTCGCGATTCAGGAACCATAAAAGGAGACAAAATGGCGCTTCACATCGCTCAGTCATTTGAGTTCGCCCATGCCGTTGCCGACGCTTCGCTGACTATTCTGTGAGTACTCACCGATTCGGGTTGCTTCTTTGACTGAGTGTGTGTTGCTAGAACACGGATTTATTTGTGTAGATCCTTGCTCTTCACGTAAGAGAGTTCTTAGACTAAACGCGTGGTTATCCTGGCTACTCGCGCTGCTTGGGTTGCTCGTGACAAGGGCGTACATGCGACTATCACATACTAATGACTCCTCCTTATTCTTACCTCCTCTATTGTCCATCAATGAGCCTATTCAGATCAGGTGAGAAATAGCCCTTGAAGGATATATTCAGGGTCCCTTCATAACATTTTTCAGACTGAAGAAGATACTTGGATGAATAGCAAAATGTTTCAAAACAAAAAAAGAAATTTAGTTGACATGGCTCAACTTCCAGACAACTTCACCTGGTGACTAACAATCTTCATCGTCACAAACCTAAATGGCAGTAATCATGGGCATAAAATGTTTTGGTGAACTTCATTGTCTGAATCCTATTGCATCGAGACTATTTACTCAGGTGTATGTTCCAGAGCACTATCATACCTGTGTGATATTCTGTGTGACCCTTTTAGTTATGCTGTTATAACTCCTTGCACAGAGCACAAAATTTCCTCTAACGATTAAAAGCATACATATCATGCCTAAATCCTGCAACTGCTAAGAACAATGTACATTAATGTATCCAGTATAAAAGTTGATAACTTCAGTTCGATATGAGAGACTTAAAATTTAAACTCAAATGATGCCTATAAAAACTTACAGAGCATGGGGAGTTGCATTAAAATGCTCATTCCTGTGATATTATTTCTGATAACATGTTGGTTCCAGTCTTGCTTGGTTGCACAGCTGGACCGTAAAGCAGCAGCACAAAAACATTGGTCACGGTATTATTGCCAGAGTTTTATTGCCAAGTACGCTTGCACGTACAAGGAATTTGTTTTAGTGACAGAGCTCCAGGACAAAACAAATAACAAGACAAAACAGCACGACACAAAACAGGAAAAAAATAAATAAATAAAAAATAAAATAGAAAATTACAACAAATTGAGTAGGATGGATTTTTTTGGGTTAACATCAAATGGAGTAGGGTGTGAGATACTTACAAATAAGTTAAATAAATATCTATGGTATTGCACAGTATATTCCACAGTAGTGTTGCACATAATATTGCTCATATATTTAATGCACAGTGAGAAGAATGTTTTCTGCCTGGGGAAAAAACTGTTCTTGTGCCTGACTGTTCTGGTGTTCGATGCTCTGTATCGTCGGCCAGACGGCAAAAGTTCAAAGAGAAGGTGGCTTGGGTGTGAGGGGTCCAGAGTGATATTCCGAGCCCTTTTCTTCACTCTGGATATATACAGTTCTTGTAGTGTGGGTAGGGGAGTGCCGATAATCCTTTCAGCAGTCTGAACCGTCCTTTGTAGTCTTCTGATGTCTGCTTTTGTAGCTGAGCCAAACCAGACAGTTATTGAAGTGCACAGGACGGATTCAATGACGGCTGAGTAGAACTGTGTGAGCAGCTCCTGTGGGAGGTTGAACTTCTTCAGCTGGCGAAGGAAATGCAACCTCTGATGGGGCTTTTTAACAGTGGAGTCAATGTGAATGTCTCACTTCAGGTCCTGAGAGATGGTCGTGCCCAGGAACCGGAATGACTCCACTGCTGTCACAGTGCTGTTCATGATGTTGAGTGGGGGAAGTGCAGGTGGGTTTCTCCTGAAGTCCACGATCATCTCCACTGTCTTGAGCGTGTTCAGCTCCAGGTTGTTGTGACTGCACCAGACAGCCAGCTGCTCGACCTCCCTTCTGTATGCAGACTCATCACCGTCCTGGATGAGGCCGATGATTGTAGTGTCATCTGCAAATTTCAGGAGCTTGACAGTGGGGTCTGTAGAGGTGCAGTCATTGGTGTAGAGGCTGAAGAGCAATGGGGAGAGGACACATCCCTGAGGGGCTCCAGTGTTAGTGGTGTGGCTGTTGGACATGAAATCCCCCAGTCTCACTAGCTGCTGCCTGCCTGTCAGAAAGCTGGTGATCCAGTGGCAGACAGAGGTAGGAACAGAGAGCTGGATTAGTTTGGTCTGAAGCAGTGCTGGGATGATCGTATTAAATGCTGATGAAAAGTCTATGAACAAGACTCTTGCATAAGCCCCTGGTTTGTCCAGATGTTGAAGGATGAAGTGCAGTCCCAAATTGACTGCATCATCCGTGGACCTGTTTGCTCTATAGGCAAACTGCAGGGGGTCCAATAAGGGACCAATGATGTCCTTCAGGTAGGCCAACACCTGTCTTTCAAATGACTTCATGACCACAGATGTTAGGGCAACTGGTCTGTAGTCATTAAGTCCTGTGATTTTAGTTTTTTTTTTGGAATGGGGATGATTGTGGAACGTTTAAAGCATGAAGGGACTTTACATAGTTCCAGTGATCTGTTGAAGATCTGTGTGAAGATGGGAGCCAGCTGGTCAGCACAGGATTTCAGACAGGCTGGTGTAACGCCATCTGGACCTGGAGCCTTCCTTCTCTTTTGTTTCAGGAAGATCTGGCGAACATCTTTTTCACAGACCTGGAGTGCAGGGGGGGGGGGTGGTCGTCAGAGGTGATAATGGTGGTGTGGAAAGATGATCAGGACAGGAGTGTGGTGTGAGATTGGGAGTTTCAAATCTACAATAGAACTTATTCAGGTCATCAACCAGTTGTTGATTGCCTACAGAGTTGGGGGATGGCGTCTTGTAGTTAGTGATGGTTTTCAGGCCTTTCCACACTGAAGCAGGGTCATTTGCAGAAAACTGATTTTCCAGCTTTTTAGAGTAGCTTCTCTTAGCCACTCTAATCGCCCTTGTTAGTGTGTTCCTGGCCTGGTTGTACAAGATCCTGTCCCCACTCCTGTAGGCATCCTCTTTGGCCTGACGAAGCTGTCTGAGTTTTGCTGTAAACCATGGTTTGTCATTATTATATGTTAAAAATGTCTTGGTAGGAATGCACATATCTTCACAGAAGTATAATAAAAGAAGTTGGTTTTTATATGGTTTGAATATTAAAACTTGTGGTATTTGCAAGTGTAACAAGGTCTCAGAAAAAGGGATTAACACACCCACAAATAAGAAGAATAATGAATTTGCGATACAAGCAAGGTAAACTTCTAAAAAGGTGCTGGATTCCAGTTCAGAACCGACTGGACTCTCTGATGATCCAGGTGTATTCCATGCACACCTTCCAAACCGACCAAAGCTGGCTGCTAGCGGTATAAGTGGAGACAATGAACAGCTTAAGGCAGCCATCTGTTTGCATGTAATGGGTGAAGATGATGGACATTTATAATAGCTTTCAACTAGATGAGGCAAATGTAACACTGACTACTTTGATGCAAAACGTTTATTAATATTTTGTGCCAACCAAAAATTTCACATTTGAGAGATAAACGTTTTTTGCTGCTGACCAAAAACATGGAATATGTTTATCTTGCTGAACTGCACACTTTAAGTAAGACTTGCAAATTTGGAGATTTGAGAGATTCACTTGTGAGAAACAGGCTTGTCTGAACTTCCCGACAATATTCTCAGAGAAAGATTGTTACGGGAACCATCTGTGACACTGGATCAGGCTGTCAACATGTGTAGAGCTGTATATAACTCTCGCACAAACCAAAGAATTGCAACGGGATGGCGCAACAGTGCTTGCAGTACAAAGAGAAGAGCAGCACACAACAATTTGCAAAACAAAAGAGGAAAAACTCAAAAAAGTAAATGCAATGGATGCTGAGAAATTAACATGCCAAGGTCATGTCCAGCATAAGGAAAAATCTGCAATAGCTGTGGAAAAAAAACAATCATTTCGCCAAATTTTGCAAAGCCAGTGTCGCAAAAACAAAAAACAAATGCTTATTGTAGAAAAGAGTGTACAGCAAATCATAGGACTGACTACATGTGAGAAACATGACTTGGTGAGGAGAATGTTTGTAGTGACATTACAACATGAAAATGATGCAAATGATGCACTTATGGAGGAATATAAAGATTGGTTTGAAGGCCTTGGATGTCAGCCTGGAGATCACAAAAATAAGTGCTGATGACACGTGACACGTGTTGTGCATCCATGAAGAAAAGTTCTATTTGCTTTGTAAGGGAAACTTAAAGAGGAGCTGGCTCGCATGGAGAAGCTCAATGTTATAAAGAAAATACAGACTGGGTGAGCTCACTAGTTATTGTGCAAAAAAAAAAATGGAGCTTTGAGGATGATGCCAGAGACCTCAAAAGGTCATAAAACGCCAACATTTTAAGCTGCCCACTCGAGAATAGATCATGTCACAGTTTGCTGGAGCTAAGTGGTTCAGTAAGCTTGATGCATCATCTGAAACTTGACAAATCAAGCTCAAAATTGTATACCTTAAATACACCAGAAGGTGTATTGAACAGGTACTGATTTCTTTGTCTCCCATATGGCATTTTGTCAGCGCCAGAAGTTTATCACAAGACAATCTGATTTTTGAGCACTTAGAGACAATAGAGACTGTAGATTAATTATATAATTGTGTGGTGTTCCAGCTGTCAGGAACATGATGCACGGTTGAGGCAGATTCTAGCTCTCATAAGAAAGTCCAATTTGAAATTGAATAGAGAGAAATGTGAGTTTGCCGCCAATAGCTTGACTTTTGTTCAAGATGTTCTGTCTGAGGATGACATTAGACCAGATCCAAGAAAAACTCGTAATGGGTTTGGCACACAGGCAGCACCACAAACATGGACAGAGAGGTCTTACTAAAAAAGGAAGATTTTATTTGAAAAAATGAGGAAGGAAAGGGTTAATGCTGGTCTGTGGGCAGTGCCCCACTGGCTTGTGGTCACAGGCTGGTGAGTGGTGGTGATGGGAAGAGTGGCAGCATGGGTCTGCATGGGCAGCAGCTCCTGTGTGGTTTACCCTCGTATTGGGCAGCTTTCCCTGCCTGGGAACGGGAGCTTCGGCGTGCACCTCCTACTGGCCTTTTTCCGCTCCACAGCAGGGTCACGAAATCCGGCTTAGTTAGAGAGGTAAAGAGCCATTGGAGCTCTGGCAATGTTGTGGCAATCAAATGTGCATTCCACTTGCCTTTTTGACGTCCTTGGGGCACGTTACATTACCCCCGTTTGCATGCCGCTCTTCCGCATTTTAGCGCATGTCTGCCGCACAACTCAGCAGATCCTGATTTACATCAGCAGCCCAGCTTTCAAGATTTTAAGCACATCATCACAGAGGAGCTTGTGCTCAGATATTATGACCCCCACAAGAATATCAGGATATCAGCTGATGCCTCACGATATGGCCTCTGTGCCATGCTGCTGCAGCAATATGCTGAGAGACGGCAACCAATAGCAAATACATCACATGCTTTGACAAGTGGCGAGTCAAACTATTCACAAATAGAGAAAGAACTCTAGGCCAGCATGTATGCTTATGAGAGGTTTCATCAATACATGTATGGCAAGATGTCATCTGTCACCTTCCCTATTTGCTTTTGTTTTCCTAGCCCATAATATGCCCTTTCACATGTGCCCATTTCTGCCCCATCTGCGCACCTTTCTCCTCTTCTCTGCTGATTACTCCAGCATTTAAGCACGTGCATATCTGTTTCCGGTTTGCCCTCGCATTTCCCCTTTTGGTCTATGGCTTTTAATCTAACATTTTCAGGTCTGCCATCTCGCTTTTTGATGTCCCGGTTTCCCCTTTGACTACGGCTCCCACTTTACGATTTGGCTCTGACGATTTGGTGATAGATTCTTTGGTTTTCCACTATACGTTCACCTTATACATATCTCTCGCTCTCTCTCTCTCTCTCTCTCTCTCTCTCTCACTTCCCCTCTCCCTGTCTCTCTCTGTTGAGTTGCACATGGCACTAGAAGTGATCGAGACCCCCTAGACCTGTATAGACAGAATTAAATAAAATTTTGCCTGTCCTTGTGTATTTGCCTGAAGTTAAACATCAGACACCAGAAATTAAAGCAAAACGTTGCGTAGAAGGGAAGTTATGAGCAGTTATTTACCAGATTATGTCACAGTCTCATGTCAGTCAGCTTTGGACAAATAGAGCCCTTTTTCCCTCAAGGTGTGTGGGTGTGTCTTTACACAACACTTAACAGAGACAATTAACCCAATACCAAAGTATACCATGTTTAAATATAGTATGTGAAAGACACAGAAACGACGGTAATGCCCAATTCACACAAAACACAGACAAACACAACACAGCATGGCTTACTCCAAAAAAGGCATGTACACCATGAAAACTGAACCTTCATAGATGGTAAAAATGGACAGATTAATGCATGTTTATCCTTCCTAAGTCTCATATTTTCCGAAACCATGGTGCTAATAAAAAGCAGTACTGTGAAGTGCCACAATGAGGTAAAACACGGGTTGTTGGAGCAAACATATCAGGGATCACGTTTTCCTCCTTGATGCCCTCATTTTGCCTTCCGGCCTCTTTGGCGATGCCATAAACACCGCCGCCACTAGGTTTCGGAAGGCGAAGCTCTATGAGCAGACCTTGTGAGTTTTGTCCCCTGCCGTGCTCAGTAGTTAAGACTGTCGGCCACCCAGTCCTGACCAGATCTGGTCCCCACGAGGCGTGGGGCGCAGAAGAAGAGTGTGGCAAGCCGGGTACCCCCTCGTAGAGACTGGGAAGGGACTGCCGCGCTTCGCAATCCGCCTCAAAATGGCCGGACCTGAGGAGCATCATCTCCGTCCAAAGGAAGTTCTGAGGCTGACGTGCCCAGGACCACGGGGGTGTCTCCCCCCAGGGAGGGGCATGTAAAAATTACAATAAAGGATGAAGACTCCTCCCTCCAGTGCAATGTTAGGTGCTCGGTTCCTTCCTGCCATGTTTCAGGATGCCGAACACCTAACACCCCCCCCCCCCCCCCCATCTAGCCTCAGTGTCAAAACTTGTGCTCCTTTCAGAGAGGCTTGCAGCGGGGAACCTACTGCCAGGTACACCCCTCACATCTCAGAAAATATTTATTTATATCTTTTCATAGGACAACACTGCATAAATGACTCTTTGACACAATGAAAAGTAGTCAATGTAAAGTTTGTATAGCAATGTAAACTTATTGTCCCCTCAAAATAACTAAAAATACAGGCAATAATACCTGAAGCCCTGGCAACAAAATGAGTACACCCCTAAATGAAAATGTGAAATGCTTATATTTTGTGTGACCGCCATCATTTTCTGGGCCATGGCGTTCACCAGAACTTCACAGGTTGCCACTGGAATCCTCTTCCACTCCTCCATCACAACATCACGGAGGTGGTGGACATTTGACACCTTGTGCTCCTCCACCTTCCTTTTCAGGATGCCCCAGAGGTGTTCTATGGGGTTTAGGTCTGGAGACATGCTTGGCCAGTCCATCACCTTTACCCTCATCCTCTTTAGCAAGCCAGTGGTCATCTTGGAGGTGTGTTTGGGGTCATTATCATGCTGGAACACGGCTCTGCGGCCCAGTTTCCGGAGGGAGGGGATCATGCTCTGCTGATGTTTCCCTCAATGAACTGTAGCTCCCTAATGCCAGCAGCACTCATGCAGCCCCAGATTATGACACTCCCACCACCATGTTTGATGGTAGGCAAGACAAACTTGTCTTTGTACTCCTCACCTGCTTGCCGCCACACATGCTTGACACTATCTGAACCAAATAGGTTTATTTTTGTCTCATCAGACCACAGGACATGGTTCCAGTAATCCTGGTCCTTAGTGTGCATGACTGCAGCAAATTGTTTGCTAGCTTTCTTGTGCATCATCTTTAGAAAAGGCTTCCTTCTAGGACGACAACCATGCAGAGCAATTTGATGCAGTGTGCGGCATACAGTCTGAGCACTGACAGGCTGACCTCCCATCCCTTCAATCTGGACGCACTCATCCGTCTGTTTTCCAAAGCCAATCTTTGGATCTGACGCTGGGAACATTCTTTCAGCTTCTTTGGCCAACCATGGCGAGGCCTGTTCTGAGAAGAACCTGTCCTCTTAAAGCGCTGGATGGTCTTGGCCACTGTGCTGCAGCACAATTGCAGAGTGTTGGCTATCTTCTTATAGCCTAGGCCATCTTTATGTAAAGCAACAATTCATTTTTTCAAGTCTTCAGAGTTGTTTGCCATGAGGTGCCATGTTGAACTTTCAGTGGGCAGGTTGAGAGAGTGGAAGAGCTTTTATACCAAATTTAACTCACCTGCTATCTGGTGACACCTGAGACAGTGTAACACTAATGAGTCACATGACAAAGGGGAAGGAAAATGAAGGAAACGGGAAGCTTACCAGTATCGGGTCCTTCCAATTGGCCTAACCCTGTCACCCGGACATATATAAAATGCACAGATGCAGCTCTGGTTCTATGATTCCAGGGCATCTGTATTCTGAATTATATAGACTGGCTGATACTGGCTCAGTCTTAGCAGCTAGCTCTTTGACATCGAGATGTCATTCTAGCTCGCCTCCATTATTTAGGAATGAAACTCAATGCTAGGAGAGGCATTCTCTTTCTTGCTCAGAGGACAACATATTTGGGTGTCATATGGAATTCGATTGCAATGTAGGCACAGCAAAAACTCACTGAGGCTCGGTCAGCAACAGGTTCAGTAGGAGTGTAATCCTCAAAGGAGTTATGCTCTGGACTGTCCTGGCTGTCCGAGTCGTCCAAAGGGATGTATTCAGTGCTTGGGCAGTTGCGCTTAGCTATAACAATAAAATAAAATATGTAAATACAACAAATTAGGAAAATAAGACAAATAATTAAAATGAATGCGAGAGAGATGCTTACCCATGGCTTGTCTGCTGAGAACTGTAGAGTAACCCGGAAGAACTAAGAATATATAGTAAAATAAGCGCCGCCCCTATATTTTTTAATAATAAACAAACTTAGTACAAAGATAATGGAAAATTATTTGAAAGAAAAATATATTATAATGGGAAAAGAATATGGAGTCAGATGACGAGGTATATGACATAAGCAAACAAGATAAGAGAAAATATAATTACAATGGATGACAATATGGGAAAAAGTTGGATTATAATGGGTTAATAATTTGATAAGAAATAAAAAAATTTACAGGGGAGGGAACTAGGTGAACGCTCCTCCCCTTGCGAACTATATAAAAGAAGTGCCCATGTCACAGTATACTTCAGTCAGATTTTGGACATGCATGGGTCTACATCCTAGGCATTGCCAAGCTGGCTCACTTGGTTTTATTGCTGCAATAAATCCTGCCTTACTTCATCCAGATCTACAAGGAATCCGGAGTCTTTTCTTTGGTTCTTTTTAAAGTTAAAGTTTTTGTGTAACATTTGTAATTAAGGCAACTGTAACTAGTGTAGGAGAAAAATCTCCCACATGCGGATGGACAACACTTCGGTAGTCTGGTACATAAATTGCCAGGGCAGACTGTGCTTGCGCCGCTTGAACAAGCTAGCGCACCAGGTTCTGCTTTGGGCACAGGACAAGCTCCTGTCCCTCAGCGATTTTACATTCCGCAGCATATAAATGTGGGAACAGACTTGCTATCCAGACAAGCTGTGACACATGGGGAATGCAAACTCCACCCCGAAGTAGTCAGTCAGTTCTGGGAAAGAATTTATGTAGCAGAGGTGGACCTCTTTGCTTTGCAAGAAACAGCACAATGTCCCCTTTACTACTCTAGACTACTACTGTCTCAGGCGCAGTGGACAATATTTCATCCCCGGGCCGAGCTCTGGAACCTTCACGTCTCACCCCTGAAGGGGACCAACTAAGAGATGCTGGTCTTCCAGCCAGTGTAATTGAAACTTTTCTAAGTGCTAGGGCTCCCTCCACTAGAAGAACTTATGCTCTCAAATGGAGTGTATTTGAAAGTTGGTGCATGGCAAAACATGTAGACCCAGTCCACTGCTGCGCCACTCTAAAGAGATGGTTCACTTCGGCCCCAATTAAGGGTCAGGCTGTTGGAGAACCATCTCTTTAGCTCACGAATCGCCCTGGCTGTTTGCTCAGTCCAGACAAACAGAGTCTTTACGATCATGGAGGTGAGTGGCACTGCAACTGAGCTATAATCCTTGATGAACCGCCTGTAGTAATTGGCAAAACCCAGGAAAGGCGGGAGGTCCTTACGGGTGGTTGGAACTGGCCAGTCAGTCACTCCCTGAAGCTTGGCAGGATCTATCTGAATCTTAAACGGGGCGATAATGAAACCCAGAAAAATAACAGTGCTGCGGTGAAATACATTTCTCGGCTTTTCCAAAGACCTGGCTCAAGAAGCCACTGAAGTACATGGCGGACATGTACTGCATGTTTTTCTAAGGAGGAGGACAAGATGAAAACTTCATCTAGGTAAACAAAAACAAAGATGTTGATGAAGTCCCTGAGGACATCATTGACCAGGGCTTGGAACACCGCTGGGGCATTGGCCAGCCCAAAGGGCATGACTAGATATTCATAATGACCGGACGGGGTGTTGAAGGTAATCTTCCACTTGTCTCCCTCCCTGATCCTACCTAGGTGATTGGCAGTGAGGAGGTCCAACTTGGTAAAGATTTGGTCCCCCTGGAGGGGGTCGAATGCTGTGGACATCAGGGGTAGGGGATAGCGGTTCTTGACGGTTCTGTCATTAAGCCCTCTGGGTACATGCAAGTACGCAGGGACCCGTCCTTTTTGGCCACAAAGAAGAAGCCAGCCCCACAGATGATGATGATGAAGGTCTGATGATGTCGGAGGCTAATGATTCCGAGATGTACTTGTTTATGGCCCCCCTTTTTGTGTAGAGACATCCCTACTCCCATGGAAGAAAAGTTGCTCAGGACTTGCTGAACACCGTTCTAAGGTCAGCGTAATCATGTGGAACCGAGGAAAAATCAGGAAATTCCTCAGAGTAGGTTGTTACTGGAGAGGGGTAGAGCACAGACTTAAGGCACGAGGCTAGGCAGAGGGGGCTCCATCCAACGACCGCATTGTTCTGCCAGTCTATTTGTGGATTATGGCAGATAAACCAGGGACATCCAAGGTCCAGCTGAGATTGAGCCTTTTGCATGACTATAAATGATATCTCCTCCGAATGGTTCCCAGATGTCCTCAGGGTGACTGGGGCAGTTTGCCAGGTAATTGGAGAAAGGAGCGTTCCATTGAGAGCTCGGACTGACAATGGCAGTTCCAGGAGAATGGTTGGCATGTGCAGTTCCTCGACCTTTGCTGCACTGATTAAATTCTGGTCACAGCGAGAATCGACTAGGGCATGAAGAACGCAGGAATAGTTATCCCAAAGGAGCATGATGGGGAGAAGTGAACAGTCCCTAGGAAACTGTGTCTGGGACGCCCCTCTGTTGAGATCCGGGTTCGCCCGATCTGCATGGTTTTGGCCGAGGAGCCATCAAGCCTTTTAAGTCTTCAGGGAGCTGCTGGGAGACTAGCTGGTCCTTGACTGAGTCCGAAAGTCCATTCAAGAAGGTATCGTACAAGGCCTAGATGTCCCATTGAGTAGCAGCCACCAAGGTTCGGAACTCGATGGCGTAGTCATACGCAGATCTAGAACCCTGACGAAGCTCCAGCAGTTGCCTCACGGCCTCCCTACCTGCCTGGGAGCGATAAAAGACCCTCCTCACCCCCCCCATGAAGGCACAAAAGGTACCACAGCAAGGGTCGTTATCGTTCCAGATGGCAGTCCCACTCAGGGGCTCTGTTAGTGAGGAGAGTGATGATATAAGCCACCTTAGAGCATTTGGTAGAGAAGGTTGAGGGCTGGAGCTCAAGTCATAGAGAGCACTGCGATAGGCTGGAATGTCATGTTCTGGGGTCGCCATTGTATGGTTAAGGATTGGGCAGACGAGGTTCATGCTGAGCTGAGGGTGTCGAAGTAGAGGGAATAGCAGAGCATACCTGTTTAAGCTGAGTCAACAGCTGAGACAAAGCCTGGGACATCTGCTGGAGACTTTGCTGTTTGAATTAATCAAAGCTCCTTGCTGAGTGACGGTCTGACGCAATCGGGCACTAGACCTCAGCTGAAGCCTAGTTTGAAGGCTAGGTCTGGGGCGAGAAGCATCCCGCTGGGTCCGTCATGGCCGCAGTATACTGTCAGAGGCAGGGTGAATGAACAGTTGTCAACAAAATAGCAGACAAATGGTGATGTTTAAATCTTTATTGGACGCACAGAGGCTAGGGTGAACAGGCGCAGCAGGAGCAGAGGACAAAAGCTGTGTGTATGTGTGTGTTTAGTGACTGAGAGAGTGGAGGCAGGGCTATGATGCGAGGGAATCTCCACAATCCCAGAAGCTGAACGCGGGAATCCTCTCTGGTTTTTGTGAGCATTTTTCGCTGTTAATCTGCTTAGCACACAGTGGATGGAAGGTGGAATGCAGCGGTTTGATCTCCTCACTGAAAACGGAGGTTGGCGTGCAGCGCGAGTGCTCTCCAGGAGGTCCACAAACACGGAAGTGCTTGAACGCAGAAGTGCTCATATCGTGGGATGAAAGCCGATTTGTGAAGAAGGAGAAGCGAAGGATGAGAAGAATCGTGTTTACCAGGCAGGGGTCGATATCCGGAAATTTTCCAACAACCCTGTTGGGGGACGTTACTTTTTAAAGTAACTAATTACATTACAAAATTACTGTCTTCAAAAAGTAATCAGTTACATTACTGTGTTACTTTCTAATAAAAGTAACTAGTTCGAGTACTTTTCCACTGCAGAAAATGAAAACTCCTTTGTGCTTCCTCATGCATGTTGTTTTAGTCAAGACATTTATAATTATTTTACCATCATCACTCAATGAAGTTTGGCCTGTTAACTACTAATACCCCTATTTCACCTACGAGGTTTCAGTATGGTTCATCATGATTCACCCCGAGTTTTGGCGCTTTGATTAGGTTTCCACCTTTCCACGCGTCAGTCCTCGCATAGTCAATCTGCATAGGTGAGATAACAGCAGGAATAACAGAAGGGGGTGGGGCTTGTAGGACGACTTTCTCACACACACACACTAATGGATTTGGAATGACTGCTGTCTGGCTCACGGATTACATAAATTGTCTGAATAACAGATTATATTTTTGAAAAAGTAACCAAGTAACTGAGTACTTGAATGGTGGACCTAATGCGTTAGATTACTCGTTACATCAAAAAAGTAATCCGAGTACTCTAACGCGTTACTTTGTAACAAGTACACCCAACACTGGCTGTTAGTAATCTGGCATCTCAGACAACAAATAATCTTCAGACTAATCGATCTACTGTATGGAACAATATCAATCCTGGAGGGGCCCCCAATTTATGTTAGTCATATCAGAACTCAAACTCTGTAAACAGAGAAACAAAAGGAAGGTGGCAACATGACATAACAAACGAAAAGGTAATAAGATAAATTAATCTGAATATTGGCCATGATAAACATATAACATACCTTAGTCAGTGTTTTGTTGATGTACTTTCAGATGAATTCAGTATGAATGGATTCTGCTAATAACATCTACAAAAAAATGGAAAAAAGGGAAACATTTAAGATTTCAAAACTGTTGATTGCTTGATTTACCTGGTGAAAAAGCAATATAATGTAATTGGAGATACAAGCAAGAAATCACAGCAAATGATATGAAATCAGGACCTTCTATCCATTAAGGTCCATGAATTTTGGACCAAAGATGAGTTTATTGGCCTGGAAGCATGCCTTTACAACACGAACACTAATTATGAGGCAAAAAAGCTTTGCCTGATTCTTGAAATTAAAAGTAACTTATACCAAAATGATGTGAAGGGAAAGGTATGGAGAAAGCAAAGGGGCTGCTCATGATTCAAAATATACCGCATCATCTTTCAATTAATATTCAATATTTAATGTCCGTAGTGTGAAATTTCCACAGCAGCGACAGGAATCCGAGGTGCTTTGGTTACCATGGTAACACATGGAGGAAGTGTTGTCTGCGCTAGTGGACCTGTCGCTGCTGCTGTGGAAATTTCACACAACATACATTAAATATTGAATATTTATTGAAACAAATCTGATACCGATACTGATTATAATTGTGTCCTCACTTTGTAGCGCAGGCACAAAAAGGGCTTTTTTTATAAGGGCTTGATTGATTAAGTTGATTATTTTAAAAAAGCAACTGTGCCTTTTAAATATTGCCCGGTATGTTTAACTGTCTCTTGACATGTGTATTGGTTGACATGTGTTTAGGTCAATTAATTAATCAGATCGTTACAAGTTGTTATGCTATACTTATGGTAACCCAATGCTAATCTTCACTTTTTCTCTATGCTAACAGACTTTTTTTTGTACAAGACCTAAAGGACATATAAATTTCTTTGTGTTTTGAATATTTGTCTTTGTGGTGATCTAGAGAAAATTATTATAATTAAAATTGTCACCCAAGTTTATATTCCAGGTACTTCTTTTTTTGTTGTTGTTGATTCCCACTCCCTTAAATTAAGCATAATCTCTACCCATAATCTTAAGAATAATCTTATATATTCAGAATACTGTACCTATTATTTGTCTATAAAAAAACATATAGATCATCATAAAATAACTGATTTTCCTAAATTGGACTGATATGTCTTATTTGTGTTTGAAAAAACAAACACAATTTAAATAATTTAGAAAGTAAATGGGTCTAAAACAATTTGTGGTTTTCTGTCATCTTTGTACCAATGAAGGCATCTTTGTGCATAGTGATCATCAGCAGGACATTTTTATATATGTATATTATTAATAGGAGACAGCAGTGGCTCTGTCAGTAAAGGCAACCACTGAAGAAGTTACCTTCCTGTTCTTCATGGCAAGAAGCTCAGAAGAAGCTTTGGCTTAAATTATACAGCCTTTTCTGTTTATACAATAAAAATATTAATACTAACTAGTTTTTACTTTTTATTACTTTTGGGCTTAGCCTTTTTTCCATTTTTTGCGCTTTTTGGAGAACGCGCAAATTTTTTCGTCTAAGAACAACAAAAGGAATTCAGCTCCAAACAACAAAACTCCGACTCGGGTACGCTAAAATGGTTAATATTCAGCTTGTTCAGTGTGACGTTAGTGATAACTAATACAGACCTATCACAAATAAAATTAGCACTCTGACGGAGAAGATATTAGCATTAGAGGAGCGCATCCAGACTTTAGAGAGGGTTAGAGAGTGAGAGAGCAGTGTTGCAGTGTTATTCCCATAGCGGAAAGTCTGGGTGCCGCAGGCAGAGATAACCAGCCCCCGACTCCAGAATTAGAGCCCTCACAGCGGGGCAAGTGGGTGAAGACATGGGGGCATACTCGCTCAGCCAAAGCTAACGCTAAGGCTCAGTGGTGCACCCTCTAAGAAACCTGAAAGAGCTCTGGTTATAGAAGACTATACTGAGGCACATGAAATTAGCTAGGCCTTTAGGGCTGCCAGCGGCAGTGGTTAGCTGTATCCCGGGAGCCAGAGCACCGGACATAGCAGGTAATCTTAGGGCTTTAGAAGAGCACAAGTTTTCAAAGATAGTGGTACAGGCTGGAGCTGATTATATATGTCTCCGTCAGTCAGAGGTTAGTAAGCATAACTTTACAGAGGTGTTTAAAATAGCGAAGGCGATGTCCGAAGAAGTAGTTTGCTCTGGTCCCATCCCAATGAAACGTGGCAACATAGCTTACAGCAGGTTAAGGTCGCTGAACCGCTGGATGTCCAGGTGGTGTTCTGAAAATTAAATTGGCTTTATAGACAACTGGAATACTTTTGAGGGTAAAGCTCGCCTGTTAGGGCAGGATGGTGTCCATCCCACTCGGGAAGGTGCTGCTCTCATTTCTTGTAGTGTAGCGCATAGGCTCAGAAGAGACCTAGTTAATTGGAGATAATAGTTATTTACAATGATAATCTGACTACCGTACAAAAACACATACACAAATGTAATTCAAATGAAATTCTCCATAGAAGTCAGCTCAGTCAATCCTGCTAATTATCATTTACAGACCCCCAGGGCCATACTCTGAATTTCTTTGTGAATTTGCAGATTTCCTCTCAAACCTAGTCATTTCTGTAGACAAAGCATTAATTGCTGGAGTTGTTAATATTCATTTTGAGAATCCAGAAGACCCTCTGAGAACTGCATTTATGTCCATACTGGACTTGGTAGGAGTAAATCAGTGTGTAGTAGGACCCACTCATAAAGCAGTCACCAAGTCACACTTTGACCATCTCAGTGAACAAAGAGGAATACAGCAGAGACACTATTTAAACAATCTTTAAAGTGTGCCAGTAGGGCAATATGCTAGAAACATAGATTCAGTATGTTTTATATCTGTGTGTTATGTTTGATTATTCTACATAACTTTAAAGGTATTATCACCATTTACAAACCCTGTTTATTAAACAAAGCTATAAATGAGTGTGTAAGATTGGGGATGTTTGGTATCAACTGAGAGCTTATTTTTTTCAAAGAACAGTGGTGTACACGGAAAATTGGTCGCATGAACAAGAGCTCATGTAAAATTACTTTATAGAAGGTAATTTAAAGTGTAATCGGCTTGGCCCCAAGTGACAGCCGTAAACCCCGGCCTAATGTATGCACAAAAGGGGGAACCAAGTGAGGCGTGGCTAAGCCCCGCAACCAGATCCAATTGGACCAATCATCCGTGGGACGGACTGACACAAAGGGACAAAACTCAGTGTCCGGACTCGTCCCAACACGTTTGTGCGTTCGTTCTATGCTTACGTCGTCATCATGACCATCTGAAGTTAGCAAGCTCGCCGCTCAGGCTTCCACCCTTGCGAGTGCTACGCTGACTTCGCTGACGGCATCCGCTCTTCGAGAACTCTCAATGAGACTTTGTACCAGAACTGCAACGAAGAAACCCACAGAAGCTGTTCCAGAGCGCGCCATCGGTAACCAGGCAACCAAGCCTCATCGAAGGGCTTTCCTGGAAGACGTCATTTCACCCACGGAGCACCAACCAATTAGCAACGCCGTGATTCCCTTCACCAGAGGCAAACCACAAGATAAGAGTGAAACGTAACGCAAGTATACAAACAAAGCTGTATACCTTGCTGAAAATGGTGCTCGTTTTATAACTAAAACCGTAAGATTAAACCAAACTCTGCTCTTGTGACTTTCCTTGGTCTAGTAAACAGTACTGGATAAACATCATTAACTTTCACCCTGCAAACTGTTGGTGTGTGTGTGTGTGTGTGTGTGTGTGTGTGTGTGTGTTAACATTTGTGATGTTTACGTGTGTACAATAGGCTGCAGATGCTGGAAAGTAAGTGTCACACTATGATGTCACTGAACATGATGTCACTGAACGTGATGTCACTGAATATAATGTCACTCAATTTAATGCCACACAGAAAGTTATTAATAATTTTTCGGTGTAAGTTTAAGACGTTATCACGGCTGACCTGTTTGAAATATCAAAAATCCCTCCGCAATTTTGTATCCTCAATGTCTTTAGATCTCTTTAGCCCGGTTTGGTGACGATCGTATAAATTCCCTAGGAGGAGTATATCAAAATCCATCGGGTGCGTTTTTGCGGACGACCCAAAATAACTGTCCTCCTGTTGAGTTGAGCCCAGGACATGCAGCGCAAAAGTTGTTCGGCTCAATGAGCTCTAAATGTGTACCGAGTTTCGCATGCCTATTTGAAAGTCTGTATGAGCTAGGGAGCAAAATCTATTGTGAGGGCCCCTGAGGGCCACTAGCTACGCACGAGGCCCAGACTCCCAGGCATTCGAATGGCAGTAGATTCCAACCTGTCTGCCAAGGTTCATGAGTTTTTGAGCATGTTAAGACCCTCGAAAAGTCCAAAATGGTGGAAAAAATAAAATATAGTTGCAAGCAATGATGATGGGCCCAAGCAGCCTGTGCCATCACCACCCAGGGGGCACCGCACAACCTGTATGTTACTTGAGTGTGTTAAGACCTCAAAAAAGCCATCGCCACCCGGTTGCACCGCACAACCTGCACACATCACACACTGTAAAGGGCTAATGTCAGTTTAGGCCCTAAATATTTGTTGAGTGCATTAGTGTGTGTGTGTGTGTGTGTGTGTGTGTGTGTGAGGGTTAGTGTGTGAGGGTTAGTGTGTGTGTGTGTGGGTGTGGGTGTGTGAGGATTAGTGAAGGATTAGACAGATTTCAACCTGTCTGCAAAGTTTCATTAGTTTTTAAGCATGTTAAGACCCCCGAAAAGTCTAAAAGGGTGGGAAAAAATAATAATCCTTAGGAAAACATGAGGGTCCTGCGCACCTTATAGTGCTTGGGCCCTAACTAGGGCAGAAAATATAAGCAGCGAAAAACACAGTAGTATACTCTAGGTGATCCCTGTGCTGCGATAACAGGCGCTAAACATCTGGAACTTTTTAGTTGTTTTAGTCCCGCCGTGACCACTTCCTCTATGCGAAGTGTACCAGTGGGGGCCAGAGAGAAGTCTCCGGGTGCCTCACTAGGTTGCCCTCCACCAAAGGACAAGACCCTTTATGGTGAGCCTGGAGGGGCACGGGGCACGGGGCCGTGGGCAACGAGGAATTAATGGTAATGAAAACGATAATGAATTCCAGGGTCCCTATCCCTTAGGAGTCGGCGGACCCGCCGGTGGGTCCACTTGCATTTTTTTCTCGTAACCGTGAAAAGATTTTAAAATGCTCTGTCATTTTTGATCCTACACATAAGCGTATTACATCATTTGAATCTGTAAAGGGTCTACTTTTATTGATGTACACTCACAATATCCACAAAACGTTGTGCTTTTGTAAAATAAAGAAAATAAACAGGGTGCGCTTTCAGCCGTCTCAGTCTCCGCAAAAAAAAAACAAAAATTGTTAAAATGAACTGAAACTCCGCGAATACTGCACACACAGACATGAGAAATATATCTATAGAAAACTTAAAGGGTCTACTTTTAAATGATGCAAGTTACATTCTCAACAAACATTCTCATTTTATGTAATCCGTGTGGAACCAAGGAGAGGCACAGAATTTCTCTCGCACTTCATTATCCGATAATGACTTGAGGCAGGCCACGCCCACACGCTATTCACACGGAAAACAGTCCGGATAATCTACAGGCGAGGCCACGCCCACACGCTATTCACACGGAGAACAGCCCGGGTAATCTACAGGCGAGGCCACGCCCACACGATATTCACAGGGAAAACACTCCGGGTAATCTACAGTCGAGGCCACGCCCCCCGGACACCGGCTTGAACACACAGAGTTTCCACACAGATTCAGTGAGTTTTCTGCGCGCTTGGAAGATGGCACGCGCTACACAGCCGACGAAGCTCTTCAGAATGTTCTGGACAGTGGGAGGAGTTGACATTTTCCTCAGAAGAAGATTACAACTCCGACGACGAACGGGAGCATTTTGAAGAGAGAATAGATCCAGCAGAGGATTTTCAAACAAGCTGTTTTGACAATGGGTAAGTTATTAAGTTTTATGTAACCCTTTTTCTGATAATATAAAGCTAATATATTTTTCCTCACTTCGGTTAGCTTATGGGAAACCTTGTCTTTCAATCTCACGTACATGGTTTAGGTCAGCATGGTAATCATGCTAACGTGCTGCTTTATGTAGCTTTGCACAAACATGTTCATTCAGGTGGCTAAGCTAATGCCTTATGGAGTTTACAGATGTTTGTAAATGTTCCAATGTATTTCACCTCGTTTTGGATAGCTTTAGATTATTGTTGCTAATATATATTTGGCTCAGTTTTGGTTAGCTTATGACACTGCTATCGGTAATGTTATTTAGCACAAGCATGTTAGCTACAGCTGGCTAAAATTCAATTCAATTCAATTTTATTTCTATAGCGCTTTTAACAATGGTCATTGTCTCAAAGCAGCTTCACAGAAATGAAAAGAAAATGAAAAGAAGACTTATGGAAATGTATATATGTGTAAGAAAAATGTGTCTAGATAATGAGATTGTCCCTGATGAGCAAGCCAAGGGTGACGGCGACAGTGGCAAGGAAAAACTCCCTGAGATGGCAATAGGAAGAAACCTTGAGAGGAACCAGACTCAACAGGGAATCCATTCTCATCTGGGTGATGACAGATAACAGAAATTGTAGAACATCATGTGTGTTATGCAGATGAAAGTTCGATATAACAGAAGTTATTCAAATTAACACAAAGTCCAGTTCAGCACAGGGATGAGTCAGCAGGTGCAGAGGGCAGATGGGGGTCTGGATCACTGGGAGCTCAGGAGCAGCATGTGTAGATCCAAACCAACATGAAGAAAAATTCAGCTGGAGCAGGTCCTTCTCTGGATGCCTCAGGAACCTCGCAGGGTTGGCACAATCTCCAGATGCCTCGGGATGGGTGGAAAAATAAAGAGCAGGTGAAAAGAATTAGCATGGTTGCCATTCAGGATAGATGTACTGGAGTATGAGGTAAAGAAATTAATTATGTGTATGCCAGATTAAAGAGATGCGTTTTGAGTCTACTTTTAAATTGGGAAACTGTGTCTGAGCCCCGAACACTGTCAGGAAGGCTATTCCAAAGCTTTGAAGCTAAATATGAAAATGCCCTACCTCCTTTTGTAGATTTTGATATTCTGGGAACTACCAGTAGTCCGGAGTTTTCTGATCTTAAGGAGCGTGGTGGATTGTAACGTATCAGAAGACTGGTTAGGTATGTGGGAGCTAGACCGTTTAGAGCCTTGTAAGTAAGTAATGCTATTTTGTAATTAATTCTAAACTGAACAGGTAGCCAGTGCAGGGATGATAATATTGGGGTTATGTGATCATATTTTCTGGATCTAGTGAGAACCCTGGCGGCTGCATTTTGGACTAACTGTAGCTTGTTAATTGAGGATGCAGGACAGCCTCCCAGTAATGCATTACAGTAGTCCAGTCTGGAAGTCATGAATGCATGAACCAGCTTTTCTGCATCAGATACAGATAAAATGTTCCTAAGCTTGGCAATATTTCTAAGGTGGAAAAAGGATGTTTTTGTGATGTTGGAGATATGATTTTCAAAGGATAAGTTACTGTCTAATATTACACCCAGGTCTTTCACTGTCGAGCTGGTGGTAACAGTACATCCTTCTAAACGCAGGCTGAATTGTGAGAGCTGGTATGAACTGGTTTTTGGGCCAATAAGTAATACCTCTGTCTTATCTGAATTTAGTAAAAGAATTATCGGTCATCCAATCTTTTATATCTTGAATACACTCAGTTAGTCTAGACAATTTGGGTATTTCATCTGGTTTTGTGGAAATGTATAACTGAGTATCATCAGCATAACAATGGAAACTAATCCCATGTCTTCTAATGATGTTACCCAAGGGAAGCATGTATATTGAGAACAGCAGAGGTCCTAAAACTGACCCTTGTGGCACCCCATATTTCACTGGCATTACACCAGACTGTTCTCCATTCAGATCTACAAAATGGAATCGATCAGACAGGTAGGATCTAAACCATTTTAAAGCCTGTCCCTGAATACCAATGTGATTTTGTACGCGATCTATGAGAATATCATGATCTATAGTGTCGAATGCAGCACTAAGATCAAGTAAGACAAGAATCGAGGTGCAGCCTTGGTCAGAAGCTAAAAACAAGTCATTTGCAATTTTAACTAGTGCAGTTTCTGTACTATGATGGGGCCTGAAACCTGACTGAAATTCCTCGAGGATATCGTTTTCCTGCAAGAATGTGCATATTTGGACTGATACTATCTTTTCTAATATCTTTGATATAAACGGAAGGTTTGAAATTGGTCTGTAATTTATTATATCATTTGGGTCTAAATTAGATTTTTTAAGAAGAGGCTTAATAACTGCCAACTTGAAAGGTTTAGGGACATGACCTAGATATAAAATAATGCCTTATGCAGCTAAGAGATGTTTATGAATATTGTCTGTGGTGTAAATCTTCACAATAGCTTTAGTTTAGATGTTGATGGTGTAAATGTTTAGAATGTGTTAAATGTGTATGAAAAACATGCCTGGTGCATGGCATCATGCTAATGTCTCGGGTGTACATGTTTGAGATGCACTACAGTGTCTGTGGCCCATCAACAGATATTTGTCCAGCCTATTGCCCATCAACACATACAGAGGGGCACAAAAGTGTATACACACTGACCGTTGTTATCTATGCTCTTTTTAAAACTTGATTGATTTATGTCAGCAGAGTAGTGTTATGTTTCCTCCAAAGATATCAGTATGCATTTTTGGGGCCTCTCTGTATAATTTTGTTCGTTTACTTGGAACAATACAGGCTAACAACTTTTTTTTTTTTTTTTTTTTTAGGAATGTGTCTGCATCACCCTTGCCTCCCGCACCTCGCACCGGGACACATAAGCGACGTTCAGTTTTGAAGGCAATCGAGAATCATACTGAGTAAGTGCACATATGTGTGTGTATATGTATGTATGTGTGTATATGAAGGTGATGTACATTAGTTTCTTTTATTGTGTTACCAGCATGCTCGTGATTTTTTTTTTTTTTTTTTTTTTTTTTCCAAAATAGTTGTGACAGTGAAAATGATCAGCCACCTGTCCCCAAAGAAAGCAGAGGCAAACAAGCAGGCAAGATGCAGACAACATCATGGAAAACACAGACTGATGACGACACGGTTCCACAGATTCTGCGATTCACTGAGATGTACCACTACATTGGACTCCTATTTTACATGGCCATGGTGAAGTTGTCCTCTATCACAGACTACTGGAGACAGAGCAGTATTTTGACAGTACCTTTTCCAGCTACCGTCATGTCAAGGGACAGATACCGGACAATTTCTTGGAATGTGCACATGAGTCACCCAGATGCAGACAAGGAGAATGACAGGAAGAGGGGCACATCCGAACATGATCGTCTGTTCAGGGTTTTCAGTTTATGGAACAACTCATCAAAGAGCTTTGTGGTGTCTCACAGGAAGTAGCACCAAAACGGACAAGTACTGACCATGTACCAGTTCAAGTAGCTGTGCTGACCTCAGACGCCAGAGATGCTGCCACTACAGGTCGCAGGCTGTGTGTGCATTGCAGAGCAGTCCATGGCAAGCGGCAAAAAACACCTTGGAGATGCCAGGCATGTAACGTTCCCCTGTGTCTTCAGTTGAACAGGAACTGCTTTCAAGAGTGGCACAGGGATGTGTGACTGTAGACACCATACACGCATTTTATCTTGCACTGTTGCTGTTTGCACCATTTTGCTTTGAATGTCTGTTTCAGTTGTTTAGTTATTTTTTTATCTTTGAGCACTTTTCTCACCAAATGTATTTTTTCAGTTTATTTTGTTCTGTTGTCGTTGCAGTTTTACCCTGAATGTCTGTTTTTACGCATTTTATTTATCTCGAACTGTTCTAAATAAACTACAAACAAAGAAATATGTTTTTTGTCCTCAAATTATTTTCTTGTAGCACTTCCCTCTGTCACATACCTGACTGAAAGGGGTATTTATGCAGCTCATTATTCGGGTCTTTGTCTTCTCTGGTGTGAAGTAGAGCATTATTCATGATCATTCACGCCTCCTCACATACGGCCTTTCTAAACGAAAAGTGTCTTAGAAAATATAAATGAATATATTGTTTTCTGTGAATGAGTGATCAAGATGATTATCACATCATTTTGAAGTAAAAACTCTAGACTACAAGATCCAGGTAACAAAAGTCTTGTAAATAAATGTTATGAATGTGTTTTGTGAACTTTTTTGTTCATTTGTACATACATGCTGCTCACATATTACTGTAGCCCAGTTTGTGCTAAAAACAGTGTAGTTAAGCCTTTAGACATTTATATGTTCATAAGTAACTGAAACTGATACAAATGTCAAGACATGTCAAAACTTCTTCAGGGCCCCAAAACACCCTCAGAATCCTAAGGGTTAAGGATTGGTAACACTGTTATATAATATGCCGGAGCCACACTTACATGGATCAGCCACAACACTAACATCACTGACAGGTTGACTGAATAACACTGATTATGAATTATATACCCGTGAACTAGTGACAGGATGTCATGTGCACCCAAGACTCACATACACCCATGGGGACCGAAGGCCAGCCCGTATGGTCTAATCCCACAGAAAATTCATGCAGCATAAACTGCTCAAAAAGAAAATGCTAGCAATGATATAAAGGCACCAGAACATCCAGTGCACCATGGGCCCACCACACAGGGCCGAGCAGGCAGAGAGGTTAAGGTTGTTGTCCACAGATTCCAATTCAATTATGCCCATGGGATGCACCAGACAAACATGTCTGATCCATTAAGGGCCCACTACACAACCAACATCATCCAAAAGATCCACTTACAATGTTCTTATGGCAGACAATACAGCACCTCCCCAGAAGCAATGAGGCCAGAGCCTCCCTGGGCTATTAGGATAAGCCAAAAGGGTAGGTGGTTTTAATATTTTTAAAGTTATGGGTGACCGTGCCATAAGCATGGGTACAGATGGAGACTATATAAGCCTTCTACCATTCTGTTGATAAACTAAGATGTTTATTTGGAGCTCCAGCAGACTGACCAATTTTCCAGCTTAATCCAGATTGACGTTCTAACTTTTTGTGCTCTTACGAAGAGTGAACAAATAAGAGATAAGTATTTTATAATATATTCACTTGAAACACCTGCTATATCATTAGTTTTAATAGTTTTGCAGCGCACTCGCTTCTAGCCGGCTATCCCATTAGCATCACTAATACTTCTAAAATCTTCACAAGTCTTCCGACTTCCTGTGACGTAGATTCCTGTTTTTCGTATTGTTCCCGCGAAAGTTCTTCGTCTGTTTGTAACAGTGTTTTAGATTATATTTTGTTTTTTATAATTATATATTTATCCCGTTTTGCTAAATAACAAACTAGTTTTTACGCTTTAAGACTACTGGACTTTATCCGTTTTTTTTGCACTTTTTGGGAGAACGCGCGTATCATCTGACCAACAACAAGCGAATCCATCAGCAAATAATCACAACTCCAGCACAAAGGTACGTTATCATGTCTACCATTCAGCTCGCTCAGTGTGTGGAGTGCAGGATGTTTAGACATTCTTCCTCCGTCATTAGTGATAATTTTATTTGTGATAGGTGTGTGTTAGTTAGCACCCTGACGGAGAAGATATCAGCATTAGAGGAGCGCATCCAGACTTTAGAGAGGGTTAGAGAGCGCGAGAGCAGCGTTATTCCCGTAGGGGAAAGTCTGGGTGCCACAGGCAGAGATAATCATCCCCCGACTCCGGCAGTAGAGCCTCACAGCGGGGCGAGTGGGTGACGACTCGGCGGCATACTCGTTCAGCCAAAGCTAACGCTAAGGCTAGCCCACCGGAGCACACCTCTTCTGTGCTTCACGTGTCAAACAGGTTCGCTCTCCTCAGTGATGCACCCGCTGAGAAACCTGAAAGAGCTCTGGTTATAGGAGACTCTATACTGAGACATGTGAAATTAGCCAGGCCTTTAGGGGCGCCAGCGGCAGTGGTCAGGTGTATCCCGGGAGCCAGAGCACCGGACATAGCAGGTAATCTTAGGGCTCTAGGACAGCATATGTTCTCCACGATAGTGGTACATGCTGGAGCTAACGATATACGCCTTCGTCAGTCAGAGGTTAGCAAGCATAACTTTACAGAGATGTTTAAAATAGCGAAGGCGATGTCCGATGAAGTAGTTTGCTCTGGTCTCATCCCAATGAGACGTGGCTACATAGCTTACAGCAGGTTATGGTCGCTGAACCGTTGGATGTCCAGGTGGTGCTCCGAAAACAACGTGGGCTTCATAGACAACTGGAAGACCTTTGAGGGCAAAACTGGCCTGTTAGGGCGGGACGGTGTCCATCCCACTCGGGAAGGTGCTGCTCTCATTTCTTGCAGTATAGCACATAGTCTCAGAAGAGGCCTAGTTAATCGGTGACAATCCAGAGCCCAGGCCAGGGAGCAGACAGACAGGCTAAACCAACCGTCTGCTAGCTGCATAGAGTCGTCACTCAGAGTTCATCATATTGAGACTGTGTCTGTTCCCCGAGCTAAACATAAACATAAATTTAGAAAGACTCAGAAAGTCTGTTTTAGTAATTTAATTAACATAGATACCACAAACTCAGATCATACTGAATGCGCAGCCGGCACCTCTGATCTGAAGCTAGGACTGTTAAATATTAGATCTCTCGCATCTAAAGCAGTTATTGTTAATGAAATTATCACAGATCAGGAGTTTGATATATTATGTTTAACAGAAACCTGGATTAAACAGGACGAGTATGTAGCTCTAAATGCAGCTAGTCCTCCTTTATACAGCTACATACACCAGCCTCGGCTAACTGGTAGAGGAGGAGGAGTCGCAGTTATTTACAATGATAATCTGACTGTCGTACAAAAACACAGATATAAATTTAATGCATTTGAAGCTCTCTATAGTAACATAAAGTCAGCTCAGTCGATCCCGCTAATCATCATTTACAGACCCCCAGGGCCGTACTCGGAGTTTCTCTGCGAATTTGCAGATTTCCTCTCAAACCTTGTTGTTTCTGTAGACAAAGCGTTAATTGCTGGAGACTTTAATATTCATTTTGAGAATCCAGAAGACCCTCTGAGAACAGCATTTATGTCCTTACTGGACTCAGTAGGAGTAAATCAGTGTGTAGTAGGACCCACTCATAAAGCAGCTCACACTTTAGATTTAATATTATCCTTCGGATTAAGTATAGGAAATATAACCACAATTCCACAGTCTGAAGTTATCTCAGATCACTACCTTGTCTCGATTAAAGCGTGTCATAGTAATAATGTATGCAGCACAGCACCGCGCTTCCACCTTAAACGTACATTTACATCAAATACCGCACAGAGCTTTATCAATAATCTTCCAGAATTATCAACTTTGATTGGATCGTCATCTGACTTCACAGAACTCAACAGGCGAATGAATATCTAGAGTCAGCACTTCGTTATAGCTTAGATAATGTAGCTCCAGTTAAAAGGAAAATGATTAGAGATAAGAAACTCGCTCCTTGGTATAATGACCACACACGTGCTTTAAAACAAACCGCTCGAAAATTTGAACGTAAATGGCGCCAAACTAAATTGTTAGTATTTCAAATAGCTTGGAAGGAGAGCATCCTGAACTATAAAAAAGCTCTCAGTGATGCTAGATCAACGTATCTCTCCACTCTTATAGAAAATAACAAAAACAACCCGAGATTTTTATTTAATACCGTAGCTAAATTAACTAAAAACAAGACCACTGCAGAAATCTCCACAACAACATCATGCAGTAGTGAGGATTACATGAACTTTTTCAATAACAAAATCATAAATATTAGGCAAAAATTCAGGCTTTGAAACCAGACAATTTAATTAATACAGATAGACTAACCACATCACATCAGAACTTAGAACACTTTACTCCCCTTGAAGCGAGGGAACTAATTTCACTCATCTCTTCTTCAAAATCGTCAACCTGTATATTAGATCCTGTACCGACACATTTTCTCAAACAGATAGTACCAGCAATAATAGAACCCCTGTTGAAAGTAATTAACTGTTCACTCAGTAGTGGATATGTCCCCAAATCCTTTAAATTAGCCGTTATTAAACCGCTAATCAAGAAACCTGACCTTGACCCCTGTCTGCTTTCTAATTACAGGCCGATATCAAACCTTCCCTTTATCTCCAAGATTTTGGAAAAGGTAGTATCACAGCAGCTATGTTCACATCTACACAGAAATAGCATAAATGAACTGTATCAGTCAGGATTTAGGCCTCATCACAGCACAGAGACAGCACTTGTTAAAGTAGTAAACGACCTCCTATGGGCCTCTGATCAGGGTTGCGTGACTATACTTGTGTTACTGGACCGCAGTGCAGCTTTTGACACCATTGATCATAGTATTCTCCTTCACAGATTAGAAAAGGTAGTAGGAATTAAGGGAACTGCCCTCTTGTGGCTCAGATCCTATTTGACTGATTATCAGTTTGTATTAATCAGTTTGACTGATTATCAGTTTGTAGATTTAGATGGTGACCATTCCACTCCAGTGGAGTTTGGTGTTCCACAGGGCTCAGTTTTAAGCCCACTGCTTTTTTCCCTTTACATGCTTCCTCTGGGCAACATAATTCGTAAACATGGTATTAGTTTTCATTGTTATGCTGATGACACACAATTATATGTCTCAGCAAAACCAGATGAGAAAAACCAGTTTGCTAAAATTGAGCAGTGTGTGCAGGACATAAGAGATTGGATGTTAATTAATTTTCTTCTGCTTAATACTGATAAGACAGAAGTTCTGGTCATAGGACCACAAGTAGCTAGAAGTAAGCTTTCTGATCACACTGTAACTTTAGATGGCCTTTCTGTTCCATCAAGTGCAACAGTAAAAGACCTTGGTGTGATTATAGATTCCAGCCTTTCGTTTGAAGCTCATGTAGATAATATCATCAGGATAGCTTTCTTTCACCTTAGAAATATTGCCAAGATTAGAAACATATTGTCACTAAGTGATGCAGAAAAACTAGTTCATGCCTTTATCACCTCTAGGTTGGACTATTGTAACGCCTTACTGTCTGGTTGTTCAACTAGGTGTATAAACAAGCTTCAGTTAGTACAGAATGCAGCAGCGAGAGTCTTCACTAAAACCAGAAGATACAAGCACATCACCCCTATCTTATCTACACTGCATTGGCTCCCTGTGAAATTTCGCATCGATTTTAAGATACTACTTTTGACATTTAAAGCACTAAATGGTCTCGCGCCGCAGTATTTGAGTGAACTGCTAGTGTCTTACGATCCGCCACGCCTACTTCCATCAAAGAATGCAGGCTGCCTGTCAGTACCACGTATTATTAAAACTACAGCAGGGGGTAGAGCTTTTTCTTACAAAGCCCCAAAGTTATGGAATAGTCTTCCAATTAATGTTCGGGACTCAGACACAGTCTCAGTGTTTAAGTCTAGGCTAAAAACCCATTTATTTAGCCAAGCATTTTTGTAAATAGATTAGCCTTAGGTAAAGGCACAGATCTGGGGGACTCATGGACGTAGAGTATTCTGGTGAACTGGTATGTTTAGATGCTGTCCTCCCCACTCTCATTGATCACTCAGGTTTGTTGACGGTGAGGTGATTGGTTGCTTTACATCTCAGTTCCCCCTCATGTCTGTGTTTCCTTCTGGCTCTCCCTTTTAGTTATGCTGTTATAGTTAGTCCTGCCGGAGTCCCTGCTTGCACTCTGCACTAAATATACTTTCACCTTATACATGTTGACTGTGACCAGACCTAACTGCCATCTCTCCTTATTTTCTGTTCTCTCCTCTTCTGCTCTCTCCCTCTCTCTTTTCCCTCTCCCTGTCTCTCTGTCGAGCTATACATGTCGCTCCTGAGTTGCCAGTGATCCAGACCCCTCTGCCCTCTGGACCCGTCTAACCCATCCTGGAGTCCAGTTTCTGGTTGGAAGTCTCGTCGCATGGATGCCCCGTGTGGTCTGCCTGGATTCGTGTGGTGGCCGGGGATGGTTTCCACGAAGACTGTCCTGTCCTCGATTGATGTTGACAGCTGTTCTCTGAGGACCTGTGACTTCAGTTGTTTGATAGCTCAGGAATGAAATTTCCTACAGTCTACCTGAGCCTCCAGGAACAAACTGGACTCCTTTTAATTTAAATTTTAATTTTAAAACATCTCTTGTTATACTGAACTTCCAGTCTTACACATTATTATGCTGATCAATCTCTGCTATCTGTTATCACCCAGATGAGGATGGGTTCCCTGTTGAGTCTGGTTCCTCTCCAGGTTTCTTCCTATTACCATCTCAGGGAGTTTTTCCTTGCCACCGTCGCCCTCGGCTTGCTCATCGGGGACAATCTTATCATTTTGATTCATACACATTGCATACAAACTTACTTCGTTTGATTTTGTAAAGCTGCTTTGCGACAATGTCAATTATTAAAAGCGCTATATAAATAAATTGACTAATAGAGAATCTGAGACCAAACAATGCAGAAGAGCTGAAGGCCGCTATTGAAGCATCCTGGTCTTCCATAACACCTCAGCAGTGCCACAGGCTGGTAGCTTCCATGTCATGCCGCATTGAGGCAGTAATTGCTGTAAAAGGGGCTCAAACCAAGTACTGAGTACATATGCATACTTATACGTTTCAGAGGTCCGATATTGTTCTATGTACAATTCTTGGTTTATTGATTGCATGTAATATTTTCATTTTATGAATGGATTTGGGGTTTTCATGAGGTGTATGCCATAATCATCTAAATTATGACAAATCATGGCTTGAACTATCCTGCTTTGTATGTAATAAGTCTCACATATTTTAGTTTCAACTTTTAAGGTGCATTACTGAAATAAATGAACTTTTGAACAATATTCAAATTTTTCAAGTTTCACCTGTATGTTCAATTCAATTCAGTTTCATTTTCATATTTAGCTCCAAAGCTTTGGAATAGCCTTCCTGACAGTGTTCGGGGCTCAGACACAGTTTCCCAGTTTAAAAGTAGACTCAAGATGCATCTGTTTAATCTGGCATATGCATAATAATAATAATGAATAAATATAATGAATAATAATGAATGGAGAAAGCTCAGTCAAAGTCCAGGGATTCTGCGTGATTTTCGTGTTGTATCCAGCGAGTAGCATATATTTTTGTGTTTTTTGCATTTCTGGGGGCGTATGTCTGCAGTTTTATCGATAAATCATATTTCCATTAACTTACTTTCACTTTGCAAAAGGCAGTGTTTATTGTTTAGTGTATATTTAAAGCGCATATAAACAATAAAAAAAATATTGTTTTAGGCTAACTTTTTGCACATGACCAGGTGCGTTATGATGATCATGATGATTATAATAAATTCACCGCACTACTACTACTACTAATAATAATAATTATAATAATGGAGAAAGCACAGTCATAGACGTACTGTCATTGAAGGAGAGAAGAAAATGAAGAATAAATACCTATCAGTATTTACAGTTTGAGCTCGACACTTGTCACTTGCTGTCAACGGGCACATGAGGGAACACATTTTCGGCTTCAATAGACACATAATGCCTCAGATTGTAACACGACTGCCCCCTACAGGTAATGAACGTGATTTTCACAGCTTCCCTCACTGCTGCTGACATCTCTTTTTTCGGAATGTGCATTCTTAATGGCCAGATCGGTAAACTTGTATGCACCTTTGTCCTACTTTACATAAAACATGCCTAAAACAAATCAGAAATTAAATCAAGGTCAAAGTGGTGTGTGTGTGTGTGTGTGTGTGTGTGTGTGTGTGTGTGTGTGTGTGTGTGTGTGTGTGTGTTAGGAAAGACTCTCAGGTAAGAAAGCAAAACGTAGGGATGCAGAAGAATGAAGAACTCCAAAATTCAGCTGTAACATAATATTTCTCAAGGGTTCCATAAAATAATATTATTATTATTATTATTATTATTACTACTACTACTATTATGCATAGTATTCTTATTAAAGGAATTTAAAGAACATTTAATGTTATGGAACCCATGAGTCTGAATAGTAGACTTGCCTTGTTACCTAAGAGAAAAAGCAGTGGGCTGGTGTGGGAATGAGTGCATGCAGCTGCTGTAATGTAAGTGATAACAGGAACTAGACTCTTTGTAGAAAAATTGTAAATATAATTATATGCTTCCTGGTGGAAGGATGACAAAGTGGTTAGCAATCCAACCTCAGGTCTGTGTGTGTGTGTGTGTGTGTGTGTGTGTGTGTGTGTGTGTGTGTGTGTGTGTGTGTGTGTGTGTGTGTGTGTGTGTGTGTGTGTGTGTGTGTGTGTGTGTGTGAGGTTATATAAGCCAAGTTTTCGGCGTTTGACACACATGCTTCAACAACCGATCAACGGAGACCTTTTCCCATAGCGTTTTCACGCAGCATCTCGTTCCCACATTTTCAGGGAACAGGGTTACAGCAAAGTAACCAGAGATGATCTGCATTATTGCTAAACGCGATGACTTCCTGAAATTTGCTGATAAATCACATTTATCAGCCATGTGATCAAAACACTGCCTTTTGTAAAGTAAAAGGTTACGCGCAAATCGGGGTTTACGCACGCCGATGATCAGCTTTATTTTAGTCATGAATTCACAATCACATTCTGGCTATTATTTCCAGCCGTGGTCAAATAATGGATGAAATTTATATTTACTTATATATATTCATATCTTCTGATGGTGCTCAATGTCGACACATTTTTACGTTTTAACAAGGATATGTTGACATTCACGAATCACAACCATTTAAACCGAGGCATTGCCATGTCTTTCATTGTTTTGTCCCTGTTAAGACATTACAAAAACTATATAAGAAACATTTTATTATGAATTTTAAAGCACGATTTAGGGCATCTCATTTCATTATTATGAACAAAATATGAAGCACATATACACATATTTATCATGAAAGATCTATTGTAAAAGTAAATCAAATTCATGTTTGCTTCAGCATTGGAAACAATATTGTTTTAGGCTATAATTATACACAATTCTTCATTGTACTTGGTCTGGCTTTTAGATAAAGTCCTTCCATGCGCCATCTGGCGGATATTCAGTGACGCACAACACATTTATTTAAATTCCCAAATACTGCTTGTGGGATTTGGGGGCATGGCGCTTGCCGAATTGCAACATTTCGTTGGAAAATGCTCACATTCTTAATGGCCACATCTACCCGTTTGCCTAAAGAAAACTAATTCCTCACAAATTCAATTCATTTCATTCAATTTTATTTCTATAGCGCTTTTAACAATGGTCATGGTCTCAAAGCAGCTTTACAGAAATGAAAAGAAAATGAAAAGAAAATTTAAGGAAGTGTGTATGTGTGAGTGGGCGGCACGGTGGTGTAGTGGTTAGCACTGTCGCCTTGCACCGTCTATGTGTCTAGATAATGAGATGAGCAAGCCAAGGGTGACGGCAACCGTGGCAAGGAAAAACTCCCTGAGATGGTAGTAGGAAGAAACCTTGAGAGGAACCAGATTCAACAGGGAACCCAGCCTCATCTGGGTGATAACGGAGAGCAGAAATTATATAACATCATGTGTGTTATGCAGCTGAAAGTTCAGTATAACAGAAGTTCTTTAAATTAACATGAAGTCCAGTTCAGCACAGGGATGAGTCAGAAGGTGCAGATGGCAGATGGACTCTGGGTCACTGGGAGCACTGGAGTAGCATGTGTAGCTCCAACCACCATAATAGCCTTCCTGACAGTGTTCGGGGCTCAGACACAGTTTCCCAGTTTAAAAGTAGACTCAAGACACATCTCTTTAATCTGGCATACACGTCACTCATCTCATAACCTCATACTCCAGTTCATCTATCCTGAATGGCAACTATGCTAATTCTCTCCATCTGTTCTGTATTCTTCTACCCATCCCGAGACATCTGGAGATTGTGGCAGCTTCAATAGACAGAGGCCAATCCTGCGAGGACCCTGAGGCATCCAGAGAAGGACCAGCTCTAGCTGGATTCTGTTTCATGATGGTTTGAAGCTACACATGCTACTCCAGTGCTCCCAGTGATCCCGACCCCATCTGCCCTCTGCACTCATTCACTCATTCATCTCATTATTATCTAGACACATTTTTTTCATACACACTTCCATAAATTTTCTTTTTAAAATGTTTTTCATTCTTGTGAAGCTGCTTTGAGACAATGAACATTGTTAAAAGCGCTATATAAATAAAATTGAATTGAATTGAATTGAATTGAATCTTTAACAGCATTAAGAACATTAAGAACAGGAGTTAATAGTATTTAATATGAACTCACCGCTCACGCGCAGGCTCTCTGCTGGACCAGGCTCCACGCTGTCCGGTTCGAATGATGAAGGTAGATGTTGTCGTGGGACAGAGGGGATCGGACTCGATCACACTGTATGGTTTTTATCCTGTTGTTGATCTTTTCCTCACTTCAGTATCGCACCGCGCGCTGTGTGCTGCTCGAGCCGAAGTGTGTTTAACTCTGCACGGCATTGCTCAGTGCTGCTGTACGCGCGCGCGTCTAACTACTTACGGATACTTCCGTAAATATTGGGGTTTTTATGTGTAGTGTCTGATTATCTTTGGATTTTTTGTTCGTCTAAATTTCTAGCAAATACTGTACTTCGGCATTACTTCACAGAGATTCTTCAGCAGCCACGTTTGTTTGTGTCGAACTGTAATTACGTCACTTCCTGTTTAGAGCACAAGCGCGTACTTATGTCCCGCCTTCCGTGCTCGGGAACGCATGAATCGTTCACGAGACCACCTCTGCAATTGGTCCGAGGATTCGTTCCCGAGCGTGGAACGATTTGGAATGATTGCATTCTCACAGACAAAAATCAACTGGTCCTGGGGACAAGTGTGCTCGGAAATGGATCCCAGTGTAAAAATGCCCTATGATATGCCCTATGATAATAAGGACAGCACCTCTTTCCACTAGTCATTTACATACAAAAGGCCTTTACACCTCACAGCCCTCACCTCTCACTGCTAGCTGTGAGGATTCCTAGAAACTTTCACAGATTCCCGTATACATCCACATAAGTTATCTGGGCGTTTCAAAAAATTCCTTTTGCATGCTACCTTTCCAAGCACTCTGCCTCATACATCTGGCAAACAAAGTTTAGCAGGGATTTCCCATACCCATATTTGTCCGGATACAGTTCTTTTCATGCAGTATCAAAAGCTGTTTCGTTCTTTAAGAGCAGCAAAGAGTAAGTCTGAGGCTGATGAACATAGAAAAGCATCAAACCAAGCTTGTTTCTCTAAAAAGGGTCAGACATGCATATACAAATCTAGCAATCTTCACAAAGGTTTAGTTGGACCTTCATCCACCATCATCCAAGTAAAGTTTAATGGTCAAGTATGTCAAGCTCTGTTAGACACCAGCTCACAGGTAATAATTGTGTTTGACAGCTGGTTTTCCAGGTATCTCCCAGGTATCCCCATTTACTCGCCAACTGGACTGTTCATCTTGGGGCTCAGCTCATGCAGTTACCCATATAAGGGTATATAGTTGTTGATGTCATCTTCCCTGCTTCAATTACTGCCGTCGAAGAATCACTGTCCATTCTGGCCCTTGTATGCCCTGATACTCAAGGTGCGCCCCAAGTGCATGTCATTATAGGTGCCAATGCCAGTCTCTTCAAATGCCTAGCTACTCTCAGCCATGATCCTAAAGGATCTAGTTTGGCACAGGCTTTGAGAATCCAGACCCAACACCCTACAATCTATCAGAATCAGCAGCAAGAAACAGAGCCCATGTCGACCATCCTGATGGAAAAATCAGGTGGATAGGGACTGGAGAGTGTGATGTCCCCTCTAGAGGTGAAGTATACCTTGTCTGTACAATGGAGACCGACAAGCCATGGAGGAAAGAGTTCTTTGTGATTGAACCATCTGAGGAGGACAGTCTTCCAGCTGGAACATTCATAACCCCAGGTGTACTCCCCTTTTCAGCAATAAAGGGGAGCAATATCCAATTCTTAATCTACTTAATTTGCTAAAGACATTTCTATTCCTGCAGGGATGGTAATTGCCAATGTTACAGTAATTACCAACACTGTTACAGTAAGCTCTTGGGGACACAATGTAACCAACAACTCCCAAGAAATAGACCCAAGCATGTTTAATTTCTGCAAGTCATCTGTTCCTGAATCCCAGGAAAAGCAGCGGCGTCAAAAGTTGTCAACCCGAAGTTACGTCTTTTCAATCAGTAACACTCTGGAAAATGCCAACTGAGTCACTGAGATCTTTCTTGGCTTTTGTGGATTCTACCAGTGATTCATAAAAGACTACTCAGCCATTGTGAGTTAACTGAGCTCACCAAAAGTTACCTACTGACTTCTGGTCAAAACAGAAAGGCAGCAGATACCAAGAATTTCTATAAAGTCTGAGCTGTTTGAAAAGCATTGTGTGTTGCAACTTTTAATAAAATTACCCCACCAAACCATATGTTCTGCATGTAGATGCTAGCATGACTGGTTTGCGAGTTGTGTTACTGAGGTCCAGTAACACAAGTATAGTAACGCAACCCTGATCAGAGGTCAATAGGAGGTCGTTTACTACTTTAACAAGTGCTGTCTCTGTGCTGTGATGAGGCCTAAATCCTGACTGATACAGTTCATTTATGCTATTTCTGTGTAGATGTGAACATAGCTGCTGTGATACTACCTTTTCCAAAATCTTGGAGCTAAAGGGAAGGTTTGATATCGGCCTGTAATTAGAAAGCTGACAGGGGTCAAGGTCAGGTTTCTTGATTAGCGGTTTAAATCAGGAACATCCAACTGATTTAAGACCTGTGACTTATGCAAGCAGCTATGCAACTTATGCAACTGCACTAAAATGTGCAGTTGTGGACAAATTCCATATACCTATATAAAGTGCTCAGTTTGTGGTGAAGACTAACAACGATCCACTCACCTACAGTGAGGTCAATAAGTATTTGATTACCCTGTGATTCTGCAAGTTCTCTTACTTAGAAATCATGGAGGGGTCTACAATTTTCAGCATAGGTACATTTCCACTGTGAGAGACAGAATCTAAAAAGAAAAATCCGGAAATCACATTGTATGATTTTTTAACAATTTATTTGTGAATTACTGTGTCAAATAAGTCTTATATACAGTATATAATTGTGCAATATGTACAAACATACCATATTAGATACCTGTTGAACATTCTTGTAGTACTTTGTGGATATCACTCTGGCTACCTACCACCAAGGTACCCATGGATGTGCCATAGTACCTACATACCATACTAAAAAAATTGTCTAAAGAAGCAGCATCCAGGAAACACAACCAGACATCCATCCACAGTTATGTGGGAGCCTGCATTGTAAATCAAGTGTAATTGCTGAAGCCACTGATGCCATGTTGCTGCAGGTTCGTCACCCTCTCATCAGCCCTGACTTGTTTCTTGGCAATCATCAATGCATATAACACAAGAAAAGACAGAATGCCTACTATTGAATGTTATGGTGGATGTAATATCATTCTAAACAACCAAAACAAGTCAGTGAATGTCAAATATTTATATTTAATAAATTTCATAAAGCTACAACAGTCTGGAATTAAATTGACCTAAAAGAACACTGATGTGTACAAAATGTGTATAGGACATAATTGAACCAACATAATTATTTAAATTTTATATTTACCCAGTTGCCCCCATTCATTTAGGAAATGTCATTAAATATAGGGCAAAAAAGTAATCAATGTATTTGCAGATGTTAAACATTGAAAGGAATTAAACTGACCTCAATGATTATGGGAAGGTTGATCAAGGTTTTATGTAAAGTAGGACAAAGCAAAAAGGTTTGCATATGTGCCCAGTCTTCTGTCAGTCTTTCTAGCTCTGCCTGTATGTTATGTCTTTACAGAAATCCTTCTTTCTTTTTATGACGTATGTATATGTATAGTTTTAAGCGTTGATCATATCCTAAATAAAATTGCTAGTCTAATAATAGTCCTCTCTCCTTAGTCTTTTTCAGTTAACTTTTAAGCAACTTGTCCAAAGTTAATTTATAGTGCATGTATGTTAAGTGTACCTTACCAACACTGTTACAGTAAGCTCTTGGGGACACAATTTAACCAGGTAACCTGCCTGTTACAACAACTCCCAAGAAATAGACCCAAGCATGTTTCATTTCTGCAACTCATCTGCAGAAAAGACGTAACATACTATAACACCCAGGACATGATTAAGAATCAAGATACTTCTAAACAATAGTAAATGCCTCTTGCTTTAATGGTTTCTAATGTCGCAAAGGTCATATATTTGTATGTGTGGCCTAAATCCTGCATATTTTTCTCAGTGTTCTTCATCAGATTGTAAAAGGCCAAGGCCGTTTTACTAAAAAATGTGAATTAGATGAAAATTAGGTGAGGTAGGAGGAAAATTAGTTGACGTGAAAATAAAATGTGCACAGTATCTAGTTTACCCTCTGGTGACCGTGGACACCAAGTACATGACACAGCAAAACTGCTTTTCTTATGCAAAGCAAAATGTCTTTGCCTATGGTGTCATTTTGGAGAAGCAGGAGGGCATGTGAGGGTCATAGGAAACCCAGTGATAGTATGGAAGGATTTATACAGCAAACTGCAGCTTAACACAGATCTTTTCAGTGCTTAAAATGTCAGTGAAGACCATCCTGAAAATAAAATTTCATGGCAAACAGAACTGACTTAGGCCAGATTTCCACTGGGTGTGAATCTCTGATGTCATCACATGTGTGTGAAGCAGATAGGTTCCATCCTCCATCAATGTTCCATCCTGTGTGCCTTCATGCCCCACCAGCACATTTCAGCCACAGAGCATAAGGACACAATCACAAACACACTTAATTACACACTACAGGCAATGTACTGTAGAATCACCAGTTATTGTAGCCTAATCTGCATGTGTTTGGATGGTGAGAGGAAACCAGAGGAAAGTCACCAAGCCTGTGAAGAACATGCAAATTCCACGCACACAGACCTGGACTCGAATCCTCGACTCTGAAAACCCTGGATAATCACTGCACTAACATGCCACCATATGACTTATGTTATGTTATGTTTAAAAGTTTACAATTACATTTGAAAATTGTAGTAAGTAAGAATTATTGCTTGATGTGTCGGCTGGTCGGCCCCTAACCTGAAAAAGAAAATGCATGTATCATGTACATCTGTTACAATAGTAGTGTTAATTTTGTCAGCTATTTCAGTCTTAGTTCCGAGATAAATGTCCCTAATAGTTTTTTCATGGCAAGTTAAAAAAAAGTATGCTAAGTATATTAAATCCTAGCATGCCAAAGCAAACTTTAGTGTACTTGCTCCAGACTAATGACTAGTACACTTGAAGTTTCTTGTTTTGGAACAACTAATTTTGTACTAGGTGGTGTTGTGTTTAGCACTGTCGCCTTGCACCTCCAGGGTCTGGGTTCGATTCCCAGCCAGGTTCGATTCCTGCCTCTGTGTGCATGGAGTCCAGGTGTGAACAATTTGTTGCATCTTTCCCAAAGATTCATGGCTGTATTAGATCAAAAGTGTGCTTCTACTAAATACTGAGCAAAGGGTCTGAATACTTAGGACCATTTGATATTTCAGTTTTTCTTATAATAAATCTGCAAACATGTAAACAATTCTGTGTTGTTAAGACAATATGAGGTGCTGTGTGTACATTAGTGAGGGAAAAAAAATAACTTAAATGATTTTAGCAAATGGCTGCAATATAATATATTCGTGAAAAATTTAAGGTGGTCTGAATACTTTCTGTACCCACTGTATATGTGCTTCATATTTTGCTCATAATAATGAAATGAGGTCCTAAATCGTGCTTTAAAACTCATAATGAAAAGTTTCTTATATAGTTTTTGTAATATTTAAGCATATACGCAAAATACACTTCACTTATTGTTTCACAATATTACAGATTAAAACAAGGAAAAAGGACGTGCCAAGCTTCAGTTCATTGTGCTGGCAAAATACATTTTAAGATCGGTCTTGTTAATTAGTTTTAAACCCCTCATTTCTGCCGATTCCCCCATCAGCGAAACCGGTTTGATAACTTCACACCTATTGTGAATGAAAGGTGAGAAGAGGGATTATCAAACTGGGTGCGCTGTTAGCAAATACAAATTAGGGGGCTTTTAGATGAATTAACAAGACAGAGCGGACGTCTCTGCCTAAAATTTATTTTCCCAGCAAAACATAATTTTTTTTTTTTAATGTTTAATGATAGCAATTAAATCAGACTTTATAGTTGCATTTGATACCTTTTGATTTTTATACTTTTCTTTTTATTTACTGTATGGACAGTTGTATTATGATTTCTCTGGAGAATAAACAAACCTGGTAGATCGTCTTGAAAGTCTTGGGCAGTGGAGGATTGGCCATCATGACAGCACCATGAAACATTCATTGAAATGCAATTCTTATGCACAGAAAAAAAAAACTACACAGCAAAAATGTTATATTATGAATCACATCGGAGCGCGCTGTCGTGTTGGAAAAGCCAGCGTTTATCTAGCGAGTAGCCTGTATATTTGTGTTTGTTTAATTTCTGGGGAGGTGTGTCTGAATTTTTATTGATAAATCGCACGTTTATCAGCCTTTTGATCAGAACACTGCCTTTTGTAAAGTGAAAGTGCGAGCCACGGGTTTACACACCGATTTTAAATGAATTTTAGATTAATTTTGAACCATGATTTAGGGCAACTCATTGCATTATTATGAACATAATTTATGAATTACGCTCGAAAAATATCAAATCCAACTATGAAGATGAACCGAGCGGGCGGTAGAGCTCTGATTAGACTACGTAGGAAATATGCTCAACATCCCGGAGGCCAAACCTCATTTAAATGACATTTTTAAATTAAGAAATATTGTAAGTAAACAACAGTAGCACAAGTTTAGTAAATAAAATATTTAGACTATAAAAAAATAATTCGGCATCTATTTTAGGTGTGCCAGCTGGCCCTGTTCTTATATTGCTCTTTGTCAGGGTAAATTTCCATGTACTGTCTGTACGTCATGTACGTCTGCGGAACAGGAATCTCATGGCGACTCGCGGCAGTGCGCGAGAATTCAAGAGACGCGATGTCGCAGGAAATACGAGACCAGTAGGTGGCAGTCATGTTTCAGGCGCAGTTTCAGGCGCACATTAAAACAAACAACGAAAGTAAACGTGTGGAAATCATATTTATTGTAATATTTTCAGTTCTTAATATAATAACTTTATATTGTGAGGTTCTATTGTGAAAATGTGACAGAAAACAAAAGCTATTAAAAGTCATAACATTAAAATAGCAGCGCTTCAAATTGGTTGCAAAGTCGGGTGCGTGCGGGACAGCAGACTTGATACAGTACACCTTAGTTTGAAAAAACACTAGGTTGGACTCGGGACAAGTTTTATTATGTTTGTGTCAGTCTTTCTTTTAATATATATGCATATATTTAACTATACAGCCTACATCGGGGGTCGCCAAACTGCGGCTCCGGAGCCGCATACGGCTCTTTCATGCCTCTGCTGCGGCTCCGGAGCCGTGCTCCTATGGTGATTTATTTTTAGGCTGATATTGTTGACTTTATTATCTAAATATTACTGTTAAATCATCCATTATAATGACTTTAAACGACTAAAACGACTTTAATGACTAAAACGTTTTTGCCCTAACTCTCCTTCCTAATATGCATATGTATGATATGTATTATGACATATAAATAGTGTCATGTCAATGTTTGCTACTAACTACTGTCACGAACTGGTATGACAGGCAGTTTGGGCGGATGTTATTTGCCGTGGGCAGAAAAAGCAAGCATAAGTACAGGGGGGTTGGTTTTTTCAACATAAAAGTCTTTAATAGCTGCTTTGCGACAATGTCAATTGTTAAAAGCGCTTAATAAATAAAATTGACTTGACTTGACTTTAATTAACAACCAAAACACAAACAAAACATAGGGCTCTGGACATACAAACACACACATCCCATCTCTCTAGACACATTTAGGCTTCTTTAAACATAGACAGGCTTCTCTTAACAAATACAGACTTTCCTAGACATTAACAGACCCATTAATCATTTCAGCCCCTGTAGGACTGACAGGAGAGCTTAGGACTGACCCAGATACTAGAGACGGGACGGGACGGGACAGGACTACTAGAGACGGGACGGGACAGGGCTACTAGAGACGGGACGGGACAGGGCTACTAGAGACGGGACGGGAGGACACTGGAGGCCAAGGGAACACACTGGAGGCTAAGGGGAACTCAAGGAATACACAGTACAGTACACACATAAATGAAGTGACTAACCAAAAGACACACTTACACATCACACAAACTCACAGAACACATCAGAGCCCAAATAACCAAACATAAGTCAAAAATAAAACATAATCAAATCTAAACAAAACAGAACCAAACCAAACCACATGCCCACTGACAGTATTAATGCAGTTTCCCAGAACAATCAGCTATTTATAACAATAATAATGAGCTACCTCGGTTCAGGGGTGCACCCGCATCACCTGACTGAGGTGCCTTCTGGGAAACTGAGTCGATTAACAAAAACAACAAACAAAAGCAATCATGTGCACACAGTGACCTCTAGTGGTAGTCCCTTACAACTACAAGTGCAAATAGTGATACTTTAGTTGTCCTAACCATTTTACAGTCGTTCGCGCTGGTGATCCGGGTTTTCTTTTTTGTAAATGCAGTTAATACCAAAACATTCCAACTTCACCAGGTGCTTTTCAAGACAGTGAAGGACAACGGTGAATTTTTTTTTTATATTTGCTGTTCCAAAACTGTTGCAGTAAATCCTAAGTCTGTTTTATGTGACGGACTGATGTGAAATGAATCAAATATCGATATATAATATTGTTGTTGTTGTTGTAACAGTGTTCTCAAAAATACACACTACATTAATGTTGGCAAACAGCGTTTAACCCCATCTCTGGAGGAAACTTTACTCAAAAGGGAAACCTACTTCCTTACTTCCTCATGATATTTTATAAACTATAATTATATATATAACTGAGATAACTGAGCAGGTGTAAATCTATCAATCTATCTATAAACACACACCTTGATCTCCGTTTCTCACTCTGAGCTGTCGCTGTCTGCTGAGCCGACTGAAAAATGCGTAGAAAGACATGAAGAAGCAGCCGCCGTTTCATATCAAATGTAAAGGGGCTATAATAATTTTTTGAGTTTATGGAGCTAATTGCAAAATTTTGAGGGGGCCTGAGCATGAATTTAGGGGGGCTAAAGTCTAAAAATGGCCTAAAAAAACCCATGCACTTGCTTATGGGCAAACATAAGTGACAAATTCCATTTGCATTATTAAGTACCTCATTTCCAAAACGAAGCGGCAATAGGAGAGAAGTTTAGTTAATGCAATATATTTATATATTAATATACAGTATATACTCAACACTATGAGCAAAAATGAGTTAAAATGTGAGTAAAAATAGTAGGCATTTTTGTGTATAAATGAATGTTTTAATAAAAATGCCTCCTTGGCATATGACTTAATCTTTATATTGCATGAGTATAATAACAATATCAAAAAGTCAGTATTGTTAACTTTATTTAGGAAATCTCACAATTACTGTTGACTTTATTATCTAAATATTACTGTTAAATCATGCATTATATGTTCCGGTCCGGACGGGCCTGGTGGATGAATGCGCTGATTGCCTTGTGAAGATGAGGCGGTGGTGAGCGTGCGTGGGTCAAAGCCGAGAAAACTAATAGAGTCCGTGATCCAAATTCGTGGTCGAGGTACGAGGGCGAGGGTCGTTATCCAGAAATCCAAACAAACAACAATCCAAGACGTGAAGCAAAAGGCGTGATCCGTAAAACAAAGCGTGAGTCGAGATCCGAGTAGCAGGGCAGGTGAAATCGCTGGAAAATTGGGCATTGAGGCACACAATAATCTGGCAACGGGAGGTTGTTCGTGAGCAAGTTAAATAGAGCAGAGCCCTGATTGAAATGAGCAGCAGGTGTGCTCAAGGCGGTCAATGAGGCGGCAAAACTGAAACAGCGAACTGGAGTATGGAATGGAGTCGTGGGAGATCATGGCTTAGTTTGACAGGTGGGCGTGACCTGGCGTGCCGTGACATTATAATGACTTTAAACGACAAAAAAACAACTTTAATGAATTCAAGTTTTTGCCCTAACTCTCCTTCCCAATATGCATATGTATGGTATGTAATATTACATATAAATAGTGTCATGTCAATGTTTGCTACAGTACAGTAATAAATTATTTTCAAAGACCACAAACAATTTTTTTGTATTTAAAGAAAGTTTCTGTAGGCCTATTTGCATTTCTATTAGCTTTTATCCTCATGTTTAGCACATATTAATGCCTAATACAAATACCATTAGATTCTATTCACACTAAGTATAAATGGTTTTAATACAATGACTTTGATGACTACAAGTATAATTACAAGTGCAAATAGTGCTACTGTAGTTGTCCTAACTATTTCACGCTGTCGTTCACGCTGGTGATCCGGGTTTTCTTTTTTGTAAATGCAGTTAATACCAAAACTGCGCTAGCAGAACGCAAAGGGTAAGAATGTATTTTTATTTACACCATTTCTTATTAAGTTTCTTTTCTACTTCTGTTTTAACCTCAAAATTGCTCTACAGAAATCTGAAAAGGAGAACAAGCCATGCCCAGGCAGGAACGCAACAGCAGCAACTCGGCTTGTAAAAAAGAAATCGCTATGTACAGTAATTGTTTTTATTTATAACACTGATAAATACTCATGTACTGTACATGTCCATGTTGTACTAAAGGTAGTAAATTAGTCTCAAAATTGGTTTCTTCAGGCTGCACTGATTAAAAATCAGTGTCCCATCGGAGTGAAAGTTTCGAAGCAGGAGTTAACAACGTTGACAAGAAAGCTTCTGAATTTGGAGGCAAGGGTTGGCTGGTTGGAGGAGCGTTTGAAAGAAAAAGCGCACCAGTCTCGGCCGCCGACAACAGATAGGGGCACCTCCACAGACGGCTTTCCCGCATTGATGTCGACTCTTTTGGAGACTCCCATTCTAGAGTCTGATGAAAATGAACCATTACCTCGTTATTCTGCATTAGAAGAGAAAACAACCTCAGCCAGCGGACACTTGGACGATGCCGGTCTAAGTCTAGATTTTCCATCAGCGGCCTCTACACCCCTCGTTGACTGCACTTCAGGAAACTCCATCAGAGCACATTTTGTCAATGGACTCGCAATCGAACGCAGAACATTCAAACCATCGTCTAACCGATATGTTGATGGTTAGTTGCACACCAGTTCGAGAAAATTTGGGGTTTTCTTCGGTGTCCAACGCAACGTCCTTTTGTTTGAGACTGCCTGAAACACCAACAAACGCCTCACATTATCATGTCCGTCGGTCTCTCATACAGGGAATAATCCAACCTGACATAACTTCAAATCACGTTCCTCTGGATCTGAATCTGTATCTGGATTCAACAGGACCAGATGGCAAACCAAGAGCAGATCATTTTGCTGTCCATCTGTTTAAACGGTTAATTCCCCTTCATGTCTATCAGGACTGGGTAGGATTGGTGAATTTCGATGGTTCCAGGGGAAAAAATGCTTTGCCCCACAATGAGCATCAAGCAATTTCTGATGCTGTTGCAAAGAAATTTCACGCATCAGCCCAGGACTGGAAGCAAATAAAAGACAGAATTAACGAACTACTCAGAAAGAAACGATTAAGTTTTCCTCTGTTTTAAGTTGTTGCGCAACAAGCACTGTTTGAACACTGTTTATTTTTCCTACAAATAAATACTTGCTTTAAATTCTATACTGTCTTGTGAACAAACTGACAGGCCATACTGGACATACACAATTCCTATCAAAAAACAGATGTTTAAAGATTATAAATGATATTTAACTAGTTTTCGCTGAATCCACCCCCCTAAACAATTATTTTGCTGAAGCCCCACTACAAATTATTTCTCTTTTAATTAATTACTAATTATTACTAATAATTAAAAATAATTAATTTTGTAAATTCATTTTAAGATTTTTTCGTTGAAAAATTATGCTTCAAAATAAAGAAGAAAGATTAAAAGGAAAGGTGCGAGGTGGAATTAAGTGTCCGAGACCAAGCCCGCTGCCATGTTTTCCTGGCCGAAGATTTTTTTTTTCCTCCAAAGTGATTTGCAAAACAGGAGCCTCCTCATACTATAAGAGTTTTGATACACTGATCTGTCATTGATCTAATTTAATATTGTACCTTGATTGCTTCACAGTTTCAATATACTGTAGACTGCATGATGTTTGTTAGTGGATTAAATTGCACTGTAAACTCGATTAAGTTGGCAAAACTCAGTTATCAGGTAATCAGTTACATCAATTTTTTAAAGTAATAATGTTTCCAATTTTAAGTAAACAGAACTATCAAATTTGTTCAGCTAACTTCTAAAGGGTCATTTCTACAAACTCATGCAAAAAGTACTGAATACTCAAAAAGGTCTATTAATTTGACCTAATTGCAATTATTTAAGTCAACAGTACTCAGTGTGTTTAATGACTTTGAGCACTAGGGTTTACAGTGTGGGGGAAGTTTTAGAATGGTCTTGACTCAATCTCTTCTCGCCATCTCTTCCCCCAATGCGGTGCGAAATGTAATTTACATGTAAGAACCGGTTCGATCGGTGCTCAGACGATCAGTAACTCTCCACCATTTTCACAATCTTGTCATTAGTTTGTTTAATCAGTTGAATATGCTATTTTCCAACTTAACGAGCAAGCTGAAGATGCTTTTTACTTATATATCTATTTAATAAAATCATTATTGTAAGGTTTTTATTGAGGTTACATAGGTAGAAATACAGATTAAGACGGATTACACTTTAATTTGTGTTTTGTACATCTACTACATTCCGGTATGTCCACCCTGATTAGTAACCACGACTGGAAGAACTTTAAACAGTCTATTTATGTAGTTGTTGCATATAGTATCTTTTAGTTCTTCAAACCAGAACTTTTCTATGGCAGCAATTAAATCGGTCCTCGTAGTTGGTTTTGCTGTTTTTCTAATATAGTCTTTCATTGCATGCCATACCATCTCAATGGGATTCATATCAGGAGATTCAGCTGGAGTCTTGACCCAGTTAATGCCCTCTGCGGCAATGACTTTTCTTGCAGCAGTGTGCTTCGGGTCATTGTCCTGGAAAAAACGGTGGTGAACTCCAAATGTTTCCCTGATGTATGGGGCGGCGGTTTCTTTTATGATAACTTCCTCAAAGAAAGACCGATCCATTATCCCTTTAAATATTGCAATCGGTCCTGGTCCAAGTCTGGATATTGCTCCCCAAAAATGAAATTTTAAAAGGATGCTTTGGTTTTGGTTTCAACAAAGGTCTTCCTCTTTTACAAAACGCCATCGTGGCAAAACGATTCAAAGCCACCGTTGTTTAATCTGTGAAAATGACATCATCAAACAGCTCTTTCTTTTCGATCCATTTTTGAGCTTGTTGAAGACGAAGCTCTTTATTTTTGTCTCGGATCATGGGACAATGTTGAGTTTTCCCATACCTCCATCCAAGTTAATGTCCACACCAAAGTCACGCAGTAGTTGCTTTTTCACCAATCTTGCAGCCATTTCATCGTTTTGGTCAGTGATGTTCTCTATGGCTGTGACAATGTCCCTAAATATGTATCTCTCGAGTGGAACATCCTGCAGATCTCATTGTCTCATTGTCATATATGCATATATATATATATATATATATATATATAAATATATAAATATAAACAAATTGCATTAACAAAACTTCTCTCCTATTGCCGACTCATTTGGAAATGAGGTACTTTGAGCTTTGTTAGGCCATTTTTAGACTTTAGCCCCCCTAAATTCATCCTCAACCCCCCTAAAAATTTAGAAATTAGCTCTATAAATTCAAACATTTATTATCGTCTCTTTTTTGCAAGGCGCAAGGCGCGGACTCCCAGAAGTGCGCGGCATTCAGCGGGAAGAATTGCGTCATGCCGCAGAAAAAAAAACGCTCATTTTTAAATGCCCCATCTGTACATCTTTATAAATAAACCGAGATGCCCACCCCCCTGAAAACAGCGAATTCGGGGAAACGCTCCCCGTGAGAGGTTGTGTGCAACCACTGAGCTTCTACGGATTATAAAATTGACATTGTTACTGTTTTTTATTTTTTTATTTTTTTATTACGGATTTTCAAATAGTACAAAGACAATCAAACAGACAATATATATTAATATAATATATATTCAAGATATAAAAGATTGGATGACCGATAATTTTCTTTTACTAAATTCAGATAAGACAAAGATATTACTTATTGGCCCAAAAACCAGTTCACACCAGCTCTCACAATTCACCCTACGTTTAGAAGGATGTACTGTTACCACCAGCTCGACAGTGAAAGACCTGGGTGTAATATTAGACAGTAACTTATCCTTTGAAAATCATATCTCCAACATCACAAAAACATCCTTTTTCCACCTTAGAAATATTGCCAAGCTTAGGAACATTTTATCTGTATCTGATGCAGAAAAGCTGGTTCATGCATTCATGACCTCCAGACTGGACTACTGTAATGCATTACTGGGTGGCTGTTCTGCATCCTCAATTAACAAGCTACAGTTAGTCCAAAATGCAGCCGCCAGGGTTCTCACTAGATCCAGAAAATATGATCATATAACCCCAATATTATCATCCCTGCACTGGCTACCTGTTCAGTTTAGAATTAATTACAAAATAGCATTACTTACTTACAAGGCTCTAAACGGTCTCGCTCCCACATACCTAACCAGTCTTCTGATACGCTACAATCCACCACGCTCCTTAAGATCAGAAACCTCCGGACTACTGGTAGTTCCCAGAATATCAAAATCTACAAAAGGAGGTAGGGCATTTTCATATTTAGCTCCAAAGCTTTGGAATAGCCTTCCTGACAGTGTTCGGGGCTCAGACACAGTTTCCCAATTTAAAAGTAGACTCAAGACGCATCTCTTTAATCTGGCATACACATAATTAATTTCTTTACCTCATACTCCAGTACATCTATCCTGAATTGCAACCACGCTAATTCTTTTCACCTGCTCTTTATTTTTCCACCCATCCCGAGGCATCTGGAGATTGTGCCAGCTTCAGTAGACCGAGGCCGACCCTGCGAGGTTCCTGAGGCATCCAGAGAAGGACCTGCTCCAGCTGGATTCTTCTTCATGTTGGTTTGGATCTACACATGCTGCTCCTGAGCTCCCAGTGATCCAGACCCCCATCTACCCTCTGCACCTGCTGACTCATCCCTGAGCTGAACTGGACTTTGTGTTAATTTAAATAACTTCTGTTATATCGAACTTTCATCTGCATAACACACATGATGTTCTACAATTTCTGTTATCTGTCATCACCCAGATGAGGATGGGTTCCCTGTTGAGTCTGGTTCCTCTCAAGGTTTCTTGCTATTGCCATCTCAGGGAGTTTTTCCTTGCCACTGTCGCCGTCACCCTTGGCTTGCTCATCAGGGACAATCTCATTATCTAGACACATTTTTCTTACACATATATACATTTCCATAAGTCTTCTTTTCATTTTCTTTTCATTTCTGTGAAGCTGCTTTGAGACAATGACCATTGTTAAAAGCGCTATAGAAATAAAATTTAATTGAATTGAATTAAGTGTACTTTTTATCTGTATCTTTAGATTTGCCTGATACACTGAGTATCACTATCTCTTTACTGTTTGTTTTACACCCTGTGCCTGCTCTTCTTATCTCTTTCACTTTTCCCAGTATCTTGTGCATGGGTCCTTTTTTTCCTGTTTACTTCTGCATAGCGATCTTTTCTCTGCTTACTTTTTATACTTTGTTATTTAATTTAACGCCCAACAAGCCTTAAGCCTCACTTGACGACCGCTGCGTTTGCCTCGGCGACGGGAGCGCTTTCTCTGGCGACCTGGAACTGCACAGCAGTAGAGGTGAGCAGGTATTCCCGATAACAGTGGGGGGCAAATGATTTTGCTCATTATTCTCAGACCGTGTAAATTTTCCACAGCAGGCCGAAGGTTCAAGAGTATAGTCAATTTTATTTATATAGCGCTTTTTTTTAACAAGAGTGTTTGGTGATCATATACCAACTGAGTTTTAACTTTCTGAGTAACAAGTAACAAAACCAATAATAATCCCAAAAACAATGTCAGCAGAAAACGACAAGCCACACACACTGGCGCCATCTTGAAAAAAAACTCAAACATTTTTTTCAGTGCAGAGTCTTTGTAAATTATATGCTTCCTGGTGGTTTGGTGGTGGCATAGTGGTTAGCACTTCAACCTCAGGTGTGTGTGTGTGTGTGTGTGTGTGTGTGTGTGGAGTTTGCATGCACTCCCTGTGCATCATGGGTTTCCTCCACAGTCCAAAAGCATGCAGATGTGATTAAATAATTGCTTCTAATGTGTTTGTGTGAGTGTCCTGAAATAGACATTTCTGGTTTCTCCAAATGGAAACCTGCATAATGTTTGAAATATTACTGTTATTGTGTCAAAAAGTGTAGTTTTAAGAGTTGTTTAGGTGAGAATGTGTGCGTGTTCAAAACCTCCATCGGTTAGTAAAGATATCGTCTATTTACAAAAGTACCCCAACGATTTTGTGGATTTGAGCTTCAGGAAAAACATGAGCTCAGCGCATAACACCGGCCCAACTCGGCCTCACCTAGGAAAGAACTTCTGAAAACTGCCGCTGGATGTGATGTCTCCCCTGCTGGTGCTGGTATTGCTGGTCACTTTACTGATGCTGGTCCACAGCATATATTTTGCTGGTGACCAGCATTATAGTGCCATGATACTATGCTGTTCACCACCCCATCTAATGTTGGTATGGTATAAAAGCCAGAATACATGGAAGATTGTCATCCAATACTGTATGTAAAATATAAAACAATCAGTATAAAATCAGCTTTATTGGCCAACACAAACAATATTAACATATAAAGCATATAAATCATGCTGGTCTATGCTGGATTCTTCAGCAGGGTCTGTAGTGGTTAAAACAGCGGATAAAAAAAAACTGCACTCTCCGTTGTGTGAATTAGACACAGGACACAGGTGGCGGTTCACTGGAAGCCTTTAATCTCTGACACATAAAACAGACAGCCTGAGTTTGATTTGCCCTTGATTTCTCTATAAAATAAATGATATACATCATGTGCTTGATTTGCACATGCTTAAGCCATAATTATTAATAAAACTAAAAAAAAAAAAAGGTAGAAAATAATCATGCAAATATGTGAAATAACATTATACACACGGATTGGAGTGAAAATATAAACATAAGATGAATAATAGAAATAAAGATTAAATGAGATAGCAGGAGACAGAAATGACGTACCTCTTCCATACAGTTTCATCTGGGAAAGGGAAGAGGAGGGGACAAGACAGGAAGTTGTGCTGGCTTTAGTTAACATCACAGAATTTTAAAGGGAAAGGGACATCTCAGATAGGCCCTCGTATCAGGTATTGAAACGAACAATTTTGTGTCAATTCAAATTCACTCATTTTGCATTAAACTCCAACAGGTTTCTATACCTGTTACATATGCTTGCTAATATTATGGTGTGTCTGTATTTTTGAACATACAGTAGTCCTCCCAGTTCCTCTGACAGTTGCACTGGGACTCTACCAGATCAGCTGTTTGCCTTGTAAGATAATGTAAGATACTGTAAAATTGAGTTATGTGTAAGTAAGATATTAGTATTATTGTACTTTTTTTTTTTTTTTTACTGTCATACAGACAACATTGACAAAGTTCTTCCAGATTGTTTTAAAGCAGAAACTATCTGAGGCCTTCTTTTGGGAAGAACTGACATAACTACACTGCCATCTTGTGGTGATGACGTGTATGACGATGTCTACGTTTACACACACTTGGGATCAAGTCATTCAAATAAATTTGTAATTACTCCACATATGTAACGTTAACAAACTTTAACTTTGCCAGGTTGGTTAGGATGTGTACTTTAAAAATGACACAAGTAATTAATGTAACTATTGTTTAGGAATAAATTATTTCAGTCATAATTTGCAATTTTAGTGGGGCAGACATGTGCATAGACTCAGTCTACTGTGGCTTTAAACAGCTTGAAAAAATCCAGAAAATGATGGAGTGGCTTTAGTAAGTTGAAGGTGTATGAGACCACACAGCCATACTACTCAGGAAAGAGACAGATACTTTGATATGAGAATGCAAAGTAAATTCTACAACAACAACAGAGAAACCTGTAAAGACATTGGAGAAAACAGGGACAGTAAACAGAGACAGATGTCAGTGCAACCTGATGGGCTGATAAACAAGCAAGAAGCCTCAACTGATCTGATTTAAAAGAAAACAATCCCAGCAGTGGAACACAGGGGGACTAGCAAAAAGTTGTGGGGCTACTTTGCGCTTCATAAAATAGATGGTAGTTAGCACCCCCTCTTTTAATTTTTTTGTATATATTATATATATATGAGGTCAATACCCTGCTGAAAAATCCAGCATAGACCAGCATGGTTTATACGCTGGTCTATGCTGGTTAATACTGGTTAGTGCTGGTCTGATGCTGGTTTAGCTGGTGAAGCAGCATAACTGATGGAAGACCAGCAGATCTACGCTGATGAAACCTTACCACCAGCATTGGTCTCGCTAGTTAGTGCTGGTCTGGTCTCACGGCGGCAGCATTTGTGTTTGTGCGTTTGCTGGCTTCTACCACTGGGTGGCGCTATATAACTATAGACCGACGCGTCAGACCTTAGTTAGGATTAAAGAGCCGCAGCTCCGTAGCGGATAAAATCAAGTGTAACATTGTAGTTAAACGAATTCATAATCACAGCACTAAAATTATTAAAATTTAAATTTTATTAGTATCGAATTTAAGCAAAGTAAATGTTAACACAGTGAGCCTTTAGATTTTATCATTAGAATTAGAAAAGCTACGCGTGGAGGGTTTTGGGTCGTCTTGTATTTTGTGTTCTTTTCATTTGTAGTAGATTTATTAACTGAAATAAATGAAACTAAATGATCATAAAACATTGTCAGGACGAGCTACTGCGTCATCAGACGTCGTTGTCATTCAGCCCCGCTTGTGTTTTTGTGTTATTATAAGAATGAAATGCAGTAGCACCCCGTTGCGCTGTACCACCACTGACAAAACCTTGTGAAGATGATCAATATATTTGTGTCACGAACTGTAGGGTAGTCCGGGCTGTTTAAGTGCAGAGAGTTGTTTTAACCAAAAAAGGTCTTTTAATAACAAAATCAAACAGGACATAATCAGAAAACAACTCAAACACAAGAACTCATCAAACGAAAAAAAAAAAAACAGACAAGGATCACACAAAACACACGGGCTCTTCCAAGCATGACCCACTCGCGCTCCTATGGGCGAAACCGCACACACTCCTGCTCCTAAGAGCGAAACCACCCACACACGCTCCTGTGAGCAAAACTCACACTCTAAGAGGGTAGCCAGGCTTAGAGCATATACAAGCTGAGACACACACACACAGGCTGAGACACACACACACATGTCTTTATTTCTTTGTGAGGACCACGGTCTTTGAGTTCTTTGTGAGGGCCAGCACTTCCACTTAAGTTACAATGGTGCAAAAAACAAAGTTATCATCTGGTGGCAGTAGAGAGTCAGAAAGTCACTTGACATTTCAGAAAACTATGAATAAAAACAAATATTTTACTTCTACACTTGTGAGGACCAGCCCTGTTGCTAGGCAGATTTGGCGATTTTTTATTTATTTTTTTTACCATTTCTCACAGAGTACCCATGTCGTCCCTTTTATTTACCCCAGTTATCGCAAACCAACTTTAATGTATTGCTACAGTATATCATAAAAAATCTAAATATTTTGAAAAAGTTGGTGTCAGATTTTTAATGCCATAATCAGAATTAAAACAACGGGTTGAAATAATTCACTTTTTAAATTCATTATAAAAGAAAATTAACTTTTACATATTATTGTCATTTTTAGATTAACTGTTTATTGCTTAATTGTTTTAATTTATTTAAATGGAGTGGCTGTGGCTCAGGGTCAGTGGTTAGGGTCACATGTCGGTGTCATCGGGCAAGTGCACTCAAAAGTTGTCCTTCATGTCCTCCTACTTGTAAATCACACTGGATAAACTGGTCTGCAAAATGTCTAAATAAAACAGTATGCTTCAGTAAAGATATAACACATTTTTTCCAGAACCACTTTATTCTGGCATCACATCACAGAACTAAACGTCTGATTTCTTTATCAGCAATTTTTCATGCAACAATGCAGCGGCAACACAGTCCAGTCCAGTATACAAAGAAAATTAATTATCAGGCATTCACCCAACACACCTGTTTCTTTTTTAAAATACAACAGAATTATACATCTGATTCTTCACATCCTTCCAGTCACGACTACGAAGCACAGCCTCAAGTGCTCTTCGCAAAGTTATGTACTGTCCGAGTTGCTGCTGTACTGTCTGCGTTGTCACCACACTGCTGCTTTTCCTGCCGAACTTCTGGGCATTTCTTCAGTAGGAGATCCATAGCTGAAATCACAAATTAATTTAGATAATGACCGAAGTTACAGTCTGTCACAAAAGTCAGTACACCCCTCACATCTCTGCAAATATTTAGCTATATGTTTTCATAGGACAACACTGCATAAATGACTCTGACACAATAAACAGTAGTCATTGTAAAGTTTGTATAGCATTGTAAATTTATTGTCCCCTCAATATAACTAAAAATACAGCCAATAATAGCTGAACCCCTGGCAACAAAAGTGAGTACACCCCTAAGTGAACATGTACAAATTGAGCACAATTAGTCATTTTCCTTCACCTTTGTCATGTGACTCATTAGTGTTACACTGTCTCAGGTGTCACCAGATAGCAGGTGAGTTAAATTTGGTATAAAAGCTCTTCCACTCTTTCAACCTGGCCACTGAAAGTTCAACATGGCACCTCATGGCAAACAACTCTTAGAAGACCTGAAAAAAACAATTGTTGCTTTACATAAAGATGGCCTAGACTATAAGAAGATAGCCAACACTCTGCAACTGTGCTGCAGCCCAGTGGCCAAGACCATCCAGCGCTTTAAGAGGACAGGTTCTTCTCAGAACAGGCCTTGCCACGGTCGGCCAAAGAAGCTGAGGGCACGTTCTCAGCGTCAGATCCAAAGAGTGGCTTTGGAAAACAGACGGAAAACAGAGTGCGTCCAGCATTGCTGCAGAGATTGAAGGGTTCAGATGGTGTTGAGTGTGTGTGGTGGCAACCGGGTGAGGAGTACAAAGACAAGTGTGTCATGCCAACCATCAAACATGGTGGTGGGAGTGTCATGATCTGGGGCTGTATGAGTGCTGCTGGCATTGGGGAGCTACAGTTCATTGAGGGAAACATTAATTCTAACATGTACTGTGACATACTGAAGCAGAGCGTGATCCCCTCCCTCCGGAAACTGGGCCGCAGAGCAGCAGTCCAGCATGATGATGACCCCAAACACACCTCCAAGATGACCACTGGCCTGCTAAAGAGGCTGAGGGTAAAGGTGATGGACTGGCCAAGAATGTCTCCAGACCTAAACCCCATAGAACACCTCTGGGGCATCCTGAAAAGGAAGGTGGAGGAGCACAAGGTGTCAAATGTCCACCACCTCCGTGATGTGATGGAGGAATGGAAGAGGATTCCAGTGGCAACCTGTGAAGCTCTGGTGAACTCCATGGCCAAGAGAATTCTGGAAAATGATGGTGGCCACACACAATATTGACATTTCACATGTTCACTTAGGGGTGTACTCACTTTTGTTCCCAGGGGTTCAGCTATTATTGGCTGTATTTTTAATTATATTGAGGGAACAATAAATTTACACTGTTATACAAACTTTACACTGAATACTTTTCATTGTGTCAAAGAGTCATTTATGCAGTGTTGTCCTATGAAAAGATATAACTAAATATTTGCAGAGATGTGAGGGGTGTACTCACTTTTGTGACATACTGTATACACACGGGGACAAAATTGTTGGCACTCTTCGGTCAATGAAAGAAAAACTCACAATGGTCACATAAATAACTTTAATCTGACAAAAGTAATAATTTTAAAAAATTCTATGAATGTTAACCAGTGAAAGTCAGACATTGCTTTTCAACCATGCTTCAACAGAATTATTTTAAAAAATAAACTCATGGAACAGGCCTGAACAAAAATGATGGTACCCCTAGAAAATACTGAAAATAATGTGACCAAAGGGACATGTTAATTCAAGGTGTGTCCACTAATTAGCATCACAGGTGTCTACAATCTTGTAATCAGTCAGTGGGCCTATATATAGGGCTCCAGGTAGTCACTGTGTTGTTTGGTGACATGGATGTACCACACTCAACATGGACCAGAGGAAGCGAAGGAAAGAGTTGTCTCAGGAGATTCGAAAGAAAATTATAGACAAGCATGTTAAAGGTAAAGACTATAAGACCATTTCCAAGCAGCTAGATGTTCCTGTGACTACAGTTGCACATATTATTCAGAAATTTAAGATCCATGGGACTGTAGCCAACCTCCCTGGACGTGGCCGCAGGAGGAAAATTGATGACAAATCAAAGAGACGGATAATCCGAATGGTAACAAAAGAGCCCAGAAAGACTTCTAAAGAGATCCAAGGTGAACTTCATGCTCAAGGAACATCAGTGTCGGATCGCACCATCCGTCGTTGTTTGAGCCAAAGTGGACTACATGGGAGACGACCAAGGAGGACACCATTGTTGAAAACAAATTATAAAAAAAGCCAGACTGGAATATGCCAAACTACATGTTGACAAGCCACAAAGCTTCTGGGACAATGTCCTATGGACAGATGAGACAAAAATGGAACTTTTTGCCAAGGCAAATTTTGCTAATTATACTTGAAGCATCTCAAGAAAAGAACACTGTCCCTACTGTGAAACATGGAGGAGGCTCTGTTATGTTCTGGGGCTGCTTTGCTGCATCTGGCACAGGGTGTCTTGAATCTGTGCAGGGTACAATGAAATCTCAAGACTATCAAGGGATTCTAGAGAGAAATGTGCTGGCCAGTGTCAGAAAGCTGGGTCTCAGTCGCAGGTCATGGGTCTTGCAACAGGACAATGACCCAAAACACACAGCTAAAAACACCCAAGATTGGCTAAGAGGAAAACATTGGACTATTCTAAAGTGGCCTTCTATGAGCCCTGACCTCAATCCTATTGAGCATCTTTGGAAGGAGCTGAAACATGCTGTCTGGAAAAGGCACCCTTCAAACCGGAAACAACTGGAGCAGCTTGCTCATGAGGAGTGGGCCAAAATACCTGCAGAGAGGTGCAGAAGTCTCACTGACAGTTACAGGAATCGTTTGATTGCAGTGATTGCCTCAAAAGGTTGTGCAACAAACTATTAAGTTAGGGGGACCATCATTTTTGTCCAGGCCTGTTCCATGAGTTCATTTTTTTTAATAACTCTGTTGAAGCATGGTTGAAAAGCAAAGTCTGACTTTCATTGGTTAACATTAATAGAATTATTTATTACTTTTGTCAGATGAAAGTTATTTCTGTGACCATTGTGGGTTTTTCTTTCATTGACCGAAGGGTACCAACAATTTTGTCCACGTGTGTACTTTAAATTGTTAATGGAAGATTGAAAGATTAAGTGCTGCTGGCTGCATTACTGCCTTACCCGTTATCTCCGGCTGTTTGAGGTTCTGGGATGGTTTTGAAGTGGGTCTTTGAGTCAAGATACCTGGTTCTTATTCTCTGTAATAAAACAACATATCACATTAGTATGAACAACAATTCATAGCGACAGATACCATAATATTTAATATAATTGTGCTCCTACAATTAATCTATTGTATTGAATATGTATAGTCATCTTCATACCATCTAAAACCTTGAGCTGACTCCCAACACCCTCTCAGACCTCTTTCTTTTGGAAGATCCTTCAAGAGAAGAAAAACAACAGCGTTAATGTGAGACATTATACAGTCTAAAGTTACTAAACAATACAGGTAACAGTGAAACCCTGGATTGAGAGTAACTTAGTCTGCAAGTTATGTGCAAGACGAGCCAAATTTTTAAATAAATTTGGACTCGATAAACGAGCGAGGTGTTGATATGTGAGAAGTACACATGTGCTTTGTCTGCAGAGTGTCACATGATCACAACTGAGCCAATGGTTCTTCTCTCTCTAGCGCTGTGGGATTGTGGGAAATCGTCTCCCATGCTCAGTCTCAGTGTGCATGTGCCACTCGTATAGTCAACATCCGCGTACACGTGTACTGTTTACTATAACATTGTGACCACATGTGTGTGCGCAAAGCTCTTTTTTAAAAATTTTATGTCCACGTGTAGTGAAGGTTCTTTAGTAACTACTGCAATAACGGCCTCCGTGAAGAACAAAAAAGTTAAGAGGCTGCATCAGTGCTGGAAATGAATCTGTTTAACAACTATGCAACGAAAGGAGAAACTTTCCAGTGAGTCCACAGACATCAGTGATTCATTAGTATGTGTGGAAGTCGTCCTACACAATAACCCCCCCCCCTCTCCTCCCTTTCACACGAGTCAGTATTCTTTTCAATGGTAAAGTGCAGGTTATTTTGTTTTATTTTTACTTTTTTATTTGGTATTAATTATTTTTATATGAATAATTTTGGGTTGTGGAACGAATCAGAGTTTCGATTATTTCTTATGGAACACTCATTTTGATATATAGGGGATCTCAATAAATTAAATTCATGAAAAGTTTATTTATTTCAGTAGTTCAATTCAAAAAGTGAAACTCCTTATATAGATTTGTTACACACACACTGATATATTTTAAGTGCTTACTTTCTTATTTTCTTGCGTACCGAACCAGACTGAGAGACCATTTAAAGACTCAGGAAACCTCTGCAGCTGCTTTGAGTTAATTAACTGATTAGCCTGATTAGCCTCCAATATTGAACATTTTCACAATATTCAAATTTTCTAAAACACTGAATTTGGGATTTTCATTAGTTTGTGTGACAATCATCAAAATTAAAAGAAATAAACACTTGCAATATATCAGTCTGTGTGTAATGAATCTATATAATACACAAGTTTCACTTTTTTAACAGAATTACTGAAATAAGTCGACTTTTTGATGATATTGTAATTTATTGAGATGCACTTGTAACCTGTGTTTTGGATTACAAGCATGCTTCCGGAACAAATTATGCTCACAATCCAAGGTTCCACTGTATTAAGAAGCATGACTGGGGACTTCCGGTTGAGTTTTATGGAGTAGGACGTGAGTTTGGGAGCTCCCGCCGATTTCGATTTAAATTGTTATTCATTCGCGCTTTGTGGCCATAATTGCAGTTCTGTTTTATTCTCTAGTTCGTTGTGTTTTGAAGTTTTACTCGATACTGTGTAAAATGGCAGCAAAAAATATTAAAACTCGCAGTACTATTCAAACACAACTGAGGCCTAGTTTGCAAACCGTGACCACATCCTCGGGTGAGTCGTCCTCACCTGTAAAGCCCCCCTCGGGCCAAGCTAATCCCGATATGGAGGCTCTTAAGGTCGAGTTGCTGACCTCGCTGAGGAAAGATATCACGGATATTTTAAAAAAGGAACTTCAAGATACTCTCGGTGAGGCGTTGTCTACCATAAAGTCCGACTTGCAAGCAGTGAAGACGCAGCTGGCGATTGATAAAGCTGCTAGTGATGCTACTGTGTCCGAGCTAAAAGCTACGGTCAGGGAGATGGAGCACGCACTTACTGTGTGCTCGGATGATATAACTGAAATGAAAAATACTATCAAGTGCCTCACAGCCAACGTAGCCAAGCCAAGTTTTCACACTGGAAACGTTCTGTTTCGTTCTGTACCCGAGCTCGGTTTCTCCCCCTCCCCAACCCCCCCGCAGGTCTGCGTTCACACTGTAATAGCGATTGTGATCCCGGGGACACCTGCGTATTTACACAACCGCAAACAGTAGGTGGCGGTAGAGAGGTAGTTGGTTTGTTTTTCGCGGGAAAAAAAAAACTAAGAAAGAAGAAGAAACGCTACTCGGGTCATGAACTGTGAGACACCTGTTAATTCTCCGTGTGGATGTTTTTATGACAAAAACAACGGCACTGTAAACAACATGCCTACTGACTCATCTATCGCGCGACTCAGAGGGTGAAATGAGCGCGCGCTGCACGGACACTGCACGAGGCACTGAGGAATGACTTTACATCTCTACTCTGTAAGGTGAGGAATCAGGTGTGTCCACATTCTCTACTGATTCCCAGTCAAATAGAAATAAAGTGCTCATTAAACATTACCTTCTTTAATCATAGCACATTTAAAATTTGTACTTTTTTATCATAAACAGAAAGTGTTTATGTACACTGTAAATTAATCAGATGTAAACAATTAATAAATGCAATAAATGCTACAAATAAATATAATGCCTGCTAGAATAAAGTTCAACAAATAGCATAGATACATACAATAAATGATAAATATCTAATCATGCATTTTTCTGTTCTCCTCAGGATCATCTGGGTTTAGAGAGCGGTGGTGTGTGATGGCAGCATGTCCTTGTGACCAGGAGAGACCAGGAATGGCTACTAAATACTCCTAATAAGAAGACAACAGTCCTACAAGAGAGATGCTTGTGCTCTTTTTTTCTTACCTTGCTATGTGTAGATTTTCAAACTTAGCCGAGATGCTGAAACTATTGAATTTAAAACCTCACCATGCATCAATGTTTAGTGTTTAACATGTTTTGTGTGCCGTGTGTTTATATTGTATTTTTGTAAATGTAAAAATAAATGTATACTGTAAAATCCCAGATGAGTGTGGGGGATTTGGAATAGAGACAAAGTACTGAATAGAGTGCAAAAGGTTTTATTAAACATTATTAAATAAAAATATAATAAAAGTTAATTTTGTAACAGAATTAGCTGTCAAATAGGACAAAAAATATAAACATTAAAATGTAGCATATTTTATATTTACTTGTACTTGCATAGCAAGAGGGTGTGTGTTAATGAAATTAAGACAACAGTTGGTCCGATCGATCTCTTGCTGTTCCTTCCTCTGTATCTGTAGTCAGAACTCCTCCATCTAAATCTGAGATTTCATGCAGCATTATTAGTCTCCTGCTCTGCACGTCAGGTTTCGTCTCTTTCTTCTGTTGTTAGCTGGTCTTGTGCTGCTGTCAGAGGTCTCAGTCTGTGTTTCCTCCAGTGTCTGTCTGCAAGAAAGTATAAACGCAAAAAATTAGCTGAAAGTTTCCACCATAACAGCTTGTACAAATCACAGTTTTCCAACATTTACATTTTGTCACAGCAATCACAGATAACCTGAAACTGTGTGTGGAGCTCATGTGTCTCATCAGCGTCTCAGTGTTTATAAGTGTCTCTGAGATGTGTTGGAGAATATACATGAAGGTTCTACATAACATATGAGTAAAGAGTAAAGTGTCTGTGACTCTAATAGCTACATAAGCACAACACTTGAGTTCATCACATTCTGCTCTTCTGAACAGTGAAATGATCTGCGGCCTTACAGTGAGCAGACATGAGGAGCATTCAGAGTGAACTTTACTGTGAGATAATGTGAAAGGATCATCCTGTAGATCTTATTATAAGCATTTAAATGTCACCACGAGATCCACAGACAGTTACCTGGAGATGTGGTGATAATATGAGACTCTCTTTAACAGTGTTAATAACAGGAGTTAATAGTATTTAATATGAACTCACCGCTCACGCGCAGGCTCTCTGCTGGACCAGGCTCCACGCTGTCCGGTTCCGATGATGAAGGTAGATGTTGTCGTGGGTCAGGGGGGTTCCGACTCGATCACACCGGCTGGTTTTTATCCTATTGTTTATCTTTTCCTCACTTCAGTATCGCAGCGCGCGCTGTGTGCTGCACGAGCCGCAGTGTGTTTAACTCCGCGCGGCTCAGTGCTGCTGTACGCGCGCGCGTCTAAATACTTACGGATACTTCCGTAAATATCGGAGTTTTTATGTGTAGTGTCCGGTTATCTCCGGATATTTTCGTCTGTCTAAATTTCTAGCAAATGCTATACTTCGGCATCACTTCACAGAGATTCTTCAGCAGCCACGTTTGTTTGTGTACGGAGTCGAACTGGAATTACGTCACTTCCTGTTTTGAGCACGAGCGCGTACTTATGTCCCGCCTTCCGTCCTCGGGAAGGTGTGAATCGTTCCCGAAACCACCTCTGCAATCGGTCCAGGGATTCGTTCCCGAGCGCGGAACGATTCGGAACGATTCCTTTCTCACAGACAAAAATCAACTGGTCCCGGGGCCAAGTGAACTCGGAAACGGATCCGGGACCCCAGTGTGAAAACGCCCTAAATGTGAAGACTTGGAATCCAGGACGCGGCGTAACAACGTTAGGATAGTGGGAGTAGCGGAGGGCCCTGACACGTGCACCACTGCAGCCGTGGCCTCCTTGTTAAAGGAAGCGTTTAATCTGGAGAAGGAGCCGCTTTTGGACCGTTCCCATAGGACCCTCCAACCCACACCCAAGCCCGGTGACCGTCCGCGAGCCATTGTATGCAGGTTTCATTACCACAGCGACTGTGTTGACATTTTACGGCGCGCTAGAGAACGCCGACAGATTAAAGTCGGAGAGCAGACCATCTCAGTCTTTCCTGACTACACTGCCAAGATTGCACGTGCTCGGGCTGCATTCAACACGGTCAGGCAGCAACTCCGTGGCATTGAAGGTGTTCGGTATGGCCTGTTTCACCCGGCGCGACTTCGCATCACGTATAAGGGTGTTGAGAAGAACTTTGTTTCAGCGGAGGAAGCCAGTGATTATGTTAAAACTTTGATTTCTGGGTGAGCCTCTTTAGCCCGTCAGTTTGGTGCTGTAATGCTGCTAAGTGTTTACTCTCACTAGGTTTAACGCTGCCTGCGCATTGTTTTCTCACGGTGTTGCGCTAGTTACTGTGTCTTTTTTTTTCTTTTTCCACTGTTCTATAAAGAGACTGAATCATATATCGTACACTTGTACTTCGGATTAGCCCAGCACAGTCTTTTCTATGCTCACTTTGCATTTATTTGCACATGTCTTGTTTATTTGTAGTTTTACGTGTATTTACCTAATCTGTGGTAAATTGATTTGTGGTACTAAGGTGACCACGTTTGTTGTTTTTCGGTATGCTCACCTTCTGAGGAAATAATTCTTTGTGCCGAGTTTTTTTTTTTTTTTTTTTTTGGTATGTATATATATATTACGTGTTTATTGTTACACGCACACAGTTATACAGTGTGGAAGTCGGCGGGAGGGTTTTTTCTCTTTTGCTCTCTTGCTTTTGCGTGTTTTGTTTGGATCCTGGTTAGTCCATTCACTTTGGTGGAGTATTTTTGCTTTTTTGGGAAACACTGCTGTCTCCTTTGTTTTGTAGTCATGTGGAGACTTTGGGTGTATTTGTGTTTAGGGGTATATGTGGGGAGGGGGAGGGGGGGTGTCCCATCTCGGCTCTTTACGACCACTGGCATTTTGGTTGTTGTGGTGTTTATTTTTCCATTTGAATGGTTAATAGTAATATAGATCCCGGCATTGCTGGGTCAGGCATGCCTCTTAGATTCATTAGTTGGAATATCAGAGGTATGGGTAACCCTATTAAGAGATCTAAGGTTTTCACACACTTGAAACGTCTAAATTCTGATATTGCATTTTTACAGGAGACTCACCTTTGCATTAAAGATCACAATAGGTTACATTGTCCTTGGGTAGGTCAGATCTTTCACTCAAACTTTAATTCGAAAGCTAGAGGAGTTGCCATTCTCATTAATAAGAAAGTTCAATTCTTATCGACTAATGTTATCACTGACAGGAATAGTAGATACATCATTGTTGCTGGTACACTAATGCAAAAAAAGGTTTTGTTGGTAAATGTATATGCCCCGAACTTTGATGATGCTGAATTCGCTAATAGATTGCTGAGTAATATCCCCTTCTTGAATACTCATTTGTTGATCCTTGGTGGAGATCTGAATTGTGTTTTTGATCCAGTCTAGGATCGATCTAATCCTCGTAATCTGACTCAATCATCTATGTCCAAAATATTCTTAGATTTTATGAAACAGAACGATCTTGTTGATCCATGGAGATTTCGCAATCCTTCAATCAAAAAATTTTCTTTTTTCTCCCAGGTGCACCATTCTTATTCCAGGATTGATTACTTTTTTATTGACAGAACTCTTAATCCGTCTGTTAGTTCTTCTGATTATTCTGGTATTGTAATATCTGATCATTCACCTCTGTTATTGGATATTCACTTTTCTACCTATAAACGTAGCCCACCACTTTGGAGATTTAACTCTCTTCTTTTGGCAGATAAAGAATTTTGTGAATTCATTTCAAGTTCTATTGAGGAGTTCTTGTCCTTCAATCAAAGCGATTCAGTTTCATATTCATTGTTATGGGAAACACTTAAATGCTACTTGAGAGGTCAAATTATATCGTATTCTGCTCTTGCTAATAAAAAGATTAATGCTAGGCTTAAAGAACTTACAACGGCGATTAGTAACCTTGACCAAACCTGAACCCCTCTCCAGAATTACTGAAGCAGCGTCTTGATTTGCAAGCAGAATTCAATCTTATGTCAACTAAAGAGGCAGAGCACTTGTTATTACGCAGTCGTGGTTCATATTATGAATATGGCGACAAGGCAAGTCGCTTGTTGGCACATCAACTACGACGACAAGCCACTTCGCGTTTGATACCTAGTATTAAAACCACTTATGACACTATTACTACTGATCCCTTGGAAATTAATTCCACCTTTAAAACATTTTACTCTTTGTTATACAAGTCTGAATCTCCTGCGGACAAAGCTAAAATGAACGAATTTATTGATAATCTTTCAAATCCTGTTATTGATATTAATATTGCCGGGCAATTGGACTCCCCATTTTCCGTTGAAGAAGTATTAAATGCTATTACAGCTATGCAGTCTAATAAAGCCCCAGGCCCTGATGCGTTTCCAATTGAATTTTATAAAAAATTTATTAGTAAATTGGCTCCATTGCTTTTATCTGTGTTTAATGAATCTTTGGAAAGGGGTTCATTACCAACAACTTTCACACAAGCCACTATAGCGCTACTTCTCAAAAGTGACAAAGATCCAACTTCCTGTGGTTCCTACAGACCATTATCTCTGCTTAATGCCGATACAAAGGTGTTGGCAAAAGTAATTGCATCTCGCCTAGAGGAGGTGCTTCCTCATATAATATCTGAAGAGCAGAATGGCTTTATAAAGGGACGTCAATTGTTTTTTAATACCCGTACACTCTTTAATGTTATTTACTCAAAACATTCATCTAAATTTCCTGAACTTGTGATTTCTTTAGATGCTGAAAAGGCTTTCGATAGGGTGGAGTGGGAGTACTTGTTTGCAGTCTTAAAGAAATTTGGATTTGGTGATACATATATTTCTTGGATTCGGCTTCTTTATTCGTCCCCTAAAGCCAGTGTTCATACTAATGATGTTTATTCGGATTATTTTTCTCTGGGTCGTGGATGTCGTCAAGGTTGCCCTCTGTCACCTTTACTCTTTGCCATCGCCATCGAGCCTCTGTCTATCACATTGAGATCTTCCTCTGTATTCAAGGGAATCATCCGTAATGAAACTGAATATAAATTATCATTGTATGCGGATGATTTGTTATTATACATAACTGATCCTGCACTCTCCATCCCTGCTGTTTTAGGTATTCTGGAGAACTTCAGCTCGTTTTCAGGTTATAGATTAAATTTGGGGAAAAGTGAGTGTTTTCCTGTTAATTCGGCTGCATGTCATCTTCAACAGTTCGATCTACCCTTTCGGTTTAGTCCATCGGGGTTTAAATACTTGGGGATTAACGTGACTCGTTCTTTATCTGGCCTTAAATCAGCTAATTTTACTCCCCTTATATCTAGGATTAAATCTGATATTCAAAGATGGGGTAATCTCCCCCTTTCATTAATCGGTAAGATTAATGTTGTTAAAATGAATATCTTACCAAAATTTTTTATTTTTATTTCAGTCCATTCCCTTATTTTTGCCAAAACATTTTTTTGTCTCACTGGATAAGATCATTGGTTCTTTCATTTGGGGAGGGAAGTCACCTAGGGTTCGTAAAGCTGTACTGCAGAGATGTAGATTTAGTGGAGGACTTGCATTACCTAATTTTCTAGCTTACTATTGGGCTGCTCACATCCATAAACTTTGCTATTGGCTAAAATCTTCTCCCTCCTCTTGGTGTAAATTGGAGCTATCATCCTGTAAGGGATCTTCTATACCGGCTCTGCTCTGTTCCTCTTTACCCATAAAACCCTCTCTGTATACTGATAATCAGGTGGTTCTTAACACACTTAGGATCTGGTTTCAGTTTAGAAGGCACTTTAAATTCGTAATGCCATCTTCTTCGGGTCCTCTAAACAACAATCATCTGTTTCCCCCATCCCTCCTGGACTCGACATTCTCAGTGTGGTGTGACAAGGGTATAAAACAATTTAAACATTTATATGTGGATGGTGTCTTTGATAGTTTTGCCAATCTGTCATCATGTTATGGTCTCCCAATTACTCATCTGTTTCGCTATTTTCAAATTCGAAATTTTGTTGCCAAGTGTTTCCCTAATTTCCCCTCTTTACCTCCAGAGCAGCAGTGGGAAACTATGCTATCACTTATCCCTCATCATAGAGGAACCATTTCAAAACTCTATGATACTATCCTGTCTTTTAGTAACCACTCAAATGTTAAGCTTAAGCGTACATGGGAGGGGGAACTAGGAATTCAAATACAGGAGGAGTCCTGGGAACAGGCTATAGAGAGGATACGGTCTTCCACCTCTTGTGCTCGTCTTGGACTTATTCAGTTTAAGGTCATACACAGGGCACATTTTTCTAAGTCAAGACTTTCAGAATTGTATCCGGCAGTGGAAAACAAATGTGATAAATGCAATGGCTCTCCCTGTCACCTTAGTCACATGTTTTTTCTGTGTCCTAAGCTGGAGGATTTCTGGACAGGTTATTTTGACATTATGTCAACTGTTCTTGGGGTAACTCTTCAACCATGTCCTCTCATTGCTATATTTGGGATTCCTGATTGCTCACTATCACTTAATTCTATACAAAAGGATATTATAGCTTTCACGTCCTTATTAGCAAGGCGTCTGTTATTGTTGCATTGGAAGTCTGCTAAATATCCTCCTATCTCCCAATGGCTTAAGGATGTGATGTTTTTTTTAAAACTTGAAAAAATTAAATACACATTGAGAGGATGTACAGCCAAATTTTTCCACAATTGGCAACCCTTCATTACCTACTTTACTAGTTTAGAGGTATTGCCTGATTAAGTGTATACCTGTTGTTATATTTATGTAATATGTTGGTTGGTTGTGTTGAACCGAGTGGGACCGGGGGTGTGGGGTGGTTTGGTTGTTTTTTGTTTTTGTTGAGTGTGTTATATATATTTATTTAGGAAAATTAAGAAATGTAAATTGTATTTTTATAAGTGCAAGTACTGTATTGTTTTCTTTCTTCAATAAAAATAATTTGAAAAAAAAAACTCACCCTTGTAACAGTAGAAAGGCAGTATCTTTGAGCACTGTGCATCATAGACCTGACTGTAATTTAAATAAGCACAGTTTTGACTCCCCAGTGCATTATCAGGTTTTCCAGGCATCCAGCTGATCGGGCAGTTAGTTTGATCTGTCCATTTCCAGCCGTCTCTGAACAAACCAAACCAAGTCCAGCCAGGGGTCATTCCTATAATAACTGAATTCTCTGCTGAATCTCTGCCACTGGCCAGATCTGTGTAGTGCTGTCTGCAGTAAGCCTGAGCTCCCCACCACATCATTGTAGTAGAGATGTAAATGTACCTCTGATTTCCAATTTTAGTTCCTGTGAGAACATGCATTAAAATGGTTACCAGTTTATTATAGGTTGTAATGAGGTTTTATCCCACATTGCAATTTAAAGTACCAGTCAAGTTTGGACACACCTTCAAATTTTTTGTTTTGTTTGTCTGTTTGGTGAAATATACAATTTTCCACATTCTAGAACAATACTGGAGATTTTAAAACTATGAAATAACACATATGGTAAGCAGGTATTCATGGACAGGCATTAAAATGGTTTAGAGTCTACCTGTCTGATCGATACCATTTTGTAGATCTAAATGGAGAACTGTCCAGTGTAATGCCAGTGAAATATGGGGTCCCACAAGGGTGAGTTTTAGGACCTCCGCTGGTCTCATATAACATTATAGTATGATACAGATCATATAACCCCAATACTATCATCCCTGTACTGGCTACCCATTCAGTTTAGAATTACTTACAAACTAGCATTATTTACGTACAATTATCTACATGGTTTAGCTCCTACATATTTAGACAGTCTTCTGACACATTACAATTCACCACACTCCTTAAAATCATAAAATTCTGGACTTCTGGTAGTTCCCAGAATATCAAAATCTACAAAAAAAAAAAAAGCATTTTCATATTTAGCTCCTAAGTTTTGGAATAGCCTTCCAGACAGTATTTGGGGCTCAGACACAGTCTACCATTTAAAAGTAGACTCAAGTCGCATCTCTTTAATCTGGCATACACATGATTCATTCCATACCGTCATACTCCAGTACATCTAAATGCACACTCTCATCTAGTGCTGCTAATATCCTGAACGGCAACTACGCTAATTCTTTTCACCTGTTCTTTATTTTTCTACCTACAGTATGCCTCGCCTACACCACCTTAAGAAACCTGACATCTATTTAAGGTGTGCCAGCTGGCACTATTCTTATATTCCTCTTTGTCAGGGTAAATCATTCAGTGACAACACTGTAAAATTCCATGTACTGTAAATAGGTACAGTACTGTCCATCTGTATGAATGAACCGAGATGCCCACCCCCGTGAAAATGGCGAATTCAGGTTAAGGCTCCTCCGCGAGAGGTTTTGTCCGGACCACTGAGCTTCTACGGATTCTAAAATTGACATTGTTACTGTTTTTTAATACCTGCAGTGGAAGAGTCTGAGAATGTATTCACCATAAGCTTTGTTGTATTGTTTTTAATCACTCTATACACAACCTATGATTTCACCTATGCTATTTTACAAATGGAATATTTTTGTTACACTCTAAAACTGCTGGGTTAAATGTTAAAGTGCTGGGTAATTTTATCTATTTATTATTATTTAGTAGATTGCCTGTTAGAAATACCCCAAGTGAAATGAATCCGCAGAGATAGTTAATCAGCGGTAGTTTTCACTACTACTACTAATGATAATAATACTGAATGGAGAAAGCGCAGTCAAAGAAGAATCATCATTGCAGGAGAGAAGAAAATGAAGAATAAATACATATCAGTATTTAAAGTTTGAGCTCAACACGTTTATGAGCTCTGTCGCTTCCTGTCAATGGGCGCCTAAGAGAGAGAACACACTTTTGGCTTCAGTAGACACACAATACTTCAGATTGAAACACGACTGCCCCCTACAGGCAATGAACGGCATTTTCACAGCTTCCCGCGAGCTGCCGCGGAAGCGCGTGAGATTCATTTTCAAGAAACGTGCGTTCTTAATGGCGGGATCTGTAGCATGGCCTGATTCTCACTTCAGGGCACAGTGGTGGATCAAAGCATTAACAAGAGTACAGAGCTTGATTAACCGCTTAATAATACAATGCATAAGAGCCAAACTCTTATACTGTATATTCTAAATTTATTATACAGTAAGTTAAATATTTCAAGCTTTTTTGTTTTAATTGTAATGATGATGGCTTACAGTGAATGAAAAAAAAAAACATTGTCTCAAATTGGAATATTTTATTTTGAGCTTGATTAAATTTCTTTTCATACAGTATAAATACTGTGGATCTGTTAGTGTAGATCAGGGGTGGGCAATAAATTTTTCCCAAGGGCCACATGGTAAATTTTGACAGTTGTCAGGGGCTGGACCAATACACGTACCCACAATTTAATAAACATTCACAAAAACAGTTTTTCCCCCCCAAAACTAGTATCCATTAACTTTACACAAAATATCAAGTATTTTAAAGATGAGCATCACATTACCTTCACAGACAAAAAGCACTGAAAGCACAACTTTAATCTTGTCTGTTTTGGTTTTGGGCTTGAACAAGTGCACTGAGGTCAGGTTGAATATCTGAGGTGGATATGTGAAGGATCATCACTTAGAGAGGATCTGTATCTGGATTTGTTGAACATCACTGAGAATGTTTGTTCACATACTGTATATAGGGCTGTGGGCATATATAGGTGGATCCAAAGAGAGCCAACATCCTCTGAGCATGCCTCCTCATGCTCTCCTTTTTGAGAGAAGAAAAGAAATCCAGCTGTGATACTGATTTTGCTCTGCCAGTAGTTTGTCAGACTGCAGTTCGATGACATCACTGATTGTATTATCCACACTGCTAGTGAAGGGAGAGGAAATCATGTGCATTTCACTCTCAACTGTTTTAAAGCCTTCAACTCGTCTTGAAAATTCACCATGCATTGACGCTAACATAACTGAGTACCTGCGAACGTGATCAACTGATGGTTTGGCCTTCAGTGTGGGCATGTGGGCAAGAATGTTGCCCTCGAACTGACTCAAGAGAAACTTCAACTTTCTCATGAAAGCCTTTACCAGGCTGTACATTTCATGTACAATAAGGCCCTTGCCTTGCAGCTTGGTAATTAGTGCAGTGACATCAACAGCAAAAGCCAGGTCTGCCATCCACTCTGCATCTGAGAGCTCTCTGGTATCCTGGCCTTTCTTCTGACAAAATTCATGTATTTCGGCTCTTGGATACCATACTCTCTTAGGCATCTTGCCAAGAAGTTTGGTAACCTATGTCACTATATTCACAGTCATGCTCCTCCAAAAGTGCAACAAACTGTGATTCAATGCTCTCGTTCTGATGAAGTTAACTATTTCATCATCACATTGTTGATTTTTAGCATTGACTTACATAACACCTCCCGATGTATAATCACTCACTCACTCACTCACTCATCATCTGTACCGCTTAATCCTGTATTCAGGGTGACGGGGAGCCTGGAGCCTATCCCAGGAGACTTAGGGCACATGGCAGGGTTAGGGTTAGGGCTAAGCGGTATAGATGATGAGTGAGTGAGTGAGTTCTCAAGTTGCATAAATGCCACACTGCCTGTGTCTGTATTAGAGTTTTCAGGCCTTGAGCTGCTGAGGACAGAGCAGCACTAAAGGTGGGGGAGGGGATGCAGCTTAACAAGCTCTCTAGTAGAACTGCACCAAACTTTCCTCAGGTTTATTTCAATATCTGGTCTTCTTGACCTGGTATCTTGTGTGTGTTTTGGATATTACTAAAGAAGTGATCCAAAATATATATCCAATATATCCAATATAAATATCCAAAATATCAAAACCATGGGATCAGAACATCTTAAATATCAACTACATTTAATTTATTACATGCTTTCTTCTTAAATGATTTTCCTCAAATAATGTAATACAACAATATTATGAAAAGAAATATAGTGCAAACCAATAATGATCACCATTAAAAATCAATGAGATGAAGTATAATGTTCTGATGGAGTGTTGCTTAATTCGTACTAAACTGGCTGTGTGTCTGAGAGGTCAACTCCAGGACAGCTCGCCACTGAGTGGGGGAGGGGCGGCCAATTAAGCACCTGCACTGCGCACTTTTCTCCACATCTAATAATGCCTCCAAAAGTTCTGGAAATTACCACTTAAATGGGCTTTTTGTCAACATTATTCATAAATATATCATACATTTAAATGTGGGGAAAAAAATCAATAAAGAGAAAAAAATCTAATAAAGAGAAAAACTTTTCGTGACGTGGAAAACATTTCGCAACATTTCCCGCCACCGTGAAAAGCTCTAGTAGGTTCTCAGTGGCCACGTGACCATCAGCGCGCGGGCCTAATCATGCAGCCACAGCGATGGTTACAGCGGCTACAGCGCCTGCGCGAACACCACGAGCGAGTGCGCACGCAGATACGAGCACGAGACGACGGCCCGCAGAGACAGAGAGGAGGAGCAACGTGTACAGCTGGTCAAGGTAAGATGAGCTTCATTAAACTCACTCATTTAAACATTAGTCATTTTATTTATTTATGACTTTATTTAAACTCTGGAGCTAGTCTACTGACTCATTCCCCTGGCTGAGTGTGAAACTTTTAACAACAGGTGGAATGACGTGTTGCTTGGTATTTAAACTTGTATTTTATACGAGTTTGGTGCAGCAGTTTGTAATAATATGATTTTAATGTTCTATTATTTGACACATAGTGAAATGACATGTAATATTTAGCCGACTAATTGGCTTTTAATATGGTTTAAATGTCTTCTGATTTTTTTTGACAGATGATGAAGGAAAAGAAGAAGAAGAGCAAGTGGTATGTAGCAAAGTAGTAGTTCACTAGTAAACATGTTTTTTAATACAAATACTTATAATAACATGTAATGTGAAATGTAAAATTTTAATTATGATTACAGCTTACAATGCATGTAAAATAAAAAACCCAGTATTAAATTATTAGAATGTTTAGAAACCTTGAGTTTGATTAAATTACACAGTATAAATCCAATGGATCTGTTGGTCTAGTTCAAAATGTTAATGGGGAAGACAGCTGACTTAACAGTTGTCCAGAAGATGGACAACACAGTAATTTTGTGCTAATGGAGCCCCAGCTAAGCATTGCGTGTATAAATGAACATTTTTTTTATTTATCTTAATTAACCTAATATTTTAAGATAATAGATTTTTTGTTAGCACTGTCGCCTTGCAACTTCAGGGTCCGGGTTCGATCCCCGTCTCTGTGTGCATGGAGTTTACATGTTCTCCTCATGCTTGGTGGGTTTCCCCCGGGGACTCCGCTTTCCTATCACAGTACAAAGCGTGCGATTAGGCTAATTGGCGTTCCCAAATTGCCCGGAGTGAGTGAGTGTGTCCTACGATTGATTGGCGCCCTGTCCTGGGTGTTTTATTTAGTAGGCTCCAGGCACCCCACCACGCTGAATATAGGATTAAGCGTTATAGACGATGAACGAGAGAGTGAGTGATTTTTTTATTTTCATGCAGTAAGATGTAGTCCTTGAAATGAAAACGCCGCCTTAAAAATTACAAAAGAAAATTTACTTTCATGAATTCTAATTTTTTGAGATGCACTGTACATCTTGTCCATGTAGATTAATTTAGGATTTATTGCTAAATTTCGAGTGAGTGTGGCGCAACATAAACTTTTTATGCACTGCTGTTTTAGAAGCTTTTAACTACAAGTTAATCTGCAATTTTGAGGCAGTGATTGTAGGTATAAGGTTTGACCAGAAAGTCTAAATGTTTTGCTTTGTTTTCTTACAGGATTCAAGCTCTTCCGGTGACTTGGGTTTACAATATAGTCATGACCTGGAAAGGGGCTATGTGCCCTCAGAAGATGAGGACAGTTCTCCTGATGCTGTGGGTAAGTCTCACATTACAGTTAAAATCTGTTCATAGGAAAGGCAATTACTATCACAACATCGCGGTGTTGCAGAAGGGGCAGGGTGAGAGAGGGTGACGTACAGACAGCCCAGGGTGAGAGAGAGTGACGTACAGACAGCCCGGGGTGAGAGAGGGTGACGTACAGACAGCCCGGGGTGAGAGAGGGTGACGTACAGACCGCCCAGGGGGAGAGAGGGTGACGTACAGACCGCCCAGGGGGGAGAGAGGGTGACGTACAGACAGCCCAGGGGGGAGAGAGGGTGACGTACAGACAGCCCAGGGGGGAGAGAGGGTGACGTACAGACAGCCCAGGGGGGAGAGAGGGTGACGTACAGACAGCCCAGGGGGGAGAGAGGGTGACGTACAGACAGCCCAGGGGGGAGAGAGGGTGACGTACAGACAGCCCAGGGGGGAGAGAGGGTGACGTACAGACAGCCCAGGGGGGAGAGAGGGTGACGTACAGACAGCCCAGGGGGGAGAGAGGGTGACGTACAGACAGCCCAGGGGGGAGAGAGGGTGACGTACAGACAGCCCAGGGGGGAGAGAGGGTGACGTACAGACAGCCCAGGGGGGAGAGAGGGTGACGTACAGACAGCCCAGGGGGGAGAGAGGGTGACGTACAGACAGCCCAGGGGGGAGAGAGGGTGACGTACAGACAGCCCAGGGGGGAGAGAGGGTGACGTACAGACAGCCCAGGGGGGAGAGAGGGTGACGTACAGACAGCCCAGGGGGGAGAGAGGGTGACGTACAGACAGCCCAGGGGGGAGAGAGGGTGACGTACAGACAGCCCAGGGGGGAGAGAGGGTGACGTACAGACAGCCCAGGGGGGAGAGAGGGTGACGTACAGACAGCCCAGGGGGGAGAGAGGGTGACGTACAGACAGCCCAGGGGGGAGAGAGGGTGACGTACAGACAGCCCGGGGGGAGATATCTCTCATGCTCAGTCTGTGTGCATGTGCCACTCGTATGCCCGTGTACTGTTTACTAGAACACTGTCACCACGTGTTTGCGCAGGTAAAGCTTTTTTTCCCGTCCAAGTGTAATGACTGTTCTTCTTTAGTAACTACTAACGTTACTTAGTAACGGCCTCCATGAAGAAGAAAAAAGGTAAAAAAGCTGTTTTAGTGCGGGAGATGAATCTGTTGAAGAAATGTGACGTTGCATAGCTGTTAAAAACAAGCAGGGAAGAGAGAGAGAGTCATTAGATTAGGTTAAAGTCACACAAAAGTGAGCCATCAGACAGCAGTGATTCCATTAGTATGTGTGAAAGTCGTCCTACACAATTACCCCCCCCCCTCTCCCCCATCTCTTCTCCTCTCTTTCACACCAGTCATAATTCTTTTCAAAGGTAAAGTGCAGGTTCATTTGTTTAATTTGTACACTATTTTGTATTAATTATTTTTATAAGAATACCTTCATATGGGTTGTGGAACGAATCATCAAGAGTTTTCATTATTTCTTATGGAGGAAATTCAATTTGATATACCAGTGTTTTAATCTACAAGCACAGACCAAATTATGCTCGCAGTTCAAGGTTTAACTGTACCTGAGTTATTTAGTCATTTCAGACTGTGTAGTTTCTCAAATTATCAATGTTCTCTGTTATTGTTTTTATTCTTTTGAAGGATCTTCCAAAAGAAAGAGGTCTGAGAGGGTGTTGGAGTCGGATCAAGTTTCCCATGGTATGAATATGACGTTAGATTAATTATACTATAATTTAAATTATAATATATATTCATAAAATTTTATATCTGTGGGTATGGATTGTTGTTGATACTGAGAGGTTGATTGTTGTTGATCTTTGTTACAGAAGAACCAGATATCTCGTCTCAAAGAACATCGTCAACTCCGAAACAATCCCGGAAGCTCAGAAGGCCGAAGAAAACTGGTAAACTCTTTTTCTCTCAGCCTTTAAAAAAAAAAAAATCTCCTTCTGATACTATGTGGTGGTCACAGTCATGTAGTGTTCAGTCATGCTTCTTAATACAGTGGAACCTTGGATTGTGAGCATAATTTGTTCCGGATGCATGCTTGTAATCCAAAACACAGGTTACAAGTGCATCTCAATAAATTACAATATCATCAAAAAGTCGACTTATTTCAGTAATTCTGTTAAAAAAGTGAAACTTGTGTATTATATAGATTCATTACACACAGACTGATATATTGCAAGTGTTTATTTCTTTTAATTTTGATAATTGTCACACAAACTAATGAAAATCCCAAATTCAGTGTTTTAGAAAATTTGAATATTGTGAAAATGTTCAATATTGGAGGCTAATCAGGCTAATCAGTTAATTAACTCAAAACAGCTGCAGAGGTTTCCTGAGTCTTTAAATGGTCTCTCAGTCTGGTTCGGTACGCAAGAAAATAAGAAAGTAAGCACTTAAAATATATCAGTATGTGTGTAACAAATCTATATAAGGAGTTTAACTTTTTGAATTGAATTACTGAAATAAATAAACTTTTCATGAATTTAATTTATTGAGATCCCCTATATATCAAAATGAGTGTTCCATAAGAAATAATCGAAACTCTGATTCGTTCCACAACCCAAAATTATTCATATAAAAATAATTAATACCAAATAAAAAAGTAAAAATAAAACAAAATAACCTGCACTTTACCATTGAAAAGAATACTGACTCGTGTGAAAGAGAGGAGAAGAGGAAGGGGGGGGGGATGTTATTGTGTAGGACGACTTCCACACATACTAATGAATCACTGATGTCTGTGGACTCACTGGAAAGTTTCTCCTTTCGTTGCATAGTTGTTAAACAGATTCATTTCCAGCACTGATGCAGCCTCTTAACTCTTTTGTTCTTCACGGAGGCCGTTATTGCAGTAGTTACTAAAGAACCTTCACTACACGTGGACATAAAATAAAAAAAAAAGAGCTTTGCGCACAGACACGTGGTCACAATGTTATAGTAAACAGTACACGTGTACACGGATGTTGACTATACGAGTGGCACATGCACACTGAGACTGAGCATGGGAGACGATTTCCCACAATCCCACAGCACTAGAGAGAGAAGAACCATTGGCTCAGTTGTGATCATGTGACACTCTGCAGACAAAGCACATGTGTACTTCTCACATATCAACACCTCGCTCGTTTATCGAGTCCAAATTTATTTAAAAATTTGGCTCGTCTTGCACAACTTGCAGACTAAGTTACTCTCAATCCAGGGTTTCACTGTTACCTGTATTGTTTAGTAACTTTAGACTGTATAATGTCTCACATTAACGCTGTTGTTTTTCTTCTCTTGAAGGATCTTCCAAAAGAAAGAGGTCTGAGAGGGTGTTGGGAGTCAGCTCAAGGTTTTAGATGGTATGAATATGACTATACATATTCAATACAATAGATTAATTGTCGGAGCACAATTTAATATAATATTATGGTATCTGTCGCTATGAATTGTTGTTCATACTAATGTGATATGTTGTTTTATTACAGAGAATAAGAACCAGGTATCTTGACTCAAAGACCCACTTCAAAACCATCCCAGAACCTCAAACAGCCGGAGATAACGGGTAAGGCAGTAATGCAGCCAGCAGCACTTAATCTTTCAATCTTCCATTAACAATTTAAAGTACACACGTGGACAAAATTGTTGGTACCCTTCGGTCAATGAAAGAAAAACCCACAATGGTCACAGAAATAACTTTAATCTGACAAAAGTAATAAATACTTCTATTAATGTTAACCAATGAAAGTCAGACATTGCTTTTCAACCATGCTTCAACAGAATTATTAAAAAAAATAAACTCATGGAACAGGCCTGGACAAAAATGATGCTACCCCTAATTTAATAGTTTGTTGCACAACCTTTTGAGGCAATCACTGCAATCAAACGATTCCTGTAACTGTCAATGAGACTTCTGCACCTCTCTGCAGGTATTTTGGCCCACTCCTCATGAGCAAGCTGCTCCAGTTGTTTCCGGTTTGAAGGGTGCCTTTTCCAGACGGCACGTTTCAGCTCCTTCCAAAGATGCTCAATAGGATTGAGGTCAGGGCTCATAGAAGGCCACTTTAGAATAGTCCAATGTTTTCCTCTTAGCCATTCTTGGGCGTTTTTAGCTGTGTGTTTTGGGTCATTGTCCTGTTGCAAGACCCATGACCTGCGGCTGAGACCCAGCTTTCTGACACTGGCCAGCACATTTCTCTCTAGAATCCCTTGATAGTCTTGAGATTTCATTGTACCCTGCACAGATTCAAGACACGCTGTGCCAGATGCAGCAAAGCAGCCCCAGAACATAACAGAGCCTCCTCCATGTTTCACAGTAGGGACAGTGTTCTTTTCTTCATATGCTTCATTTTTCCGTCTGTGAACATAGAGCTGATGTGCCTTGGCAAAAAGTTCCATTTTTGTCTCATCTGTCCATAGGACATTCTCCCAGAAGCTTTGTGACTTGTCAACATGTAGTTTGGCATATTCCAGTCTGGCTTTTTTATAATTTGTTTTCAACAATGGTGTCCTCCTTGGTCGTCTCCCATGTAGTCCACTTTGGCTCAAACAACGACGGATGGTGCGATCTGACACTGATGTTCCTTGAGCATGAAGTTCACCGTGGATCTCTTTAGAAGTCTTTCTGGGCTCTTTTGTTACCATTCGGATTATCCGTCTCTTTGATTTGTCATCAATTTTCCTCCTGCGGCCACGTCCAGTGAGGTTGGCTACAGTCCCATGGATCTTAAATTTCTGAATAATATGTGCAACTGTAGTCACAGGAACATCTAGCTGCTTGGAAATGGTCTTATAGCCTTTACCTTTAACATGCTTGTCTATAATTTTCTTTCGAATCTCCTGAGACAACTCTTTCCTTCGCTTCCTCTGGTCCATGTTGAGTGTGGTACATACCATGTCACCAAACAACACAGTGACTACCTGGAGCCCTATATATAGGCCCACTGACTGATTACAAGATTGTAGACACCTGTGATGCTAATTAGTGGACACACCTTGAATTAACATGTCCCTTTGGTCACATTATTTTCAGTATTTTCTAGGGGTACCATCATTTTTGTCTAGGCCTGTTCCATGAGTTTATTTTTTTAAATAACTTTGTTGAAGCATGGTTGAAAAGCAATGTCTGACTCTCATTGGTTAACATTCATAGAATTTTTAAAAATTATTACTTTTGTCAGATTAAAGTTATTTATGTGACCATTGTGAGTTTTTCTTTCATTGACCGAATGGTACCAACAATTTTGTCCACGTGTGTACCTTACAGTACTTGTGCGGGAGCACAATCAGGACAAACAGCACAGTGCCGCACTGATTGACTCCTTTGCCATGACAGCGATATGGGATCGCAAAATACCCAGAATCCGGGTACTTCATGCTATATGATTGAAAGCATACTAAATTTTTTTAATGAGGGTAAAACTAATTATTTTTACTCATATCTTTTAAAACTATTTTAAAGATATATTCTTTCCACTATTCATTTCAAATGAACAGTGGAAAGACTATAACTTTTAAAATAGTTTGTTGAAATAGTATATATAGTGTATTTCTTTTTGTGTTTATAGAAGATCTCAGCAACTTGTGCTACTATTGTGGTAGTGGTGATGAAGACACACAATGGGTAACATTGAATTAAGCATGACCTCTTTTGGGGGGGTTGGAGGTGGGGGTAAGGTGGTATAGTTGGTTGTTACCATGGTTCCAGCCCTGGTTATGTGACCCTTGTTGCATGTCATGTTCCTATCCTCCTATGCTAGTGCACCTCCGAGGTTGAGGGTTCTATTTCCACCTCAGGTCTGTGTGCATGGAGTTTGCATGTTCTTCCCATGCTTGGTGGATTTTCTCTTGTTACTCCGGTTTCCTCTCAATCCGAAGACATGAACATTAGGTTAATTGGCATCCCCAAATTGCCATGTGTGCATGCCCTGCAATGGATTGGAACAGTGGTAGACTGGCCATCTGAAGCACCGGGAGATCTCTGTCCATTGTGGGCCGGCCTAGTCAGTACTTGATAAAAGGCTGTATCGCCCTCCCTCCCTATTAATTAGTTTGGTCTATTCTGTGCGTGTCCTGAAACACGCCCCCCTTTTACTTCCAATTTACAAAGGGAACTTTAAAAAATTTACAGTGAATTTCTCTGAGCAAATTATTAATAATAGTTTCCATGGATGAAAAGAGGAAAAAAGAAAAGGTGGATCTGAAAAGTTATGCGAAAAGAAGAAAAAAAACTTTAGAGGTAACCTCTGTGAAATGCTGCAGATTAACAGATTATACTTTTTGCGGGAAGGACAGTTCTGACAGCTCGAGCATTATGGTTAAGGATACCGAGGCTGGACCCAGCAGCCAGGTCAGTGATAATGAACCAGCATTAGCACAGCATCATACTAGTTACTTATTTGAATTATTATGGTAGTTAATGTTAATTCAAAATAATGCTGAGAAACATTATTTTAATTAATATTGGCTACCATAATAAGACTAGCTAAAATATTGTTTCTATAGTTTTATATTTTGTTTATCTTAATGTTCTTTTCTTTGTTTTACAAATATCACCCAATATATGTTCAGTGATGCTTCAAATAACATGTTTTTTTAATAGCATTTATTTCTCTATTGCGTTATAGTTTTATACTAGTGGTGTTAAAAATTTGTCTCCACGATGTACTGTACTATATTATGATGTGGGATGTGGTGAGCTGCTGTGGGCTAGGAAGTCCAGGGACACTTTTGGGTCCCAGCCCACCCCTGCTTAGGCACCCTGTCCAGGGAGAACCCCACCATGTGCCCCAAGTCTTTTTGGATGGGCTCCAGGCCCCTGTGACACTGTACACAGAATAAGCATGTTGGAAGGGGTTTGTGTGTAATTATATATATTTTTGTTTCCCCAGATTTGCTGTGATGGCTGTGACCGATGGTTTCACATCAGCTGTGTCCAATGTCCTGCAGTTGAAAAGGAATACTTGTGCCCAGGCTGCATGTAGAAAAAATACTGACTGGAAAAAAAATCACGGTTAAAATCATGGTTTCTTTTATTTATTGTTTAAGTTATTTTTTGACATGCAACATTCACTTATTTTTATTTATTATAAGTTGTTACTATTCCTTGGTATTGTTTGTTAGTTAAATTTTAAATAAAGAGCTGTCTAAAGAGTTTAAACCCATTCAAAGAAGTGTTTGTTAACTTTTAAGATGTGTGTGTGTGTGTGTGTGTGTGTGTGTGTGTGTGTGTGTGTGTGTGTGTTTAAAGGCTGTTTGTAAATAAATTCATCCACATACACACAGGACAAATACCAGTAGGTGCTGCAGGTTTAGTGTCTGTGTTTTGGTGTCTGTTAGACAGGGGGGAGGGGGGGGGCATGTCGTGTCTGCTCCAGTTACACTCTACTTACTGTAGATATTGCACAGAGGGGAGTTCATTTCTGTTCTCTTCATCCTAGCTTATTTTCAGCCGAAGAAGTAATAGTAAGTTTTGGTAAGTCTGTGTTCTTCTTTCCAGCCAGTGTTGGGCAGGGGAGCATGATGGCAGGATTGGTATCATTTATATATATATATATATATATATATATATTTAGCCCTGCTGCATAAGAAAAGAGTCGAGACAAATTCGTTACTTTAAAAAAAAAAAAAATAACGTGGTGTTTAATTTAATGTTATATAATTTCCAAGTTAGATAGTGTCGATTTTTAGAGGGCATTTATACGTGCAGTGCGAATAGGAAGAAAATAAACACGTAGCAATGCAAAGAGAACGGAGCTGCGAAATATTTAAGCAATATAAATCCAATAAAGTGTGCTCACAATGGAGCAGCGTGTTACTGAACGCAACTGTGTTTACAAAACCGAGCGAAACTATTCAGTATTGAATAGTACTTTGTTCAAACTCGAAGAGAAATATTCTAATATTCTGACATCCTGTTTTTTTTTTTTAGTTGTAAGCAGTATTCATGGAAATTAAAGGATTAAACAAAAAGGTCTTGAGCTTCATGTGTAATAAATCTAGAATGCAAGTTTAACTTTATTAATTACATAAGACAAATGTAAAAAATCCATGATATTCTAATTTTTTGAGATGCACTATAAGTAAAATGTATGCGAAGGAGTTTAAGAGTTAAAGGAGGCCTTTGTTGTAAAGAATTTAAGAACCTCTGCTTTAACTACTGAACATATGGTATTAATGTATTGATCAATATTATGCAGCATGTTGTCTGAACTAAAGCAGAGCTGTCACTAACAATCACCAAACCAGCAAGCTGCAGTTAGCAGAAAAACAGTAATGATGTTAAAATCCCATACTGTAGACAAATCTGTACCCTCACACAAGGAGCAGTAATGAATTCTGTATAAGCCTGTACCCTCACACAGAGTGGAACTGTATAAGCCTGTACCCTCACACAGTGTGAAGTAACATCTAATTCTATTCATCATTTTCTGCAATGCTTTACATGCACTGTTTAAAAAAAATACTCAACTATAAATGACAAACACTTTATTTAGAAATTAATAAAATACATGTTCTGTATGTATTGGTGGTGTAATGAGGCAGAGGATCAAGGGTCCGTCCTCTCCACGACAATCTACAACAGGGGAGAAATAAAGACATGATGTTAATAGAAGTGTCTGGTAAAAAGACATCATGATATTACTATGCAGTTTGACACACACACACACAATTCCATACATTTTAAAGAATGCAAGCTATTATTGGGTTTTGCCATTAAATATTGCTGCACAATTCGTCCCCGACTACCCCATTCATTAACACACTCATTATGTCCATGAAGAGACAGACGTGTGTGTGTGTCCCTGTCCCCTGATTAAGATGTGGTCAGTGGTGGTCCTGAAAAGAGGGGTGAATACTTCTGAGCACTCACCTTCTGCTCAGGATGTAAAGCTGGTGTAGGAATCAGCTGATACACAGGGAGTTGATTCACATACAGTTCACTGTGAGAAGGAAAACACACAAGCAGACATATTATAAGTAGTATAAACACATATTTAATGACTTTATAATAGAATAGATAGAACCTGAACAAAAGCCCCTTTTCTTGACTGTTACATACATTGTGTTAGCACATTGCTAACTATTCAGAAGATCTCTAGCTATGATAATATCACTACATTATACAGCAGTGTACATTATATGTCACTACAGTAACACTGATGAGCTCCAATAAATTACATACAACAATTCATTAACCATCTGTAACATTACACATAACAGGAGCAGCTAAGAATTAGCTCAGGGATAATTAGCACTAGCTGAGAGGCAACAGTTAATAGTCTGCTATCTTAGCTCTTTCAGTAAGCTAGCGCTTAGCATAATGATATTAACTTACTTATAGATCCATATTTGGTCAGACATTTTACACAAACAATGGAGCTAATTGTTTACATGTGTCCAAATATACTATTATATTAATATACATTAATGAACAAGCTAGTTTCCCTGTGCTAAGCGCTAGCGGTTAGCGTTGTGATATTATCTTGCTTATAACTCCATGTGTGGATGTATATTACAGAGACGCCATGGAGCTGATGGTTTACATCAGTGTTTAATGCTCTAAATGAGACTTTTACTCCTTTTAATCACTGACATTTACACTCGGCAAACACTCCAATAGCATTAGCACTGCTACAAAGTTATCATTAGTGCCTAAAACAGTAACATCCGACTAATTTTACACATTAAACATTACCTGGTAAGTGTACAAACCGAACACCGTTTCTTCATAGTGCACTGTTCCTGTTCCCACTGTTTTACCCTGAATGTCTGTTTGCACGGCCATATTTACAGTATGCCAGAAATGTGCCTTCTGTGTATAAGATCATCTGTGTCCCTCTTCCCTCAATCCTGGACATTTACTTTGCACTAGGTGAAAGAGGTGACCTTTATATGTTCATAAGTAAGAAAAATACACAAATGTCAGGACATGTCAGAACTACTTCAGGGCCCATAAACCTGCAGAGCCCTAAATAAAGAGTGAGGGCCAAACTCACTCATTTACACTCCTGTGGTGTGAAAGTAACTGGTGTGAAAGTAAGATAACATTGGTTATCTTGGTCTCATGTTTTGTTTTTGTTATTATTTTTTATCTAAACTTATTTGCTGTTCATTGTTAAATTATCATTAATACATGTTACAAATGTGCATATTGTATATATTGTTATATATTACACAATGCTAATATTGTTTGTGTTGGCCAATAAAGCTGATTTTATACTGATTCTGTTTTATATTTTACATATTGGATGACCATCTTGCATGTATTCTGGCTTTTATACCATACCAACATTAGATGGGATGGTGAACAGCATACCCTCAAATGTTGGTATGCTGGGATGCATGGGCTGCATATGTTGTGATTTGGTGCTGGTATGCTGGGGACCATGTCACTATAATGTTGGTCACCAGCATACCAGCAAAATGTATGCTTGTATGCTGTGGACCAGCATCAGTAAAGTGACCAGCATATCAGTACCAGCATACCAGCAAAATGTATGCTGGTCACCGGCATACCAGCACCATATGCTGATATAATACCACCAACACAACATATGCTGATATAATGGCCACCAGCCATATATATATATATATATAATGCTGTTTTTTTTCAGCAGGGTAAACAGTACATGCACAGATGTTGATTATAGCAGTGAGAGATGTGCACTAAGACCCAGCAGGGGAGACAATTACCCACAATTCCGTAGCAAGAGAGAGGAAAACCATTGGCACAGTTGTGATCAGGTGACGCTTGGAACATGAGCTTCGGTACTCTTAAACCAAAACTTGCTCGTTTTTCAAATCAAAATTTATCACAAATCTTTGCTCATCTTGTGGAACACTCGCAAACCGCATTACTCACAATCCGAGATTTCACTGAACAAGATAATGAGCTAAAATGGTAACCCATTTTAACTACCAAAACCTTGCTTGGTATTCCAGCATGTAAATCATGCTGGCCTATGCTGGATTTTTCTCTACCTTACAGAATGTGATTTCTTTGTATTAATAAGACAGTGGGTTCTGCCGTTCAGAAAGACAGACAGATATGTATGTGGGCTTCAACCTGAAATAATAATATCACTGATTATAATAAAACTGATCAGCTTATTTTTAAACTTTAAACTTGTAACTATTTCTAGAACCTCTTTATGTATTAATGATGTGTACTTCTATTAGTCAGAGATATGTGGGGACAGGTGGTCTCCTGGATCTGAAACTATGGCACTTGTTCACCTGTTAGATGCACAGCAACAACATATTTCGGTCACAGATAGATGTTTCCTTCATCTTCCAATGTTATCTTACTGTCCCAGTATTTATGGCACTGTTTACTGTATTTTTCTTTACAGTCACTTAAGTTTAGCAGACAATACCAGGTATTCCATAGAACCTTTTAGATATTCAGCATGATAGTCCTGAGAAAGTTTAAAGATTGTTATTGTGGGTTTCTTTGATTGTAGGGATGCTTTTAATAAGGTGATGTGCATTGCAAGATTTCCTGATTCCAAATAGTTCAATCTTTGTGTTATCAGACCAGAGTATATTTGTTTCTCATGGTGTGAGACACTTTAGGTGCTTTTTGCCTAACTCCCAGCTGACTGTCATGTGCCTTTTAATCAGGAATGTCGCAAGGTCATCCCAATGATGTAACAGGGTCAGGGTATCCTGTTAAAAGGACATCCGGGGAGAGAGTTAGGAGTTACAGCGCGCTGTTTTTGTGGACATTGATGCGGAGTTCGAGGAATTTTGTGGAGACTGTCGTCGTTGGATATCCTGTTCAGTTGGAGTATCACCCCACTGGTCTGCTTCACCACTTCACTCTAGATCCAAAATCGTGCTCCCGGATTATTACCAACACTTCCGGTGAGGCCGATCCAGCTCTCCTACCACACACACCATTTATAAATAATCCGGACTTTGGACAATCATTCCACTCACTCTCCCATCATTTGGTTGTATATATTTTGTAAATCTTATTATTATTAGTTTTTCTATTGGTTTTGATGCACCTCTTTGGTTTAGTTATTGTTAAATACACTTTGTGTTGTTGTTTACCATTGTCATTGGCGTCTTTTCTTGTTCCAAGCGGCTAACGCTTCACCTGAGTGAAGATTACGGATCCCCTTTGATGGTTGCATTAAAAAAGGCACTCGCTCTCTGGTAACCTAGCAACGTAGGGAGTGATACGCTAACAGCCAATCATGTAACAGTATCACGTTTGGTTGCGCCATATCGTTGCCTCGTGCTAGTCTGCTGGATTCCTCTTCATGAGCAGAAAATGAGTGCCGCAGCAAGCGAGGAAATTGTAAATAAAAGAGGAAAAGTCAGCTCGCCAGTATGGCAGTTTTTTGGATATTATAAGTGCGACCGTAGTCAGACCAACGTCGTCCCCGCCAAGACTGGTAATACAACGAACTTGATGTACCACCTTAGCCGCGCTCACCCTTTGGAGCACAGCCGTATTCAACCAACAACATCTGTATCAATAGAATTAGCTTTCGTGAATTATGAGGCAGGTGTCACTTTTTCCTTTCTTTCAAAAAGTAAGAATGACAAACATCAGGCAGGTTCATCAATGACGAGATTAAACAAACTGAATGAAATAATGATTGGATGTCATACAGTATGTCATCAATTATAAACTATAGGACACATGATTTTATTTATTTGTCTTCTTTTCTATATTTAAATAGTTGGCATCTAAATACATTATAGAATCAGATGATTAAAGATGCTGAACTTGACATTTTCTGTATCAGTGTAATCTTGAAAACATTCAAGTTAAGAATGAAAGTTGTGTCAGAGTTATTAAAATATTAGTGCAGTTAATATACAGGAAAACATAGACTTATGATTTAGTGAGCAGTGTGATGTTAGTTAAACATGTGAATGCATGTGTCACAATGAATACAAAATCTGCATTGTTCTAGAACTTTCTACACAAGAGATCATTTCAAAGGAACTTCACAGACATCATCAGAGCTTTAGAGCCCAGTGAGTGAATCGAGGAACAAGTGGAACTCCTGCACCGCTGGAGGACACAGCAGAGACTTCTCCTGCACATTATTCACATCGCCTAGTCTATGAACTCCACTTAATGCTTTCGATAAGGAAAGTGATGAGAAGATATAAGATTATATAAGATTACACAATCTAAAATGTTATTTGAATTGAGAATATAAAGATTTAAGTACAACGTGCAATACTAATAAAAATGTAACATTAGACATGACATGCTGTAGACAGGTCAATGAAATCCAAATATGTCAATACACATATTAAAATCATTTTATTTTTTTTACATCCCTATAATAGTACACTGCATTTCATTATAGAGAACTCCAGACTTGAGTAATTTTTTTCTTATTAAAAAATACAATTCATGTGTTTATACTTGATGTAATTGTTATTTTTATATCGTACAAAGAAAGTTATCTTGATGACATTGTGTGTGAATACAGTTAATCCACCAGACCAGGAGATTGAGGATGAGTGATCCGGGCTAATAGTAAATCAGTTGTGTATGAAATACTTTACATCTGATTAAACTATGTAGCATTAGTAAAGTACGTGAGCAGTGCACTTACAGACACTGAATGATTTGTTAGGCAAAGTGGGGCAATAGCTTTAAAACATTTTTTTTTTCTTTCAACATGTTTAGATAAGTAATGAAAGTTTCTTTCCACATTGAATTGTGACATTGAAAGCATCAGTTGCAGGATTTACTTTTTACTACTCAACATTTAAAAGTAAAATGTAGTTTTTATTTCTATGGATATTTAATTTACTAAGATTCACTAAAGTATAACATATCAGGACTTTCTAGTCTGTTATTTTATTCTCCTTGTGAAACACCAATCCATCGGGGTGCACTCTCCATTTCACTGTGGTGCTCCCTTGATCACGTATTATCTGAGTAATCTGAAAAACAGGAATTTTATTACTCAGTAACACATAATCGTGACAATAATCTCCTAATACCTTCAAAATGCTGCAGAAAGTGAACACAGCAGTCAGGTTGTGTGTGTGTGTGTGTGTGTGTGAGCTGTATGAAGGCTGCAGTAATGAGCAGGAGAATTGACAGTGTAATTGGAGACTTGTGGAGGATGAGACTCACCTGCCCTAAAATAGCAGCCATTACTGCAGCAGTGTTTGCATCCTGATTGGACTGCACCCTCACCCTTATGATTTGTTGTTGTCCTGTGATTACTTATTAAGCCAAAAAAAAAAGAAAAGAAATGTTAACACAAAATTACATGATGGAAGCAGGTTAAAATAATATTAAACTCACCCTTGTAACAGTAGAAAGGCAGTATCTTTGAGCACTGTGCATCATAGACCTGACTGTAATTTAAATAAGCACAGTTTTGACTCCCCAGTGCATTATCAGGTTTTCCAGGCATCCAGCTGATCGGGCTGGAAGTGAAGTTAGTTTGATCTGTCCATTTCCAGCCGTCTCTGAACAAACCAAACCAAGTCCAGCCAGGGGTCATTCCTATAATAACTGAATTCTCTGCTGAATCTCTGCCACTGGCCAGATCTGTGTAGTGCTGTCTGCAGTAAGCCTGAGCTCCCCACCACATCATTGTAGTAGAGATGTAAATGTACCTCTGATTTCCAATTTTAGTTCCTGTGAGAACATGCATTAAAATGGTTACCAGTTTATTATAGGTTGTAATGAGGTTTTATCCCACATTGCAATTTAAAGTACCAGTCAAGTTTGGACACACCTTCAAATTTATTATTTTGTTTGTTTGTTTGGTGAAATATACAATTTTCCACATTCTAGAACAATACTGGAGATTTTAAAACTATGAAATAACACATAGCACGCAGCGGCCACTCCGGAGCCAAAATGGTGCTACTTTGTTTACTTTGTGTTGTAGCGCATTTATTTTACCCAGTATATGGACACTGGCGCAAACGGTGTTCGTACTTGCCACAGCCAGACACTTTTACTACTCAATAATCCGGCAAATTTCATTCAAGATGTGCGTTGCCTGATGCCAGTAGCCAGAGGAGGGGAGGAGGGTTGTGCAAGGAAGCGGAAGCGTGGCAAGTGGGCGGGAGTCTGTGTTAGGCTAAAAACAAACCCTAGCCAGCCGGCTCTCCCATCCATCATCTTATCTAACGTCTGCTCCCTGGAAAATAGACTGGACTACATTCATCTTCAACAGACTACACAGCGTGAGTTTAGAGACTGCTGCATCTCTGTTTTCACGGAGACATGGAGTTCCAGACGCCACGATTCAACTAGACGAACTAGCCTCATTTCACGCCGAAGGAAATGCAGATCTGTGCGATAAGACTCGTGGCGGCGGCTTGTGTGTTTACATCAACATGGAATGGTGTACGAACTCTGAGCTAGTTTCTAGCTTTTGCTCATCGTTGCTGGAAATTGTGCATGTTAGATGCAGACCTTTTTTATTTACTGCGGGAATTCACCATCGTTTTCATTATCAGAGTGTACATTCCACCTAGCGCTAATGGGAAGCGCTATGGGAACTGTATGCTAAGATCAGTGACCTGCAAAATATTGTCTGTTTATTGACTGTTTATTGTCACTGGAGATTTCAACCATGCAAATCTCAAGTCAGTGCTTCCTAAATTTCATCAGTATGTGGACTTTGCAATGAGAGGGGAGAACACGCTGGATCTTGTTTACACAAACATCCTCAGCGCTTATCGGGCAGAGCCCCGCCCCACCTCGGTTACTCAGACGACATCTCTGTTATGCTTATTCCAGGCGTTCAAAACCGGTTCTGAAGCAGGTGGAACCTGTCCAGCAAGAGCCATCTCTGTTCTTCAGGACTGTTTCGAGAACACTAACTAGAACATGTTTAGGGAGGCTGTGACTTACGGCGACTTGACCGACTTGGAGGAGTACACGTCATCAGTGACCAGCTACATCAACAAGTGCACCAATGACGTCACTGTCTCCAAGAACATCATCTCACGACCGAACCAGAAACCGTGAATTACTGCGGAGGTGCATGCACTTCTGAGGACCAGAGACTCAGGGGAAGGGCGGGGGACAAGGTGGCCCTAAGAACAGCAAGGGCCAAACTGTCCCGGGCCATCAGAGAGGCGAAGCGCGCACACGCCCAGAGAATCCACAATCACTTCAGAGACAGCGGTGACACACGGCGCATATGGCAGGGCATACGTCCCCGTGCCGAAGAAGTCTTCTGTGTCCTGTCTCAATGACTACCGCCCTGTTGCACTCACACCCATCATCACGAAGTGCTTTGGGTGGCTCGTCATGAGACACATCAAGACTGCCCCCCTCACTGGATGCCCTGCAGTTCGCGTATCGTTCAAACCGTCCGACGGATGCCATCTCCACCACACTCGACCTGGCACTGTCTCATCTTGACAAGAAGGACACTTACGTCAGAATGCTGTACATAGATTTCAGTTCAGCATTCAATACAATCAACCCCCAACACCTGATCGGGAAGCTGAGCTTGTTGGGCCTGAACACCTCCCTCTGTAACTGGATCCTGGACTTTCTGACCGTAAGACCTCAGGAAGTGCGGATCGGGAACTATATCTCCAGCACAACTACACTGAGCAATAGCGGCCCCCAGGGCTGCGTGCTCAGTCCCCTGCTGTTCACGCTGCTGACTCATGATTGTGTAGCAACACACAGCTCCAATCATATCATCAAGTTCGCTGATGACACGACCGTGGTGGGTCTCATCAGCAAGAACGACGAGTCAGCGTAAAGAGAGAGGAAGTGCAGAGGCTAACGGACTGGTGTAAAGACAACAACCTGTCTCTGAACGTCAAAAAGACAAAAGAGATGGTTGTTGACTTCAGGAGGACACGGAGCGATCACTCTCCGCTCAGCATAGAGATCATCAAGAGCACAAAACTCCTGGGTGTCCACCTGGAGGAGAACCTCACCTGGTCCCTCAACACCAGCTCTCTGCATAAGAAAGCCCAACATCTTCTCTTCCTGAGAAGGCTGAGAAAGGCACAGCTTCCACCACCAATCCTCACCACCTTCTATAGAGGAACTATTGAGAGCATCCTGAGCAGCTGCATCACTGTCTGGTTTGGGAATTGTACCATATCGAAGCGCAAGACCCTACAGCGGATAGTGAGGACAGCTGAGAAGATCATCTGGGTCTCTCTCCCCTCTATCAAAGACATTTACAACAGACACTGCATCCGCAAAGCCATCAGCATTGTGGCTGACCGAACACACACACACACACACACCCCTCACACTCTTCACCCTCCTGCCATCTGGAAAAAGGTACCGAAGCATTCGGGCACTCACATCCAAACTATGCAAAGGTTTTTACCCGCAAGTCATCCGTCTCCTCAACACAAAGGGACTGGACTGATAAACACACACACATACACACATACACATATTCAATTCAATTCAATTCAATTTTATTTCTATAGCGCTTTTAACAATGGTCATTGTCTCAAAGCAGCTTCACAGAAATGAAAAGAAAATGAAAAGAAGACTTATGGAAATGTATATATGTGTAAGAAAAATGTGTCTAGATAATGAGATTGTCCCTGATGAGCAAGCCAAGGGTGACGGCGACAGTGGCAAGGAAAAACTCCCTGAGATGGCAATAGGAAGAAACCTTGAGAGGAACCAGACTCAACAGGGAACCCATCCTCATCTGGGTGATGACAGATAACAGAAATTGTAGAACATCATGTGTGTTATGCAGATGAAAGGCCGATATAACAGAAGTTATTTAAATTAACACAAAGTCCAGTTCAGCTCAGGGATGAGTCAGCAGGTGCAGAGGGTAGATGGGGGTCTGGATCACTGGGAGCTCAGGAGCAGCATGTGTAGATCCAAACCAACATGAAGAAAAATTCAGCTGGAGCAGGTCCTTCTCTGGATGCCTCAGGAACCTCGCAGGGTCGGCCTCTGTCTACTGAAGCTGGCACAATCTCCAGATGCCTCGGGATGGGTGGAAAAATAAAGAGCAGGTGAAAAGAATTAGCATGGTTGCCATTCACGATAGATGTACTGGAGTATGAGGTAAAGAAATTAATTACTGTATGTGTATGCCAGATTAAAGAGATGCGTCTTGAGTCTACTTTTAAATTGGGAAACTGTGTCTGAGCCCCGAACACTGTCAGGAAGGCTATTCCAAAGCTTTGGAGCTAAATATGAAAATGCCCTACCTCCTTTTGTAGATTTTGATATTCTGGGAACTACCAGTAGTCCGGAGTTTTCTGATCTTAAGGAGCGTGGTGGATTGTAACGTATCAGAAGACTGGTTAGGTATGTGGGAGCTAGATCGTTTAGAGCCTTGTAAGTAAGTAATGCTATTTTGTAATTAATTCTAAACTGAACAGGTAGCCAGTGCAGGGATGATAATATTGGGGTTATATGATCATATTTTCTGGATCTAGTGAGAACCCTGGCGGCTGCATTTTGGACTAACTGTAGCTTGTTAATTGAGGATGTAGGACAGCCTCCCAGTAATGCATTACAGTAGTCCAGTCTGGAGGTCATGAATGCATGAACCAGCTTTTCTGCATCAGATACAGATAAAATGTTCCTAAGCTTGGCAATATTTCTAAGGTGGAAAAAGGATGTTTTTGTGATGTTGGAGATATGATTTTCAAAGGATAAGTTACTGTCTAATATTACACCCAGGTCTTTCACTGTCGAGCTGGTGGTAACAGTACATCCTTCTAAACGTAGGCTGAATTGTGAGAGCTGGTATGAACTGGTTTTTGGGCCAATAAGTAATACCTCTGTCTTATCTTATCTTATCTTATCTATTAGTAAAAGAAAATTATCAGTCATCCAATCTTTTATATCTTGAATACACTCAGTTAGTCTAGACAATTTGGGTATTTCATCTGGTTTTGTGGAAATGTATAACTGAGTATCATCAGCATAACAATGGAAACTAATCCCATGTCTTCTAATGATGTTACCCAAGGGAAGCATGTATATTGAGAACAGCAAGGGTCCTAAAACTGACCCTTGTGGCACCCCATATTTCACTGGCATTACACCAGACTGTTCTCCATTCAGATCTACAAAATGGAATCGATCAGACAGGTAGGATCTAAACCATTTTAAAGCCTGTCCCTGAATACCAATGTGATTTTGTAAGCGATCTATGAGAATATCATGATCTATAGTGTCGAATGCAGCACTAAGATCAAGTAAGACAAGAATTGAGATGCAGCCTTGGTCAGAAGCTAAAAACAAGTCATTTGCAATTTTAACTAGTGCAGTTTCTGTACTATGATGGGGCCTGAAACCTGACTGAAATTCCTCGAGGATATCGTTTTCCTGCAAGAATGTGCATATTTGGACTGATACTATCTTTTCTAATATCTTTGATATAAACGGAAGGTTTGAAATTGGTCTGTATATATATACATATACATATATACGTATACATATCTCTGACGAACTAAATAACATCCGGAGTGAACTGATAAACACACACATGCACAATCAAACTGATCTACAACCATCTTAACTTGTTCACACCCACCTACCTGATCTACTATTTGCAATATTTGCACAATATTGATCTCACTCTGCTATTTGTACAAAAATATTTTTGACACTGTAAATTGTCTACTGCTGTTTTTTTTTTTCCCACTACCTCAACTCATACCTCATCATACACTCTGCTATTTGCACAAAAATATTTTTGACACAATGTCAATTGTTTACTGCTTTTTTTTTCTCACTACCTCAACACAAAAAAGGCATTTCAGTACTGAAACGTGTTACATTGTTGTGTTACGTTGTTATCATGTAGCTCTTGTTTGCACAATTGCACGTGCACTTAGTTGTCTGTTGTCTAGTGTTGTCTCTTCTTGTATAAAAATTTATAGCTTTAGATTAACTTCAAAATGTAAAGTCTGCATTGTTTATTTATGTTGTGATGCTAATTTATGTTGTTTCCATGTATGTAACCCCTTGGTCCTGGAGGAACGTTGTTTCGTTTTACTGTGTACTGAACTGTATATGGTTGGAATGATAATAAAGCCTACTTGACTTGATGCTTCCCTTGGGTAACATCATTAAAAAACATGGAATTAGTTTCCATTGTTATGCTGATAATACCCAGTTATACATCTCAACAAAACTAGACGAAATACCCAAGTTGTCTAGATTAACTGAATCTGTCCAAGATATAAAAGATTGGATGACTGATAATTTTCACTTACTAAATTCAGGTAAGACAGAGATATTACAGAATATTACAGAGATTTTGGCAGAAAAAACAATTTACAACAGCTCTCACAACATAGCTTGCATTTAGAAGCTATATGCAAGCTACACACGTGGACAAAATTGTTGGTACCCTTCGGTCAATGAAAGAAAAACTCACAATGGTCACAGAAATAACTTTAATCTGACAAAAGTAATAATAAATAAGAATTCTATGAATGTTAACCAATGAAAGTCAGACATTGCTTTTCAACCATGCTTCAACGGAATTATAAAAAAAAAGAACTCATGGAACAGGCCTGGACAAAAATGATGGTACCCCTAACTTAATAGTTTGTTGCACAACCTTTTGAGGCAATCACTGCAATCAAACGATTCCTGTAACTTGTCAATGAGACTTCTGCACCTCTCTGCAGGTATTTTGGCCCACTCCTCATGAGCAAGCTGCTCCAGTTGTTTCCGGTTTGAAGGGTGCCTTTTCCAGACAGCATGTTTCAGCTCCTTCCAAAGATGCTCAATAGGATTGAGGTCAGGGCTCATAGAAGGCCACTTTAGAATAGTCCAATGTTTTCCTCTTAGCCATTCTTGGGTGTTTTTAGCTGTGTGTTTTGGGTCATTGTCCTGTTGCAAGACCCATGACCTGCGGCTGAGACCCAGCTTTCTGACACTGGCCAGCACATTTCTCTCTAGAATCCCTTGATCGTCTTGAGATTTCATTGTACCCTGCACAGATTCAAGACACCCTGTGCCAGATGCAGCAAAGCAGCCCCAGAACATAACAGAGCCTCCTCCATGTTTCACAGTAGGGACAGTGTTCTTTTCTTCATATGCTTCATTGAACATAGAGCTGATGTGCCTTGGCAAAAAGTTCCATTTTTGTCTCATCTGTCCATAGGACATTCTCCCAGAAGCTTTGTGGCTTGTCAACATGTAGTTTGGCATATTCCAGTCTGGCTTTTTTATGATTTGTTTTCAACAATGGTGTCCTCCTTGGTCGTCTCCCATGTAGTCCACTTTGGCTCAAACAACGACAGATGTTGCGATCCGACACTGATGTTCCTTGAGGATGAAGTTCACGTTGGATCTCTTTAGAAGTCTTTCTGGGCTCTTTTGTTACCATTCGGATTATCCGCCTCTTTGATTTGTCATCAATTTTCCTCCTGCGGCCACGTCGAGGGAGGTTGGTTACAGTCCCATGGATCTTAAATTTCTGAATAATATGTGCAACTGTAGTCACAGGAACATCTAGCTGCTTGGAAATGGTCTTATAGCCTTTACCTTTAACATGCTTGTCTATAATTTTCTTTCGAATCTCCTGAGACAACTCTTTCCTTCGCTTCCTCTGGTCCATGTTGAGTGTGGTACATACCATGTCACCAAACAACACAGTGACTACCTGGAGCCCTATATATAGGCCCACTGACTGATTACAAGATTGTAGACACCTGTGATGCTAATTAGTGGACACACCTTGAATTAACATGTCTCTTTGGTCACATTATTTTCAGTATTTTCTAGGGGTACCATCATTTTTGTCCAGGCCTGTTCCATGAGTTTATTTTTTTAAATAATTCTGTTGAAGCATGGTTGAAAAGCAATGTCTGACTCTCATTGGTTAACATTCATAGAATTTTTTTAAATTATTACTTTTGTCAGATTAAAGTTATTTATGTGACCATTATGAGTTTTTCTTTCATTGACCGAAGGGTACCAACAATTTTGTCCACGCGTGTATAAATTACTATCTTGACATGATCATCAATTATTATATTCCCTTAGGCATATTGCCAAGCTTAGAAACATTTTATCCATATCTGATGCAAAAAGCTAGTTCATGCATTAATGACCTCCAGACTGGTCTACTGTAATGCATTACTAGGTGATTGTCCTGCATCCTCAATAAACAAACTACATTTAGTTCAAATGCAGCCGCCAGAGTTCTCGCTTAATCAAGAACATATGGTCATATGACCCCAATATCATTATCCCTGCACTGGCTACCTGTTCAGTTTAGAATTCATTACAAACTACCATTACTTCATTACAAGGATCTAAATGGTTTAGTGGTCACATATCTAGACAGTCTTCTGATACATTACAATTCACCAAACTCCTTAAGACCACAAAATTCTGGACTTATTGGTACTTATTGGAACTGGTAGTTCCAAGAATATCAAAATATACAAAAAAGAGGTAGAGCATTTTCAAATGTACCACCTAAGTTTTGGAATAGCCTTTCAGACAGTGATCGGGGCTCAGACACAGTCTACCAGTCTACTAAAAGGAGACTCGAAGATGCATCTCTTTAATCTGGCATACACATGATTCATCCCATAACCACATACTCTATTACATCTAAACGCATACTCTCGTTTAGCACTGTTAATGGCAACTACTCTAATTTTTTTCACCTGTTCTTTATTTTTCTACCTTTCCCAAGGCATCTGGAGATTGTGCCAGCTCTAGTAGACAAAGACCAGCCCTGTGAGGACCCTAAGGCATCCAGAGTTCCCAGTGATCCAAACCCCCATTCTGCCCTTTGCACCATCTGACTCATCCCTGTGATGAACTGGACTGCATGTTAACTTAGACAACTCCTGTTATATTGAACTTTCAGTAGCCTAACACAACTGATGTTGGTATATAATTCAGGTTATTTGTTATCACCCAAATGAGGATGGGTTCCCTATTAAGTCTGTTTCCTCTCAAGGTTTCTTCCTATTGCCATCTCATGTATTTTTCCTTGCCACCATCACCGACACCCTTGGCTGGTTCATCAGGGACAATTTAATTATTATCTAAACACATTTTTTTCTCACTCATACACCCTTCCATAAATTTTCTTTTGATTTTGTGAAGCTGCTTTGGGACAATGATCATTTAAGTGTCATTTAAATAGAAATGAATTAAATTGAATTAATAAAGTAACAACAACAAGAGTCAGTTATTAATGAAAAATATGAAAGTCAGCTGTTCAGGAATAGTTTTTGCAACAACAGCATTGTTAAGTGCATCAAGCACTATGATGAAACTGGCTCTCATGAAGACCTTCTCAGGAAAGCAAGACTAAGTAACCAACCTCAGACATCACCAATTAATAAACATCACCTCAGATTAGAGCCATTATAAAGGCTTTACAGAGCATAAGTAGCAGACACTGTAACGGCTACCTTATGTGTTGCCCCTTTAAGACGACCATTCCCAACAAGTGTGTGGGTTGAGCAAGCGCACATGTGTGTAGGAAAGCGTACATCTTTGAAATGGTTGCTCTGCCTCCGAGTTTCTCTTGTCTATTCATTTTGTTTTGTTTACCCCCCGTAATCTTTTCTCTTGTTTCTTTATTTTATTTTGTATACACCCCTCCGGTGTTGCTGGGGGGGTGTATGTGTTCTTTGCCTTTTCTTCATGTTAGTGCTACTGACAAAATATAATATACTCCAGTATCTGAAAGCTGAGTTGTTTTGTCTTTTTTTTTTCTTGATCGGGTGCAGACATCACAAATTGGCACCCGAATGCCTTGATTCACCGACCAACTTTTGTCTTTAGTGCTGTGGACATTCACTCACTCACTCACTCATCATTTATACCGCTTAATCCTGTATTCAGGGTCACGGGGGGCCTGGAGCCTATCCCAGGAGACTTAGGGCACATGGCAGGGTACACCCTGGACAGGGTGCCAATCCATCACAGGGCAGAGTTTTCCAGGGCACAGACACACACATACACTCACTCATTCACACACTACGGGCAATTTGGGAACGCCAATTAGCCTAACCTACATGTCTTTGGACTGTGGGAGGAAACCGGAGTACCCGGAGGAAACCCACCAAGCACGGGGAGAACATGCAAACTCCATGCACACAGAGACGGGAATCGAGCCTGGCCGGGGATCGAACTCGGACCCTGGCGGTGCAAGGCAACAGTGCTAACCACTACACCACCGTGCCGCCCTGTGGGCATTCACTTTTTGTGAATATATATATATATATATATATATTTTTTTTTTGTGCTGCATCAAGGACACCGGAACCAGCTGACTAGCTTGCTAGTTATGGAGACCATGTGGTCAGCAAAGGTGTGATTTTAAGGTTATGTGTAGATTTCCACATGCTAAATAAGCTAACGATCGAAGAATCCTATCCTCTCCCGAGAATTAAGGAATCTCTCGATTTTTTTGGCCAGAGGCTACTGGCAGGAAAATAGCAGGCTTTTTCAGTTTTGGTTTTACCTTCTGGGTTATGCAATGCGACGGCTACTTTCCAAAGGCTCATGAACACTGTCCTGTAGGCCCTCATTTCCATGTCTTGTGCCATCTAATTAGACTATATTGTGGTAGCATCACCTACTTTTGAAAAGCACCTTGTTGATCTGAGGGAAGTTCTCATGAGACTGGATTCTGTGGAGTTATCTGTTAAGCTTAACAAATGGCAGTTCTGCAGAACTAAACTCAGATTTTTTGGTTACAATGTCACTGTGAATGGTGTTCTACCAAGTGAGGACAAAGTAAAAGCTGTAACCAATTTTAAGTTGTCAAGCAAGTCAGATGTTCCTATGACTGACCAACCATACCGACGATTTGTCCATGATTGTGCCTGCCATGCAGAGCCTCCTTTTGCTCTTACAAGAGCAGATGTTCCCTCACCTCAGCTTCTGTTTTGAATTTTCCAGACATTTCACTTCCATTCTTTACCCATACTGATAAAGCATGCAATATTGGCCTTGGTGCTGCCCTAATGCAGAGAGACAGCAGTGGCAGAGATGTTGTGGTGCCCTACACAAGCCGTACTCTGCATAAAGCTGAGAGAGGATATTCTGTTCTAGAAAATGAGTGTGTGTCATTCATCAGGGCTCTTGAACACTAAAGGCCATATATTGAGAGCCTTCAGGTGGCAATCTATTCTGACCACAGCAGTTTGAGATGATTAATATCTTGCCCCAATTTCGTTCGGTGGTCTCTCCGATTACAGGACTTTAAGTTTTACATTGTCCATAAGCCAATTACATTGTCCATAATTGGCTGCCAGACGCTTAGTCTCATTACCCTTCCTGTGAACCATCCCTGAATGTTCTTCTGGGGCATGCAGTTATTGGGGGGGTTTGACCTGCAAACCTTGCCCCTGATATCTTAGGGAACACCTCAGGCAAATGCAGCTTAACTACTCAATTACTAGACCACTCCTGCACGGGTTAGAGGGTCAGGATTTCAGTAGTGTTGAGGAATCAGTTCAGTTTGTGGTCCAGGATGGCCTCTTGTACTTTGAAGATGTGAAAGTGGTCTGTAACCTTCACCCCATGAAGTCCCTCAAACTCTATGCCTCTACCACCATTAGGAGGAGTCTGATGGAATGTTATCGTGATCATCCAATAGCTGGGCACTTGGGGGTGATCAAAACGATATTGAGACACAGGATATGATCCGATGCTAAAAAGTATATTGCCTCCTGTTCTGTCTGTCAGTTCACGAAACCAAGCCAAAGGAAATATGCCCTATATGTCTGGAAAGACCCCTTGTGTACATCCTAGTCTTTGCTGCCAGCAAGTTGCCTAGCAAGGTCTTTGCAAAACATGGTGCACCTACATATCTGTTTTCTGATAGAGAGTCTCCCTTGGTTAGTGACCTCTTCAATCATATACTTACCACCCTGGGGTCAGAACATCAGTTTACAACTGCCTACCTCCCCCAAACCAATCCAACAGAGAGGGTGAATCGGATGCTCAGAACAGCTATTCGTGCTTATGTCAGTAACAAACACACTGCTTGGGAATGTAACCTGCCCCAAATTTGCTTAGCCCTCCTGAGAACAGCACAACACGAAAACACAGACCATAGTTCATCCGTAAATACTCCTCTTGACATAATCAGTCAAGCAGTGAGGGGACAGACAAACCAGGTAGACTCATGATCACACACAATCCATTTTAAATGACAGCCATGCTAAAAGGTCAATTATTACGAGACATAGTTTCGTACTCTGTGGATGAACTGGTCAGAGTGAAGACTTAATCCTCGTTCATATGCTCTGGCAAACTTCTCTGCTAAATTAGCACCTGTTTATACTGGCCCTTATAGTATAGCACAAAAGCTGTCTGAAGTGAGTTCCAGGCTAATGGATGTGAATACGGGGGCAGATGCTGGTGTTTTTCATGTTGTGAACCTACTTTTTTTCGCACCTTGGACCCAATCAATAAAGTAGTACCTACATCTCAAGGGGGTTCCACTAAAGAGGTATTAGCTGATGCTTCTGTGCTGGATGACCTACCCGCTGACAGTTTTTTTTTCTGGGTTCACTGCGACAGACTTGCAAGTTTAGAGTGACTTTGGTCTTCCTGTGATAATTAGTGTTACTGACCTGTGAAGCAGAGAAAATGGTGTGGCAGGCTTACCTGGCCAATAGGTTGACAAAAGCTGTTACTTGGCTCCTAGTGCCAGTGACCTAGACATTCACCGCTATGACTTGAGATCTAGACTGGCCCTACGAATCAAATCGGACTGGTCAACAAATAGGTGGACAAATGTGTATTATACAGACAGGTTAGACCTCAAGTAATGTGATTAGTGTTCAAGACGTTAATTCTAATGATTTAGATAAAGTCTAGAATTGGATTATTGGTACAAGCATAGGCTCATCTAGTTAATAAATTGTTATTGTTCATAAGTTTATTGCAAGTGGTGGGCTGGTTAAAAAGTCCTTCAACGTTGAAATGGTGTGTTCGACTGGCAAGGCCAATATTCGTTTTATTTATTTTATTCTGTTTATCTTTTATCTTTTATAAGTAAGGCCTGACAGGCATGTGTTTTAGATTAACTGTTGACATGTATGCCAGTGTGAACCTTGTTGTTACACACCCCTATGGTTATATTTTCTTTTTCAACTTTTCATGTATTATCATGGCAATTCTTATTTGATCTTATGTGACATTACTTACTTAATTAAGGAATAAAAGGTAGCACATATTGAAATAATCAGAGATGTGCATGCAAAGCTGAGCATATTGGCCTATTGGAATGTGCCTGCATAGGAAATCTGATCTATACATTGAGGCACCTAGAATGGGGAGACTTAATGAAGGCCAGATGTTGAATATGACATCAGCCCATATAGACGGAACTCTATTGTTCAAGACTAGTGTTTAAGCAGGAAGTGGGCGAGAGTCGTGGTGGCTCTGCAGACCTCCCGACTTTGGTGATCAACCAATAAAGCTGTTATCTTCTGAAACCAAAGCCTGAGTATTTAATTAATTTCTACAACATCTTGGTGCTGCGAGCAGGATTGCAAAAAGAGCAAATGCGTGGCTGATCACCATGGGCATCCTTGGCGGGCAGCACAAACAGGTGGCCACCTAAAAAGGTAAGCAACTTTTGCTTATATACTTAGTTTGTGTTGTTTGCTGAGGATCACCCATGGTGGTAAGGATGCCTGATAAAGATCTCTCCAAATTAAGTAATTTTTGAATGGGCTTTGTTTCCAGAAGGAAAATGCATGCATCAGCTTACTAACTGTTGTATTGGTGGTATATAAATAGTAACTGGTAAAATAAGCATTGCATTGGTCTGTTTTGCTGTCAAGAGGGCTTTGATAGATGGCAGTAATAACAGACGAGTAGGAGAAAGCATATTTGAATACCTATTTGTGTTGCTAAGAAGACTTTGGTAGATAGCAATACTTACCGGTAGATAGGGTCTATATTAATTTGTACTCATTGTCAAGAGGGCCTAGATGGATGACAATTGAGGAGAGCAGGTTAATTATCCGCAGTGGTTAATATAGATACGCTTTTTATGAAAAACATACAGATGTATATCAAAAGAATTGTGTAGCCACCTAAGGTATTGTATGAGTATTGTGGCTTTTTTTTAGATACCATTTTATGAGGAACATACAGTCATGGCCAAAAGTTTTGAGAATGACACAAATATTAGTTTTCACAAAGTTTGCTGCTAAACAGCTTTTAGATCTTTGTTTCAGTTGTTTCTGTGATGTACTGAAATATAATTACAAGCACTACATACGTTTCAAAGGCTTTTATCGACAATTACATGAAATTTATGCAAAGAGTCAGTATTTGCAGTGTTGGTCCTTCTTTTTCAGGACCTCTGCAATTCGACTGGGCATGCTTCTGCTTCAATTTCTGGGCCAAATCCTGACTGATAGCAACCCATTCTTAGATAATCACTTCTTGGAGTTTGTCAGAATTAGTGGGTTTTTGTTTGTCCACCCGCCTCTTGAGGATTGATCACAAGTTATCAATGGGATTAAGATCAGGGGAGTTTCCAGGCCATGGACCCAAAATTTCAACGTTTTGGTTCCCGAGCCACTTAGTTATCACTTTTGCCTTATGACACGGTGCTCCATCATGCTGGAAAATGCATTGTTCTACACCAAACTGTTGTTGGATTGTTGGAAGAAGTTGCTGTTGGAGGGTGTTTTGGTACCATTCTTTATTCATGGCTGTGTTTTTGGGCAAAATTGTGAGTGAGCCCACTCCCTTGGATGAGAAGCAACCCCACACATGAATGGTCTCAGGATGCTTTACTGTTGGCATGACACAGGACTGATGGTAGCGCTCACCTTTTCTTCTCCGGACAAGCCTTTTTCCAGATGCCCCAAACAATCGGAAAGAGGCTTCATCCGAGAATATGACTTTGCCCCAGTCCTCAGCAGTCCATTCGCCATACTTTTTGCAGAAGATCATTCTGTCCCTGATGTTTTTTTTGTTGTTGAGAGAAGTGGCTTCTTTGCTGCCCTTCTTGACACCAGGCCATCTTCCAAAAGTCTTGGCCTCACTGTGCGTGCAGATGCGCTCACACCTGCCTGCTGCCATTCCTGAGCAAGCTCTGCACTGGTGGCACTCCGATCCCGCAGCTGAATCCTCTTTAGGAGACGATCCTGGCCCTTGCTGGACTTTCTTGGACGCCCTGAAGCCTTCTTAACAAGAATTGAACCTCTTTCCTTGAAGTTCTTGATGATCCTATAAATTGTTGATTTAGGTGCAATCTTAGTAGCCACAATATCCTTGCCTGTGAAGCCATTTTTATGCAATGCAATGATGGCTGCACGCATTTCTTTGCAGGCCACCATGGGTAACAATGAAAGAACAATGATTTCAAGCATCACCCTCCTTTTAACATGTCAAGTCTGCCATTCTAACCCAATCAGCCTGACATAATGATCTCCAGCCTTGTGCTCGTCAACATTCTCACCTGAGTTAACAAGACGATTACTGAAATGATCTCAGCAGCTCCTTTAATGACAGCAATGAAATGCAGTGGAAAGTTTTTCTCGGGATTAAGTAAATTTTCATGGCAAAGAAGGACTATGCAATTCATCTGATCACTCTTCATAACATTCTGGAGTATATGCAAATTACTATTATAGAAACTTAAGTAGCAACTTTTCCAATTTCCAATATTTATGTAATTCTCAAAACTTTTGGCCATGACTGTACAGATGTATGTCAATGTTTTTGTATTGCTGCTGGTAACAATTATTGTATGAGTGTAGCAGCCATTATTTATATATTTTCTTATGAGGAGCACTGCTTGTGTGCCATTGAGTTATATGCAGACCAGAGACGTGTGTGTGCGTGTATGAGCCCTCCCAGAAAAATAAAGAGACAAGTGAGATTGATGAGCTTTCCACCCAAGGGATTAAGCATGCATGGATGAGCCCTTATTAGGACCAGGGATTAAGTGTGTGTGAATGAGCCCTAATTTCCAGGAAATAAGGGACATAGTATGAACGTACGCCTATAAATAAAGAGATAGTGTGGAGTGGTGAATGTGTCTGAACTGAATATTAATACTGTGGCATTAATCGGTTCTTGCGAGATAATATTCACTGGCTATAAAAATACTGTAGAATAGAAAATAGTGAATATTAAAGAGTGGATATCATTGCTAAGGCTTGTGGATGTTTATGTGATTATATAATATTCTATGTTTTTGTCAGTAAATTTAGTCACTAAGTAAGTGCTTAAGCATAAGATAATACAGGAATATCTAGGTTGTGGTGTCAGAGGTTATAAAGCATAATGGCAGCCTCTCCCATGGAGATATTGGTGTTGAAGCATTGTTTATGTGGAGATCTCATAACTAAGATCTCAAATACATGGCAAAAGATAATTAAAGATATGATTACAAAATGGCCAAAGGAGAGGGCATTTGATGTGGCATTGTGTGAGGAAAAAAAATTAAAATGGTAAAAAAAAAATTACCAAACTGCGGCTTTTCCCTCTACAGAGTAGTTTTGGTTTTTTTGTTTTGTTTCTTGGGACTAAGGCGCTCCTGTGTTTTTCCTGCTACAAATAATATTGTTTTGTTGTGTTTATTTTTGCCTTGGAGGATCTGTGGAATAAGAATTGTTTGGAAGACTCAGTTAATAAAACCTTGGAATGGACCTGCACCTGTGTCTGTTCTGATTACCATGACAGAACGATCCGACCAAGCTGGATGCAGCAGGTCCAGATCCCGTCAGGTCGGCCGTGGCCCAACAGGGGGTGCTTCTGGGCCAACAAGAGAGCCGGCTGACCACCACCACGAGGGAGGTCGAATTCCTCGCCAATCAAGTGGCAGACCTCACTGCCCGCATCCAAGAACTCCAGCGAGAGGGCCCCCAAGGAGGTTCGGCCCATCCTACCTCCCGTCCCGAGCATGAACCCCGCTGCAACAATCCACCTCACTATGATGGGGACCCCAACTCATGCCGAGCGTTCACAGTGCTCAGTTGTATTTGCCCTCCCTAACGGGCAAGGCGTGCGAGTGGGGAACCTCAGTCTGGGAATCCCCATGCTGTCTCTCATTTGACGAGCTTCGGCAGGAAATGATGAGACTTTTTGACCGGTCTGCCAGAGGACAAGAGGCAGCAGACTAGCTCGCACGGCTTCGCCAGGGAGGCCGTTTAGTCACAGAGTTTACCATACAGTTTAAGACTCTAGCAGCCTCCTGTGACTGGAATGAGGGAGCCTGTCGGGCCATGTTCCAGGCCGGGCTGGAGGGCCGGGCTGGAGGGCCGGATTGGTTTACCATGTCTCTCAGCACAAATTGGTTTACCATGTCTCTCAGCACATCATTGACCAGGGCCTGGAAGACAGCGGGGGCATTGGTCAGACCAAACGGAAGGACCCGGTATTCAAAGTGTTTTGTCTTTGTGTACCTTGATGATATCTTGATATTTTCTCCTTCTTTGCAGGTACACACTCAGCATGTCCGCCAGGTGTTGCAACGACTACTAGAAAATCAACTATTTGTGAAAGCGGAGAAGTGCGTCTTCCATGCAAGGTCAGTTTCGTTCTTGGGGTTCATGATTTCGGCGAGTGAGATTGGAGCCGACCCTGCTAAAATAAGGGCTGTAGCTGAGTGGCCAACTCCTGACACTCGGAAGGCTCTGCAGCGGTTCCTGGGGTTCGCCAACTTTTATCGGCGCTTCATCCGGAACTTTGGTCAGATTGCTGCACCCTTAACAGCGCTCACCTCTCCTAAAGTACTGTTTAAATGGGGTAATGAGGCCCAGGAGGCCTTTGATAAATTAAAGTCCCGGTTTCTGGACCAACCACAAGAATCTAGAATACATCAATTCAGCCAAGAGGCTTAATTCTAGACAGGCCCGCTGGTCTCTTTTCTTCAGCCGTTTCAATTTTTCCCTCTCTTACAGACCTGGGTCCAAGAACACAAAGCCAGACTCCCTCACCCGTCTGTTTGAGACCCCATAGAGGGAGGTTCCAATTGACACCATCCTGCCCAAAGGTGTAGTGGTGGCCTCCCTCTTATGGAATGTCGAGAGAGAGGTCCAGGAGGCCCAGCATAATTACCACATACCCAGAGGGGTCCCAGTGGGCAAGTTGTTTGTTCCTGTGATGCTGCGTCCTAAAGTCATCCAGTGGGGTCACTTGTCCAGACTAGTGTGTCACCCAGGAGTTCGGAGGTCGCTGGCTTCCACCCGCCAGCGATTTTGGTGGCCTTCTATGACCAGGGATGTCAGGCAGTTTGTGGCAGCTTGCTCAGTTTGCGCCCAGAACAAGGGTTCATCTTCGCCTCCCGTTGGTCTGCTCCGCCCATTACTTGTCCCTGCCTGCCCATGGTCACATCTAGCCCTTGACTTTGTCACTGGCCTGATAAAAGGAGACGGCTCAGGTGGTGGTTGACCAAGTATTCCGGATTCATGGTCTTCCGGGTGATGTGATCTCTGACAGGGGCCCACAGTTTGTCTCTCCAGGATTCGTGCTCTCCGCTGCCTGGCATCACATAATCCTACCTCTTGGTGTCAACAACTCACCTGGGTAGAGTATGCCCATAATACTCTACCGGTTTCTGCAACAGGTATGTCGCCATTTCAGTGTTCAGTTGGCTATCAACCCCCTCTGTTCCCTTCACAGGAACCCGAAGCGGCGGTCCCATCTGCCTTGGCTTTTGTTCAACGTTGCCGGCGCACCTGGAGAAAAGCTAAGGAAGCCTTGGTCTGGGCTAGTAGACGGACCAGCCACTGCTGATCGCCACCGGACTCCTGCCCCACACTATAGTTGTGGTCAAAGAGTATGGCTCTCTACCAGGAACTTGCCTCTCAGGGTAGCCTCACGCAAGTTGGCCCCCAAGTTCATTGGTCCATACCAGATCACAAACGTCTTGAACCCAGTGGCGATTTGGCTCAAGCTTCCTCCCACGCTTGGTCGGGTACACCCAGTGTTTCATGTCTCTGGGGTTAAACCTGTGTTTTCATCCCATCTTGTTCCTCCTGCCCCTCCCCCCCCCTCCCCCCCGTCTAGTGGATGGCTCCCCTGTATACACTGTTAGGAGGTTGCTGGACGTTCGTCGCAGAGGTCGGGGCTTTCAGTATTTAGTGGACTGGGAGGGCTATGGTTCGGAGGAGAGGAGTTGGATTCCTGCCTGGGATGTCCTGGACCAGGCGCTGATCAGGGACCTCCGTCGGTGACAAGGTAAGCCCCTCCCTGGGGACGCCTAGTGGCGCCCATGGGGGGGGGTGCGGGGGGGGGGGCGGTGGGTGATGTACTGTCAGGTCCCTGGCCCGATCTCTTCTTCCCTGATGTTCTATGTTTACATGTCTGTTCGAGCACATGGTGTTTGTTTTTCTTCGCTCACCAGCTTTGTTTTTGTGATGTCACAATCATCCCTCCCACTTCCTCCCTAGTCTAATAAGATGATTATACTCACCTGTTCCACTCATTTCCGTTGTAATTGTTTGCTTTATTTATTCCCTCTTGTCAGTTGTCCGGTGTCGGATCGTTGTTTCCATGTCGGCAGCCGTTTGCTCGCCTCCTGCCCGGTCTAGCCCAGTTCATGTGAATCCCTAGGTTTTGGCTCATGGTTAATGCTTTCCATTTATTTTTCATACTTTCCCTCATTCTTTTCTCCTTTTCTCTCGTTGTTTTAATCTCCCTTTTGCTTCCAGGCCGGTTCGGCTTTGTTTTAGTCCGTGTTATCCAGCGGCGTCCCGTACCGTGGCCGGCCAGCTCGCGCTCTTCCTCGCGGCCGGGCAGTGCAGTGGATCACGGCCCTATCGCCCTCTGCCGCCTGTGGAAGGAACAGCTGTGCTTCAAAAGCCGAAGTCATTTTTTCCCTCTACGGTGTAGTTTGTTTTTTTTTTTTTTGTTTCTTGGGACTAAGGCGCTCCTGTGTTTTTCCTGCTACAAATAATATTGTTTTGTTGTGTTTATTTTTGCCTTGGAGGATCTGTGGAATAAGAATTGTTTGGAAAACTCAGTTAATAAAACCTTGGAATTGACCTGCACCTGTGTCCGTTCTGATTACCCTGACATCACATCTCCCCATGTCTGGAAAATTTGCCAAGACAGTAGGATTCTCGGGACAAAAGCAGTTGATTCCTATGACCGCTCCAGTCCGTTTACAAACTAACTAACAAAAGTGTGACTATACCTGTTTTAGTCTCAAGTCAGACACCAGTTAATTTGTTAGGCAGAGATGCATTATGTAAATTAGGGTTGCAAATATGGTGTTCTCCAGAAGGGGTGTATGTTGATATGAATTATATAAAAAATCTAATGGTAATGACTGAGCCACAAGCAAATGTGTATTAAAGAGGACAGCTAGAAATGTAGAAAACAGTAATCCATAAGTGGGGGAAGTTTATTAAAGCACTTTTTTGTAGATTTTTGTAAAGAGGTGGTTCAATGTAACTGATTCTGTTCCGCATGTGACATTGTATGTAGGAAGAAATTGCAGATCAAAGGAAGCTAAAGAAGTCCAGTCGAGGTCAACCATAACCCCGTTGATTTTTCATTCTGGAGATAAAAACTATATCAAAATATTGTGTGGTAATAACTTGATTGGTACTCCACAGGTGTCATGCACACTCGTAACACTATTGAGTCTACCCATGCTGTCTCTGATGCTATCTCCTTCATTTCGTGAGTACTCACCATTTTGGGTTGTATTCCTGATTGAGTGTGTGTTGTTAGAACGCGGGTTTAATTGTATAAACTCTTGCTCTCTACGTGAGAGAGTTCTAATAATAAATCGCGTGGTTATCCTGCCTGCTCGCGCTACTTCCGCGTTTGGGTTTACCATCCACGCTACACGGGCTAACTGCTAGTCTTCTGGTCATCCTCCGGTTGCTTTGTGACAGAATGACTGAGCCAACAATAAACCCAGCGGATTACGCTCACCTCTGCGATATGGTGGATGGTCATGCCCGGTTGATTGAGCAGCTGAGCGGTGAGGTCGCGGCTCTTCGCGCTAGCGTCCAAGACGTTGCGGCTTTGCGCCGCGAGGTCGCGGAGCTGCGGCAGGAGAACGCGGCCCTCCGCGAGGCGGCTTCTCAGCCGGCTAGGCCGTCGCCAGTCGTAGTGGCTGCTGCGCCGTCACCCCCCTCCCCCCTCCGATGTGTACTTCCTCCTCATCACCCCTACGACCTGGCGATTGACCTCCAGCCGGGGTCTGTTCCCCCCCGCGGCCACCTCTACTCGCTCTCCGCCACTGAGACGCAGGCGATGGGGAAGTATGTAACCGACGCCCTCCGCCATGGCACCATCCGGCCCTCCTCCTCACCCGCTGCCGCGGGGTTCTTTTTTGTGAAGGAAAAAGGCGGCGACTTACGTCCATGTGTCGACTATCAGGGGCTCAACAACATCACAATAAAGAATCGCCATCCATTGCCTCTTACCAACTCTGCCCTGGACGCCCTCTCTGGTGCCACCATTTTCACAAAGTTGGACCTACAGAGCGCCTACAACTTGGTGCGCATCAGAGAGGGCAATGAGTGGAAGACGGCCTTCATCACTCCAACAGGACACTATGAGAGCTTAGTCATACCATTTGGACTCTGCAACCCCCCCGCCGCCTTCCAACAATTCAATAACGACATCCTCAGAGATATGCTAGGCCGGTGGGCATTTGTGTACCTGGATGACATTCTCATATACTCCCGTACTGCTGAAGAACATGTCCAACACGTCAGGGCGGTCCTCAAGAGATTGCTCGCCCATCAACTGTATTGTAAGTTGGAAAAGTGCGCTTTTCACGAGCACTCCACCACATTCCTGGGTTTTGTTATCTCACCCCAGGGTGTGGCCATGGGCCCGCAGAAACTGAAAGTTGTGCGTCATTGGCCCCTACCCAAGACCCTCAAGCAACTTCAACGGTTTCTCGGGTTTGCGAATTTCTATCGTCGCTTTATCCGGGACTACAGTACAGTTGTAGCTCCTTTAACTGCCCTGACACGACCATCTTCTCACCCCTTCACCCTCAACTCTGCCGCCATCTCTGCCTTCCAGGAATTGTGTCACCGCTTCACCACCGCACCAATTCTCCTCCATCCAGACGCGAGCAAACCATTCGTTGTGGAGGTGGACGCTTCGGATGTAGGCGCCGGGGCCGTTCTCTCCCAACGAGGTCCAGATCAGAAGCTGCACCCTTGTAGCTTCTTCTCCAGAAAATTTGACCCCACTCAGCAGCGATACGGGGTAGGGGACCGTGTGCTGTTGGCCATAAAGTGGTCTCTGGAGGAATGGCGTCACTGGCTCCAGGGCGCCAGAGAGCCGTTCATCATTTGGACCGACCATCAAAATCTGATCACTATCCGGAACCTAAAACAGCTCAACCCGAGGCAGGCGCCGTGGGCTCTCTTCTTCGAGCATTACAATTTCCATCTGTCGTACCGCCCGGGATCCAAAAACACCAAGGCCGATGCCCTCTCCAGGGAACATGAGGAGGATGCTCCCCGGGCGGACCCCGTGCCTGTCCTCCCGCCGTCAAAGATCATTGCCCCTCTCCGGTGGGACTTGGAAACGAGGGTTCGCCAGGCACAGGCCGCGGAGGTCGAACCGGCAGGTGCGCCGCCTGGACGACTCTACGTACCCCGCAACATCAGAACGGAAGTCCCTCAATGGGGCCATTCCTCCCTCCTTTCCGGACACCCGGGTACCCGCTGCACCCTCCAATTTATTCAGCGGGACTTCTGGTGGCCGTCCATGACAAAGGATGTTGAGGAATTCGTCCAGGCGTGCCCAGTGTGTGCCAGGGGAAAAGACACCAACCAACCAACACCGGGGGAACTTCAACCACTCCCGGTTCCCCGCCAGCCCTGGACACACATTGCCGCTGACTTCATCATGGGCCTGCTGGATTCCGAGGGAAAGAACACCATCATGACCATTGTCAACCGATTCTCCAAGGCCATGCACTTGGTGGCCCTCGCCGGACTCCCGTCAGCTAAAGACACAGCTGAGCTGATACTAGAGCATGTAGTCCGCCTGCATGGGTTCCCGAAGGACATCGTCTCGGACAGAGGGCCCCAGTTCACTGCCCGGTTCTGGAAAGCCTTCTGCCGTCTGATCAACGCCACCTGCAGTCTCTCCTTTGGATACCACCCTCAGACTAATGGTCAGACGGAACGGACCAACCAACAACTGGAGCGCTATCTGAGATGCTTCATCATCGATCGACAGCGCTCCTGGGCCCGCTATCTCATTTGGGCTGAACTCTCCCACAATCTTTACGTCTCATCCACCCCGAGCTAAGCCCATTTGAGGTATGCCACGGTTTTCAGCCTCCGATGTTCGATCACCAAGAACCGGAGGTTGATGTATCGTCGGCCCAACAGTTGGTCCGTAGGTGCCGGCGGCTGTGGGAACAAGCTAGAGCAGCCATTTGCCGTGCCAATACCCGCTACGCCGCTCAACATCGCCGTCGGCACCCTCCGGGACGATTGTACAATGTAGGTGACAAGGTCTGGTTATCAACGAAAAATCTGCACCTCCATACAGAATCTCGCAAACTCTCACCCAGGTCCATCGGCCCTTACCGCATAACCCTCCGGATCAACCCTGTCACCTACCGGCTCCAGCTGCCTGCGTCGCTCCGAACCCGGTATTCCACACATCACAACTCAAACCCTTCATCACTTCACCTATGGTTCCCCCCACCCACCCTGCTCCTCCTCCCTGTATCATTGAGGGTGGTCCCGCCTACACCGTTCGCCGGATCCTTGACTCACGTCCTCGGGGCAGAGGGTTCCAGTACCTGGTCGATTGGGAAGGTTACGGTCCCGAGGAGCGATCTTGGATTCCGGCTCGGTTCGTCCTAGACCCCGGACTCATCCGGGACTACCGTCGTCGGGTATCCTCCACCCCAGGACCGTCGAGAGTCGGTCCTGGACAGGGGGGTACTGTCATGCACACTCGTAACACGACCGGCACTAGGACCTGGAAGTAATACGGTCGCATTTCAGGAAGCATAACAGGAAACAAGATGGCGCCTCACATTGCTCAGTCATTGAGTCTAGCCATGCTGTCTCCGATGCTATCTCCTCCATTTCGTGAGTACTCACCATTTTGGGTTGTATTCCTGATTGAGTGTGTGTTGTTAGAACACGGGTTTAATTGTGTAAACTCTTGCTTTCTATGTGAGAGAGTTCTAATAATAAATCGCGTGGTTATCCTGCCTGCTCGCGCTACTTTCGCGTTTGGGTTTACCATCCACGCTACACGGGCTAACTGCTAGTCTTCTGGTCATCCTCCGGTTGCTTTGTGACAACAGGAAATTGCTATTAATCACAAGTCACAAACACATCTGCTTCTGAGGTAGTTGAGACTGTCAAAGATGAGCTATATAGAGAAATGGAGAGTCAGGTCCCACCTGAATTATTGTCTCGGCATGATACAGATGTAGGCATGTTTGGCCTAATTAAATCAGGCAGCCCAATTCAAGTACAACTCAAACCAAATGTAAAACTGCCCAGAATAAGACAATATCCTTTGCAATCTGACGCAGAAGCTGGTATAAAAAAACTATTGAAGGCCTTGTAAAAGCAGCTGTGTTAGAAGAGATGAACAGTTGCTGTAATACTCCAATTTTCCCTGTGATCAAGCCAGGAAAAAATAAATGGTGTCTTGTGCATGATTTATGAGCAATTAATAGTATAACTGAGGATTATCCAGCAGATCTTACAAATCCACACCCACTGCTAACCGATGTCCCTCCCGAAACCAAATACTTGTATCCACTGTAATTGATCTTTGTTCAGCCCTCTTAAGTTTTTCATTCACAGAAGAAAGTAGATATTTGTTTGCATTCACTTATGTTGGTAAACAATATACCTACCGCAAAATGCCACAGGGGTTCCGCCACTCACTGCATATATTTAATCAGGTTTTGAAAGCTGATTTAGCCGATTTAACGATGGAGGGTATTATTCTGCAGTACATGGATGATGCTTTATTAGGCTCGTCATCGTTAGAAGCATGCCATAGTGATTCCATTAAGGTACTCGGTAAGCTAGCACAGGGAGGTCATAAAGTGTCCAAAGCTAAACTGCAGTACTGCAAGCCTCAATTTTAATATTTAGGGCAGTTAATTTCACACGCTATGAAGGCATAAATAAAGCATTCTTGCCACAAACAGTTACACAGTGGATGACCTTTCTAGGCTTAACAGGCTTCAGTGCTGACTGGATTGAGGAGTATGCAGTAAAAACAGCTCCTCTGGGGGAGATAATGAGAGACGAAGGGCTGCAAGATCTAAGTGCTCTGTTAAAATGGAACACAGATGCACTGTTAGCATTTGAATCCATCAAAAAAGCACCTACCTTAGGTATACCTGATTATACCAAACCATTCTATTTGTATGTGGCTAACCGAGCTGATGGATATGCCTCAGCTGTATTATTGCAGGAAACCTGAATTGGTAACTCTTAGCTTACTACAGCACTAAGCTAGATAATGTAGCACAAGTTTACCCACCATGCTATCAGCAGGGACTTGCAGCAGTACATTATGCGTATGATAAAGCATCTACATTGTCTATGGGTTACCCAGTAACCATTCATACACATCATAAAGTTGTAGAATTGATAGAACAAGGGAAATTTGTTCTAACTCAAGCTTGCATTCTAGCATTTTCTTCACTGCTCACATATCCCGACATTACTATAAAAAGATGTGACATGGTTAACTCACCTGAATTAATTCCTTTAGCGTATGAAGGTGTGTCTCATGATTTTGTGGCGAATTCATTGGCATTTACTAGGTTACGACCTGATCTTAAGGCTAAACCGATATCTGAAGTGGAAGTTACTTACTTTGTTGATGGATCTAGTTTTAGAGACCATTTAGGGAGTCACAATGGGTATTCAGTAATAAGGAAGAAGAAGTCTTTAAACCTGTCTTCTCTCAGCACTGTTTGCAACCATGTTCTGCTCAGTTCTGAAAGCTCTCACAGCCACATGCCAATTAGCCAAGTAGTAGGCTAGTAGCAGATATTTTTACAGATTCAGCCTATTCACATAGTGGGTGTCATCTGTGGGTAGGTGGGTGTCATCTGTTTGGATCAGTATGGAAGCAAAGAGGGTTTAAAAAGAGCGACAGAACACCCATCCAGTATGCTGAGCAGATAAGTAAATTAATGTCTGCTATGATGCTACCAAAATGATTGGCTGTCATTAAATGTCAAGCACACAAAAAAAGAAAATACTATGTCACTAAGGGTAACAACATAGCAGACTTAGAAGCAAAGCAAGCATCAAGGTGTCAAGTAGCAGTGATGGGTCCAGTAGTCCTTATAGAACTGCAGCCTCAGTTGGAGGATATTATTTGGATTCAACATCAAGCAGGTCCTTACGAGCACTCAATGTGGCTCCAGAGGGAAGCTCAGAAGGATGCACAGGGTATTTGGCATTCACATGAAGGTTTAATTATTGCACTATTAAACATTTTGATTTCAGATGCTCATGGATTTGACCACTGTGCCAGAGGAGAGGTTGTGAGAAAAAACAACAACAACAAAAAACAAGAGTATTGATCTCCATATCTGCATGCAAGCTAAAAGATGATTTCTTAGCTTCGTGTGAGATATGTGCTAAGCATAATGTCAGAAAGGGAACAGCGACACCTATTGGCCATATACCGGTACCTGAAGGACCATTTAAGCACCTAGTGATGGATTATGTGGACATGATAAAGTATGCTCGAGGCAAAAGGTACATGCTTGTAATAATAGAAAACTAACAGAAATACACACTTTACCCCGCATGAAATGCTTACGGGTCAACCCATGCCTGTGCCATTCTGTAGAGGCACATATAAAGGGCCACCGCTAGAACAATTGCAAATGGAACTCAGATCTTATATGAAGCAATCTATGTGCAGGAAAAGAGCAAGGAGGCAGAGGAGGAAAAAGACACTCTGTGTCCCATCACTCCAGGAGACCAGGTCTATCTGCGAGTGTTCAGAAGGAAGTGGCTCAAACCCAGGAAAGTTGTAGTAGCCACTCCAACAGTGGTCCAATGAAAGGCAAAACCACTTATCACTTAAACCATTGCACAAGAGTCTCTAAAGTAAGTAGGGGAAAAGGTGCAGAAGAAGAGGACCCACCACCCGACAGTGATAACATATAAGGTCTTGAAATCTGTGTTAAATGTGTGGAGGAAATAAAGCAGAAAAATGGGGAAAATAAAGTGGATAACATACCTAATGATCATTCTATTCCAGTTATTAAATCAAACTGTAAGCAGCTCACCCCTACACTTTTTTTTACAGCAGTTAACTAGACCTAATAACATATCGACTGTATCTCTAGATATACTAAACTTAACTAAAAGGTATAACCCATCCAAACAATGCAGAAATACTGATAGTGAAAGTCATGGTGCTGTAAAAGATAATAATTTCGATTCTTTGTGGGACATAACCAGACATAACGAGTGGTACAAATGAGCAGCATTTACAGCAAATGAGGTAGGTATGGACAACTGTCTATTATGTAACAAATCACCCTTAAATAAAGTAACAGAGTTTGTGTATATGTGCGCGCGTCTCATAGGCGTGTATGCGCGCATTTCATATGTAGTTGTGTGAGCAGTTAGTAGTATATATAGATGTGTGACTGTTTCATATAAGTGTATGCAAGTGTTTCACGTGTGTGTGCATGAGTGAAGTTTGATTTAAGCCCTATACGGCGCCTCATAATTTAGGGCATCTCTTTTCATCATTATGAACATAATATGAAATCACATATACACAGATTCATCATAAAATATTATTATTGTAAAACAAAATAAAATTCATGTTTGCTTCAGGATTGGCTAAATAATTATACACAATTCTTCATTGTACTTGGTCTGGCTATTAGATAAAGTCCTCCCATGCGCCATCTGGCGGATATTCAGTGAAGCACAACACATTTATTTAAATACCCAAATGTTGCTTGAGGGATCTCCCGGCATGTCACACACCAAATTGCGGGATCTCGCGGGAAAAAGCGTGCATTCTTAATAGCCAGATCTGTATTCCTAATAATACAGCACCTGATGAATGGCAAGATGAAAAACCTCCCCTAACCAATGATAAAGACATTTACAAATCATCTCGGACGAGGATGAAGAAGATGATTAACGATGAGCCATGACTTGGGTAAAAGCACTGGCCTGGCCTCTCCCCAAAAGGCGACCCTCTACGATACACACGTGGACAAAATTGTTGGTACCCTTCGGTCAATGAAAGAAAAACTCACAATGGTCACAAATAACTTTAATCTGACAAAAGTAATAATAAAAAAAAAATTCTATGAATGTTAACCAATGAAAGTCAGACATTGCTTTTCAACCATGCTTCAACAGAATTATTAAAAAAAATAAACTCATGGAACAGGCCTGGACAAAAATGATGGTACCCCTAACTTAATAGTTTGTTGCGCAACCTTTTGAGGCAATCACTGCAATCAAACGATTCCTGTAACTGTCAATGAGACTTCTGCACCTCTCTGCAGGTATTTTGGCCCACTCCTCATGAGCAAGCTGCTCCAGTTGTTTCCGGTTTGAAGGGTGCCTTTTCCAGACAGCATGTTTCAGCTCCTTCCAAAGATGCTCAATAGGATTGAGATCAGGGCTCATAGAAGGCCACTTTAGAATAGTCCAATGTTTTCCTCTTAGCCATTCTTGGGTGTTTTTAGCTGTGTTTTGGGTCATTGTCCTGTAGTAAGACTCTTGACCTGCGACTGAGACCCAGCTTTCTGACACTGGCCAGCACATTTCTCTCTAGACTCCCTTGATAGTCTTGAGATTTCATTGTACCCTGCACAGATTCAAGACACCCTGTGCCAGATGCAGCAAAGCAGCCCCAGAACATAACAGAGCCTCCTCCATGTTTCACAGTAGGGACAGTGTTCTTTTCTGGATATGCTTCATTTTTCCGTCTGTGAACATAGAGCTGATTTGCCTTGGCAAAAAGTTTCATTTTTGTCTTATCTGTCCATAGGACATTCTCCCAGAAGCTTTGTGGCTTGTCAACATGTAGTTTGGCATATTCCAGTCTGGCTTTTTTATGATTTGTTTTCAACAATGGTGTCCTCCTTGGTCATCTCCCATGTAGTCCACTTTGACTCAAACAACGACGGATGGTGCGATCTGACACTGATGTTCCTTGAGCATGAAGTTTTCCTTGGATCTCTTTAGAAGTCTTTCTGGGTTCTTTTGTTACCATTCGGATTATCCGTCTCTTTGATTTGTCATCAATTGTCCTCCTGCGGCCACGTCCAGGGAGGTTGGCTACAGTCCCATGGATCTTAAATTTCTGAATAATATGTGCAACTGTAGTCACAGGAACATCTAGCTGCTTGGAAATGGTCTTATAGCCTTTACCTTTAACATGCTTGTCTATAATTTTCTTTCGAATCTCCTGAGACAACTCTTTCCTTCGCTTCCTCTGGTCCATGTTGAGTGTGGTACATCCCATGTCACCAAACAACACAGTGACTACCTGGAGCCCTATATATAGGCCCACTGACTGATTACAAGATTGTAGACACCTGTGATGCTAATTAGTGGACAGACCTTGAATTAACATGTCCCTTTGGTCACATTATTTTCATATGATTCATCCAGCTATGCATATGATTCATCCAGCTAGTGTAAACCTAGAAAAGCACTGTATTACATGACATATATTCATGTCATGTTATTGTGTTATGGAAAGTATAAGGTCATGGAGATCATGTCGTTTACTTCTTCCTAATCAAGTGTGGAAGGAGAGGTTTGGCCGATTCTCCACTAGAGTGCGAATACATAGGTTGGTCATTGATAAAAGTCCAGTGATTCAATTTAATCACTAGATATTGTTAGGGGGACTAACACATGAATTTGCACTCTAGATAAACAATTAATGTTGGACTTATAAGCCCCAGAGGGGGGAGATATGGGGGTAATTTTTATTGGTTTTATGTGACATTACTTACTTTAAAGGAATAAAAGGTACCACATATTGAAATAATCAGAGCTGAGCATATTGGCCTCTTGGAATGTGCCTGCATAAGAAATCTGATCTATACATTTGAGGCACCTAGAACGGGGAGACTTAATGAAGGCCAGATGTTGAATATCAGCCCATATAGACTGGACTCTATTGTTCAGGACTAGTATTCATGCGGGAAGCGGTCGAGAGTCGTGGTGGCTCTGCAGACCTCCCGACTTTGCTTATCAACCAATAAAGCCGTTATCTTCTGAAACCAAAGCCTGAGTCTTCAATTAATTTCTACGACAGTATGAGGTTGTTTATGCTGCTGTAGCACTCAGTTGTGTACGGCTGAGGACAAGCTTTACCTGCCTGGGGTGGAATCTGTAACGGCCAGCTAATGTGTTACCCCTTCAAGACGACATGTGTGTGGGTGGAGCAAGTGCGCATGTGGGAGAGTGCAGGTGTAGAGAGAGATGGTCAATCTGCCTCTGAGTTTCTCTTGTTTGTCTCTTTATCCTTGTACTTGTGGCATTGCCAGAGGGGTGTATGTTTCTTTTGCATATGCCTTTTCTGTATGTATATGGTACTTACAAAATATAAATATTAGTAAAATAAAATTTCAGTATCTGAAAGCTCTTTATCTGAGTTGCTTTTCTTTTCTTTTTTTTTTTCAAAGATTACCTTCACCAAGTAAGACGGACACAACACGTCTTAATATTACTGTATAACTGTTCAAACAGATAATGTTACATTATGTTGTATTTTGGATGACCTTCAGCATTGTTTTACAGTGTAAAAAGCCATTAAATTAGAAGGTGTTTCCAAACTGATGGGAGGTGCAGTCCAGACAATGAAAAACCAAAACAGACATGGCAACATAAAAACACTCACAGTTAGCAAATGCTGTCGGGATTTTACAAGAAATAAAATCTATATATATTTTTATATTAAATGAAATTATTCTTAAAAGGTACAAAGGGGGGAAAAAAGCTATAACATCTGTCCAACAAAAGTCACAGTTTGTGGGTTGATACTGCCCATGTGAAGATGTCTTATGTATTATTTTTAGATCATAGAGAAGACTAACAGGACTCTGCAAAAACAAAATCCTACAATGTTTTTATTGGGACAAGCTTCTTTACTGAGATGCCCTGAAAAAGGCGAACCCACCTATAAAAAGCAAAAATGTTATTGATAAAACAACTGCTGTTCCTTACCGTCATAGCACATGATGCCACGTAAGTCAGTACATTGCCAATCGTACCAACCCCACGGACCTACCACAGCACACGGCCTATTTCCCCCAGGATTATTGGGTGTTGTTGTATACCACAGCGTTACATTTCCCAGCGATGTATTATCAAGAGACCAGCGCCAGCTGTTGACGTCATTATATAGTCCGATCCAAGCCATGGAAATGAAATTCCATTTCTGTTGTTGTTTCTGAAGTCGGTCAACATTGTCATTACTGTTGATGATAGCCAGGTCAGTGTACTCCGCTTGGCAGTAAGCCTGAGCATTAGCCCAGTTCATTCCCTGCTGGATCAGATAGTACTTACGGGGAACAGACAGGATGAGGGGGACAACTCCTGTGGTGGAGAGATTTATGCAATGTTAGTGCTGTGTTACAAACCTTGTGTCCAATCTGTTTAAATCTAATTTCATAAATAAAAATTCTGTTTATATTAACATGAACATAAAGGTAATCAATTTGTAACTAGCTAAACCCTGTAAACCCAGTGCCTAGTCCTAGTCTCCTATAAACAATATAATTCATGGTTCTAGAGGTGTTCTGTATTAGACAGTAGGGCTACAATTGTAGGATGAAGGATGAAAGTGTTCTCCTTTTTGTAAAGGAGGCAAAGCTATCATAAATATACACACACAAACACTTCTCTCACCTGTGAAAAGCAGGAGTATGAACAAATGCCGCTCCATAAATTATATTGTGAGACTCGCTATAAAGGAATAAGAAATGTGATTAAAAATTCTAATGAACTTCGGTGAAATAAGTACCACATCACTACACACCACAAAATATTCACTATTGCTTAAATCCAGACAGTATAATTTATGTGTGGTATATGTGACCTGTGTAAAGTCTTTTATAGCTACAGCAATTACGCTCTTTATTGAGTCCTTGCTGGAGTATTGTCAAACTCCTTGTTACTGATTTGTTGTGAATCTGACACTGGATTTACTTTTATTCTCACAGCTGCAGGACAATCATCAAGTTCAAGTAGGCTTTATTGTCACTTTAACCATATACAGTCAGTACACAGTGAAACGAAACAACGTTCCTCCAGGACCAAGGTGCTAAAAACAACATTAATTTACAACATAAATTAAACTAGCTAACTCAGAGACCTAGTTAGCTGGCTAGCAGAGACAGGACAGATTGACCTGACAACATAAATTTACAACATAAATTAACAAAAACTAACTAGTCAACCCAGGGAGGGAGAGGGAGACTATCTACAGATTTTTTTTAAAATACTGACAACATTGTAGCACTGCCACATAAGGGGCATATTGATTATAGGGTTAAGTAAGCCGGCTCATTAAAAAAAAAAAGAAGCTGCAGCACCTTATTCATTGTGCCCTCAAAGGTTTATTTGCCTGTATGTATATTATGTGTATTGGTTCCCACCCTCGCGAGACTTTGCCGGTCGGCACGGGAACATGGTGACGCACGTGGTCACCTGACCCGGAAATAAAGCCGGCCCGGAACAGGACTCAAGGGGGGAGAGTTATGGAGATTCAGCGCGCTGTGTACAGGATAACAGAGATTACAGAGAGACTGGCGAAGACTGTGCCTTGCGGCTTTTCCGGTACATCTGGATTACTACCGACTGGACTGCTTCGTCAGAGCATTCTCACTCCACCATCGGCCTCCCGGGATTATTCCATGTTTTCCGGTGAGACCGATTCCACTCTCTCACTCACGCTTGCAATAACCTGGACTCCTATTATAACCTATTATTTTCTTTGTTGTTGGTTTTGGTGCACCTTTTTTGTTAAATTTTTTGTATAATACACTTGTGGTTTGTTTGAATTGGTCTTGGGGTTGTGATTCTTGCTCACTGAGTTTTAAAGCACTCCGACACGAAGACAAAGATCTCTTCTTTTGTGTAACATCGGGTAATATTATATCTGAGTGTTACAACATACTACATAAAGTGCACGTCAAATGTGCAAACAGAGCAACAAAGTGCCTGTGCGACAAACACGACATAACATAGCATAATACCCTGTGGTGTTGAGGTGGTGAGTTGAGGTAGTGGATAAACAGTAACAGTAAACGTTCCTTAACGTTGCAGCAAGAATTAAAAAGTTAGTGCAAAAAGTAATCCAGTAATGAATATGGTGCAAAAGAGCATTTACCGGTTGGTGTGTACAGTAGTCTGGTAGTGTAGATCAGTGTGTTTGCGCTTGTGTTGATTAGTCAGTCCAGTCTCAATGTTTCGAGGTAGTTGAGTTAAGCTGAGTGACAATGTGTGTGTGTGTGTGTGTGTGTGTGTGTGTGTGTGTGTGTGTGTGTGTGTGTATTTCAGTCTAGTCCCTTTTTGTTGCGGAGACGGGTGGCTTGTGGAAAAAAGCTGTTGCACAGTCTGGATGTGTGTGCCCGAATGCTTCGGTACCTTTTTCCAGATGGCAGGAGAGTGAAGTGTGTGAGACTCTCACACACTGTATGAGCAATATGTCTTCCCTTGACATACTCCCTGTATAAATTTATATTAATTGTACTTTGTGTAGCAGGTTATTATACTGCATCTTTTTTTTCAATACTATAAATAGTACTTTTGTGTATTTGCTGCATCTTTACAGTTACAGTAGCTTTTTTAAATGGTTTCCTCTTACTCTTAAGCACTTATGTATATTTTAGACTGTGTAATATATTTTTCTTATTGTATAGTACAGTCAATGAGTCTTAATACTGTAAAACAGAAAGAACATATTAATTGCATATGGTTTGGAAATGTATTACTTTGTTCTCCAGGTTAAAATCCAATAACCATATTTTTCCATTTGGAAGATATGTATTGATTTGACTGTATTGTATATGTATTGTTTCTTGATTTGACTAGAGATTTTCCTGAATATTTTAGGGCCATTTGTTTTTTTATATTACTGTTGTTAGTCTTTGTAAGACAATTATTTTATATAAACATAGTTATTTCTACTCTCTTGCTCTCTTCCTCAAAAGATCTGATATTAATGTCTTACATCTTTCAGTTGCTATCCTCTTGTCTCCTCTTGCATCTGTTCATAAAGGTGCGAATGCAACCATGCTCATCTTCTCATTCTCTCTTTCTCTCTCTCTCTCTCTTTCTTTCCCATAGGCCAACACCTGATGATTCATCTTTGGGCTTCCTCTCCTTTGTTCTTTACGATCGCAACAGGAATATCTTACAATAGTTTATGTTCTTTGTAGTAACAGATGTCGATGGCACTGGCATTTGGTCATACGGCAATATAAATGGCAATCAGGTGAGATGGCGTAACTGGGACACATGGAAAGTGGAATTTATTCGCTGCATAGTTGAGGGACGCAAGAGCTTAACGGCACAAGGGTTGACTATTTTTGTGATGGTAAAGGGGCCAAGGTAGCGAGGGGAAAGCTTACGGCAGATGGTCCTTAGGGGGATGTCTCTGGCAGCGAGCATGACTCTCTGTCCTATCCTGTACTTGGGAGCCTGTCTCTTGTACCTTCTGCCGACCTGTAAGAGTGTCCTCCTTGCTTGAAGCCATGTCCTTCTCCAGTATCTGATAAAAGCTTGGGCTGATGGGACACAGACCTCCTCCTCCTGAGATGGAAACAATGGCTGCTGATATCCCAGGCAGCACTGAAAGGGGGACAAACCAGTCGATGAAGATACCTGGGAGTGGTGGGCGTACTCTACCCAGGGTAAGAACTTGCTCCATGAGGTAGCGTCCCTGGAAGTAATGCACCTCAGAGCGACTTCAAGAGATTGGTTCTTCCTCTCTGTCTGGCCGTTAGACTGCGGGTGGAACCCTGAGGACAGGCTCGGAGTGGCCCCAATTAACTTGCAAAAGGCTTTCCAGAATTGGGAGGTGAACTGTGGTCCCCAGTCTGAATCGATGTCTTTTGGGAGACCATGGAGGTTGAAGACATGGTCGATCATGAGTTCTGCAGTTTCTTTTTGCAGATGGGAGCTGAAGTGAGCTGCTTTGGAGAAACGGTCTACAACCGTACGAAGTCCAGAGCGATGTCGGACCATGGGCGGTGTCGAAGGGATAAGGGTCAGAGAAGGCCTGCTGGAGCTGTATTGATGGGCTTATATCTGAGGCAGATGTCACATGCAGCCACGAAGCTGGAGATGTTCTCCTTCAAGGTTGGCCACCAAAAACATTGCTGAACCTGAGTCATAGTATGGGCTGTGCCAGGGTGACAGGACAGTTTGGAACTGTGTGCCCATTCCAGGAGTGTGGGGAACAAAGAGACGGTTAGGGGGATTAATTACTGGACCAGGTTCATGGGAGAGGGCTTACTGGACCTTAGTTTCGATATCCAGTTCGGCTGCAGTGAGCAGGCAGAAAGAGGTGATGATAGTGTCATTGGTGGAGACGTCGTAAGTGGGTGAGAATTGTCTAAAGAGAGTATCTATTGGAGTTTTTTGATCGCGGACGGTATGAGAGGGTGAAGTTGAATCTTGTGAAAAAGTGTGACCACCGAGCTTGACGAGAGTTGAGCCTCTTGGCGCTCCTGAAATACTCCACGTTTTTGTGGTCAGTCCAGACCAGGAATGGAATCTCTGTCCCCTCCAACCAGTGTCTCCACTCCTCTAGCTTAATGGCAAGCTTAATGGCTAAAAGCTCTCAGTCACCGATGCCATAGTTCATTTCAGCAGGAGTTAGGCAGTGAGAAAAGAAGGAGCATGGGTGCAGTTTATCATGCATAGATCTCTGAGACGGGGCGCCACCTACCCCCATACTGGAAGCATCGACCTAAACAATGAATTGTTGTGATGGGTCAGGGATGGTGAGGATAGGGGCGGACATGAATAATTTTCAGCGAAGGCTCTTTCGGCTTCCTGGTTCCACTTGAACTGGGTCTTGGATGAGGTCAGGGCTGTGAGTGGAGCAGCGATGGAGCTGTAGTCCCAAATGAAGTGGCCATAAAAATTTGCAAAGCCCAAGAACCTTTGAAGATGTTGCCGTGAGGTCAGAGTGGGCCGATTTGTCACTGCTTGAAGTTTGGTGGGTTCCATCTCAATGCCTGTAGGTCCAATGACGAACCCGAGAAACGTGGTCGAGCTGGTGAAAAATTCACACTTCTCTGCCTTGACAAACAGGTTATTTTAAAGAAGCCTCTGTAGTACTTGGCGAACAGGGTGCCTATGTTCCTCTAAGGCGCGAGAAAAGATTAATATATAATCTAGATAGACAAATACTGAAGAGTTGAGAAAGTTCCTGAGTACATCATTAATAAGCGCCTGGAAGATGGCGGGGGCATTAGTAAGACGAAACGGGACCACCAGGTATTCATAATGACCTGTAGAGGTGTTGAAGGCCATCTTCCACTCGTCACCCTCTCGAATGAGGACGAGATGGTATGCATTGCGCATGTCCAGCTTGGTAAATAATTTAGCTCCTTGGAGAAGTTCGAAAGCTGTGGCCATTAGTGGAAGCGGGTACCGGTTCTTCACGGTAATGTCATTCAGACACCTATAATCTATGTAGGGGCAAAGGGAACCATCCTTTTAGCCCACGAAGAAGAAGCCAGCCCCCGCCAGAGAGGAGGAGGGACGAATGATCCCCGCCGCGAGAGATTTGGTAATGTATTGGTCCATGGCCTGGCGTTCTTTGGGTGACAGAGAGTATAGACGACCCTTGGGAGGAGTGGTACCTGGGAGCAGATCAATGGTGCAGTCCTATGGTCAGTGGGGGGGAAGGGAGATGGCACGAGACTTACTGAATGCCGCCCTGAGGTTGTGGTATTCTAACGGGACGTGGGTGTGGGGGTGGGACTGAAGCATGGCATGGTGGCAGATCATAAACATATTGTGAAACATGATGGGCTCCAGACTAGGATGGAATTCGTGGCCCAGTCGATCTGTGGATTGTGTTGGATTAACCAGGGAATCATGTATCACGCATATGCATATGCTCAGCTATCTGTTGGGATTTATTTAATACTTCTTTTTAAAGTAATTTGCAGGTTAATTTGTTTTATTTTTACTATATATAGTGTATACATTTTTTTTCTGTAATTTTTTTGGGCTGTGGAACGAATAATTTGAGTTTTCATTACTTCTTATGGGAAAAATTACGAGTTTACGAGTGTTTAAGAATACGAGCCTGCTTCTGGGATGAATTATGCTCGTTTTTTATATATATAAGTTAAGTTAGCCTTTATTGGTCACACATACATTACTGCACAGTGAAATTCTTTATTCTTCGCATATCCCAGCTTCTTGTTAGTAGGCTGGGGTCAGAGCGCAGGGTCAGCCATTTTTACGGCGCCCCTGGAGCAGACAGGGTTAAGGGCCTTGCTCAAGGGCCCAACAGCAGCAACCTGGCGGAGCTGGGGCTCGAACCACCGATCTTCCGATTTGTAACTCAGAGCCTTAACACACTGAGCCACCACTGCCCCATATATATAAATATTAAATATTTAAAAGGCATTTGATGGTGAATGGGTGAAGACAGGAAATCTGTAAACATCTTTTGGATTTACTAATAATCCAAGATGGTGCCGTGGCAGTAGCACGCAGCGGTCACTCCGGAACCAAAATGGTGCTACTTTGTTTACTTCGTGTTGTAGCGCGTTTATTTTAATCACTATATGGACATTGGCGCAAACAGATTCAAGATGAGCTGCGTGAGAAGCTATGCAACCTCAGCTTGCTTCGGGAACCAGGCCTCCAGTCCTCGGCATTGCCTGATGCCGGTAGCATAAGCGCGGCAAGCGGTGGGAAGTCTGTGCTAGGCTAAAAACAAACCCTAGGCAGCCGGCTCTTCCGTCCATCATCTTATCTAACGTCTGCTGCTTGGAAAATAAACTGGACTACATCTGACTCCAACAGAATACACAGCGTGAGTTTAGGGACAGCAGCATCTTTGTTTTCACGGAGACATGGCTCAGCGACAGAGTTCCAGGTGTCAACATTCAACTAGACAGCCTAGCCTCGTTTTGCGCCGACAGAAATGCAGCTCTGTGCGGTAAAACTCATGGTGACGGCTTGTGTGTTTACATCAACACGAAATGGTGTAAGAACTCTTTGCTAGTTTCTAGCTTTTGCTCATCATTGCTGGAGATTGTGACTGTTAGATGAAGACCTTTTTATTTACCGCGGGAATTCACTACTGTTTTCATTATCAGAGTGTACATTCCACCTAGCGCTAATGCTAAGGAGGCGCTCTGTGAACTGTATATAAGGATCAGTAATCTGCAGAACACACATCCTGATGGACTGTTTATTGTCTCTGGAGATTTCAACCACGCAAATCTCAAGTTAGTGCTTCCTAAATTAGATCAGTATGCGAACTTTGCAACGAGAGGGGATAACATGCTGGATTTTATTTACACAAACATCCCCGGGGCATAATGGGCAGAGCCCCGCCCCCACTTTGGCTACTCAGACCACATCTGTGCTATGCTAATTCCAGCATACAGGCGTTCAAAACCGATTCTGAAGCAGGTGTGCACTTCAGGACTGTTTCGAGAACACTGACTGGAACATGTTTAGGGAGGCTTTGACTTACGGCGACTACACCCACTTGGAGGAGTACACGTCATCAGTGACCAGCTACATCAACAAGTGCACAGATGACGTCACTGTCTCCAAGAACATCATCTCATGACCCCACCAGAAACCGTGGATTTACTGCGGAGGTGCGTGCACTTCTGAGGACCAGAGACTCTTCCTTCGAAGCAGGGAACAAGGTGGCCCCAAGAACAAGGGCCAAACTGCGGGCCATTAGAGAGGCGAAGCGCGCACATGCCCAGAGAATCAACAACAATTTCAGGGACAGCGGTGACACATGGTGCATGTGGCAGGGCATACAAGCCATAACAAACTACAGGACTTCATCACCTGCCTGTGGCAATGACGGCTCCCTTCCGAATGCGCTGCTTCTACCCACGATTCGACTTGCAGAACGACGTGGAAAACCACCCCTCCTTCGAACGACCAGGTGCTGTGTCTCCCCACGGCTGATGTCAGGAAAACTTTACGCAGAGTCAATGTACAGAGAGGAAGTGCAGAGGCTAACGGACTGGTGTAAAGACAACAACCTGTCTCGGGATGTCGAAAAGACAAAAGAAATGGTTGTTCAATTCAGGAGGACACGGAGCAATCACTCTCCACTCAGCATTGACGGATGGGCGTTCCTGGAGGAGAACCTCACCTGGTCCCTCAACACCAGCTCTCTGCACAAGAAAGCCCAACAACGTCTTTTCTTCCTGAGAAGGCTAAGAAAGGTGCAGCTTCCACCACCAGTTCTTACCACCTTCTATAGAGGAACTATTAAGCGCATCCTGAGCAGCTGCATCACTGTCTGGTTTGGGAATTGTTGGGGTCCGTTCTTCGTATGTCGCTTGAAACATCCGAGATGAATTGACAGATCTAAGATGAGATTATTGTTCCAATTATGATGTGGCTAATCCGGTTCTTTGAGCACACCTGTTGTTGATGATTAGTATCGCTGGATTGAGTTGTCTAGGATTATTGCGCGTTCGTACGTTTGTTTAAAAGGTGATATGCATTGACAGTAGAAACACTGATCACAACCCCTGCGATTGGTTGAAGAAATGGCAAAAGAGCAGCTCAATTTTTTTCTCAAGCGGAGCAAGAGCTTTTATTAGAGGGTTATGGAGAATTTCAAACTTTAATAAAGATAATTTAAAATAAAAATAATTATTAAATACGTGAGTGCTGCCCGTGTTACATGTTATATGTTATATATATTTAATATTTTGTATTAATTGCTCTTTTTGTCATCTTTAATGTCAGCAGTGGCACAAATGTGAACATGGGAACAAATACACTGTAAACCCTAATGCTCAAAATAATTGATAATTAAATAATTTGAGTACTGTTAACTAAATCATTGCAATTAGGTCAAATTAAATTAATAGACCTTTTTGACTATTCAGAGCTTCTTGGTATTTATGAGAAATGACACTTTTCAAATTAGCTGAACAAATTTGATAGTTTAAGTAATCGTAAGTACTTAAGTAACAGTAACTGTCACCTTTAAGTTCCACTAATTTAAAATCTAGAGATCTCTGGTGGCTCAGTGGGAGGTGTTGCGCCTGACATGCGGACGGCTTGGGTTTGATTCCCGGGCTGGATTGTATGCTGTGGTGACAGCAGCAACAATTTATTTGATTTGCAACAAGTTCAACAAACTCAAATATTGATAGTTCTGTTTACTTAAAATTGGAAACATCATTACTTAAAATTATTGATACAACTGGTGACCTCAAATATTTTGAGTTTTTGCCAACTTAATCGGGTTTACAGTGTAAAAGTGAAGTACAAGAACAAGTATAGTATATTGTCATGCTGTGCTAAAGGATCCTGTCAATCACGCAATACACAAGGAATTTGAAAAACTCTGCGTATAATCCTGACACCTTCAGTAACCGGTTGCTCTCTCATAAACGGACAAGACATGACTGAGACAGATTTGAGAAAATTACCTCCACTTACAGATGGGTGAAGAGCAGTTTTCTAGTTTTGTCGCCGCACCTCACGGCGACGGTATGCAGTTGCTGGTTTTTAACCACTGAGTGGCGCTATATAACTATAGACCGACACGTCAGACCTTAGTTAGGATTAATGAGCCGCAGCTCCTTTAGAGCTGCACGTAGTAGCGGATAAAATCAAGTGTAACATTGTACTTAAACAAATTCATAATCACAGTACTAAAATTACAGTACAAATGTAGAATTTAATTTTATTAGTATCGAATTTAAGCAAAGTAAATGTTAACACAGTGAGCCTTTAGATTTTATCATGTGTAATTAGAAAGCCTACGCGTGTACACTGTAAACCCTAATGCTCAAAGTAATTAAACACATTGAGTACAGTTTACCTAAATAATTGTTTGAGTACAAAGTAATTAAACACATTGAGTTCCCTTTCAAAAGCTACACTCGATGCTGCGTGAAAACGCTATGGGAACATCTCTTTGTTGCCCGGTTGTGAAGCTTGTGCATGCCAAAACCGCCGAATACCTCTGCCAGGCATGACGTCACCGAATAAGGTGCACCTGCGGGTTATAAATAGGAGTGAACCGGAAACATCCTCAGATCTTTTTGTCTTCAGGACCGCTTTGTGTTTGCGTGTGCATGTACAAGCCGTAACGAAAGCGAAATAAAAATAACAGCATTAACTCACCAATATGGCAGAGTTGCTTAAGAGATGCGTGCCTCCGTGTGATAGATCTCTTTCGGAGGGCGATCTTCACGAGTTTTGTCTCGAGTGCTTGGGGAAGAACACGCTCGCCTCGGGCTTCAGGGAGACTGTGAGTACTGTGATCTTCTCCCTATTAAGGTGCTTCGCGCGCGGCTCGCTTTCTTTAAAGAGAAACCGCGAGCCGCGGCGCATTCCTGGGGCTCGCGTGCTGATCTGGCAGACGCGCACGAGACGGAATTCCCTCTTTTCTCTCGCGCTCTCTCCGGATCAGGAAGTTTTAGCTTCCGCTTCGCAAGCGCGCTCCGGCGCTTCTTGTGAAGGAGCGGAAGAATCTTCCTCTCTCGCTTCCATGGAAGTAGCCTCCTCACAACGCTCCTCCAGTGCTGACAGAGCTTTTGAGGAATTATTAGAGGTTATAACGCGTGCGGTAGAGCGATTGCATATCGACTGGCCGCAGCAGCGAGATTCCCCCAAGCGTTCGAGATTGAACGACAGGTGTCTGTCGGGTGGCCGGGGGGAGGAGCCTCAACGTCTCTCTCTCCCCTTCTTTGGTGACATCCATGATGAATTAACTCTTTCATGGAGCAAGCCGTATTCATCGCGTGTTTTTGTGCCTTCGACTTATTCGAATATCATTGATGCGAAAGCACGCGGTTATATGATGATGCCCAGATAGAAGAGACGCTTGCGGGCTCTCTCTCTCCTGGGTCATCATCCTCCCTGAAAAAGCCTATTCTCCCCTCCAAGCCGTGCAGATTGACATCTGCTTTGGTGGGTAAAGCTTTTCAGGCAGCAGGACAGGCTGGTGCTTCAATGCACACCATGGCGGTTTTGCAGGTTTACCAGGCTGACCTGCTGAAGGACCTGAGCAGCGGCGGGGCTATTGATGACAGGGCGTTTGCAGAGCTGCGCCGAGCCACAGACCTGTCTCTCCGTGCAACCAAGCGGACGGCCCGCGCTGTGGGCCGTTCCATGGCTGCCATGGTGTCCACGAAGAGGCATCTGTGGCTGAACCTCACGGGCATCAAGGATAAGGATTGTGTTGTCCTCCTCGATGCCCCCATCTCGCCTCCCGGCCTTTTTGGCGACGCTGTTAATTCCGCCGCCACTAGGTTTCGGGAGGCAAAGCTATACGAACAGGCCTTTGGGAGGTTCCTTCCCCGCCGTGCTCAAGAACCGGGACCGTCGGCCACCCGGCCCCGGCCAGGTCTGGCCCCTATCAGGCGCGAGGTGCAGAAGGAGAGCGTGACCAGCCGCTCACCCCCCCCGTAAAGACTGGGGTGGGGCTCGCCGCTCTTCTCAAAAATCTGCTTCGAAAAGACCGGATCTGAGGAGCTTCCGCTCTTCAAAGAAGAAGCCCTGAGTTCGTGCGCCTGGGGCCATGAGGGTGTCTCCCCCCGGGGAGGGGCGACTGGATTTTCATCACAAAACAGGGCCTCCTCCCTGGCACTCCCGGGAGGCCGGTGTTCAATCCCCGCCACCACTGGTGTTTCGGGGAGCGCCGGTCTCCAATGAAAAGTTGGGTGTTCAGGCATCTCCTGCCACACTTCATCTCCCAACACCAAACAACCCCCCCCCCCCCCCCCCCATCCAGCCGAAGTGTCAAAGCTCGTGCCCCTTTCGGAGAAGCTGGCAGCGTGGAAACTACTGCCAGGTGTATCTCCTTGTGTACAAAGGACTGTAGGCACAGGCTACAGGATTCAGTTTGCACATCGCCCTCCGCGTTTCAACGGCGTGGTCTCCACTTCCGTGAAACCGGATCGAGCACATCTACTGGCCCAGCAGTTACAGACTCTGCTGGGCAAAGGGGCCATAGAACATGTTCCCCTCCCAGAGAGAGAGTCGGGCTACTACAGTCGGTACTTTTTGGTGCCCAAGAGAGGGAGAGGGTTGAGTCCGAGCTTGGATCTTCGCGGCTTAAACCGCTATCTCAGGAATCCAGATTCAAAATATTGACTGTCAAAATGATTGTTTTTCAAATCCAACTAGAGGATTGGTTTGTGACAATCGATCTCAAGAACGCATATTTCCATATAGAAATATTGCCACAGCACAGGAAGTTCCTGAGGTTTGCTTTTGGGGGCGAAGCTTACCAGTATTGGGTCCTTCCATTTGGCCTAGCTCTGTCACCCCGCACATATACAAAATGCATGGACGCAGCTCTGGCTCCTTTATGACTCCAGGGCATCCGTATTTTGAATTACATAAACGACTGGCTGATTCTGGCCCAGTCTCAGGAGCTAGTGCTTCGACATTGAGATGTCGTCCTAGCCCATCTTCATTCTTTAGGATTGAGACTCAACGCCACAAAAAGCGTTCTCCTTCCTGTTCAGAGGACAACATATTGGGTGTCGCATGGGATTCGGTCACAATGCGGGCACAGTTGTCTCCTGCTCGTGTCGAATCCATTCTCAACACCCTGAAGGAAATCAAGCTAGGCCAGAAGGTCACTATTCATCACTTTTAGAAATCTTTAGGCCTCATGGCAGCTGCGTCCACGGTGATACCTTTGGGCTTTCTGCACATGAGAGCGTTTCAGCTGTGGCTAAGAGCCAGGGGGTTTCATTCAAGGGCCAGCCCCCAGAGGCTAATAAGGGTTACGCACCGGGGGCTTCGTACCCTTTCTATGTGGTTCAGACCCCGGTTTCTGACTTTGGGTCCCACTCTAGGTCCGTCTTGTCGTCACAAGATGCTAACGACAGACGCTTCCCTCACGGACTGGGGTGCGGTCTTGGATGGCCGTCCAGCACAAGGGAGCTGGAGAGGTCATCTTCTCGCGTGGCACATCAATTACCTCGAAATGATGGCTCTGTTTCTGGCCCTGAAACACTTCCTCCAGCAGTTGAGAGGCTACCATGTCCTAGTGCGGGTGGACAGCACTGCGGTAGTCTCGTACATAAATCGCCAGGGTGGACTGTGCTCGCGCCGCTTGAACAAGCTAGCGCACCAGGTTCTGCTTTGGGCACAGGACAAGTTCCTGTCCCTCAGGGCGATTTACATTCCAGGGCATATGAATGTAGGAGCAGACTTGCTATCCAGACAAGCTGTAAAACATGGGGAATGGAAACTCCACCCCGAAGTAGGAAGTCAATCCAGCTCCCCTGGGTCTGGACGCAATGGCCCACATGTGGCCCAGATTACATTTATAGTTCTGCTCCCAGGAGTCCTGGCGAGGGTCCGTCAACAGGGCTTGCGCCTCTTATTGATAGCGCCCCATTGGCCGACCAGAGTGTGGTTCTCGGATCTAATATCTCTCCTCGACGGCTCACCCTGGGTGATTCCAGTGAGGAGGGATCGTCTGTCTCAGGCACAGGGGACAATACTTCATCCCCGGCCCGAGCTCTAGAACCTTCACGCTTGGCCCCTGAACGGGACCAACTAAGACATGCTGGGCATTCAGCCAGCGTAATTGAAACCATTTTAAGTGCCAGGGCTCCCTCCACTAGAAGAACTTATGCCCTCAAATGGAGTGTATTTGAAAATTGGTGCATGGCAAGACATGTAGACCCAGTTCACTGCCAGATTGTTTCAGTGCTGGAGTTTCTGCAAGAAAAGTTGTCCTCGGGCTTATGCCCTAGTACGCTCAGAACGTACGTAGCCGCTATTTCGGCTTGTCACGCTCTGAATGATGGGGTTTCTGTGGGCAAGCACCATTTAGTTGCCCGTTTTATTCGTGGAGCAAACGGTTGAACCCGCCCACGAGAGCGATGGTCCCTTCATGGGACTTAACTTTCGTACTCCAAGGCCTGGCCGGCACCCCTTTCGAACCACTAGAGTCAGCGCCTGTCAGGCTTCTGTCTCTTAAGATGGTTTTTCTTATGGCTATTACTTCTAAAGCTATTCGGCATCCTCACCCGAACTATCTTCCCAAGGTTCCATTCTCGACCATGCACCCAGTTGTTCTCGAGGCCTTCTGTCCTCCGCCTTCACAGCTCGGAGCAGGAAAGACTTCACTTACTGTGTCCAGTACGTGCTCTTCGGATCTACGTCCACCGCACTAGCCAGTGGCGTAAGTCAGAGCAGTTCTTTATTTGCCATGGGGGTCTGCCACTAGACAAACTGCCATTGCCCTAGCCTATGAGGCGCTTGGTCACACTTCGCCTCTGGGAATCAGGGCTCACTCAACCAGGGGGATGCCTCATCGATTGCCTTGGCAAGAGGCGTTCCCCTGCAGCAGGTGTGTGATGCGGCAGGCTGGTCCTCTCAACACACGTTTGTTAGATTTTATAGTCTGGATGTCAATGCTACTCCGGGTTCGTGGATCCTTGAGTCAGCATCCCAGAGCTAGGTCTGAGACCTCCTCGGCTTGTGCGCACACGCTACACAACCTGGGGGTTCCAGACACTTGCAGTGCGGCGGCGTTGGTATTCTCGTTCCCATAGCGTTTTTACACAGCATCGAGTGTAGCTTTTGAAAGGGAACGTCTCGGGTTACTTGACACTAACCCTGTTCCCTGATAAAGCGGGAACGAGATGCTGCGTTCCGATGCCGCACTGCTGGCGTGCCTGGACGTCCTTCAGACAAAATTGACCTGAGGATGTTTCCGGTTCACTCCTATTTATAACCCACAGGTGCACCTTATTCGGTGACGTCATGCCTGGCAGAGGTTATAAGCCGAAGGTATTCGGCGGTTTTGGCATGCACAGGCTTCACAACCGGGCAGCAAAGAGATGTTCCCATAGCGTTTTCACGCAGCATCTCGTTCCCGCTTTATCAGGGAACAGGGTTACAGCCAAGTAACCCGAGACGTACTGTTAACCGAAATAATTGAATGAGTAATAATATTGAGTACGTAAGTAACAATAACTTTAGGTTTTACATTGGTGGAAGTTTTACTTTAGAGCACTCGTGGTGCAGTGGTAAGTGTCTCGTCTGCTATGCGGAAAGCCCCGGGTTCAATTCCTGTGCTGGATGGTTTACAACAATTTTTTTTTATTTGTTCAACAAACTCGAAAATTGATAGTTCTGTTTACTTAAAATTGGAAACATCATTAATTTTAAAAATTGACGTAACTGATTACCTCAAATATTTGGAGTTTTGCCAACTTAATTGGGTTTACAATAGGGTTTTGGTTCATCTTAAATTTTGTGTTCTTTAAATTTGTAGTAGATAATACCGAAATAAATGAAACTAAATGACTATAAAAGTAAAACATTGTCAGGACGTGCTATAGTCGTTTCTTATTTGCTTCAAATTTAAGCAAAGTAAATGTATACTTGTGTCATGTGCGTATACCTGTGATGGGCGTGCGTCCAAATCAATATCGCTCCTCACTCTCTCCGAAGCTCACTAGGTAGGCGGCCTAGGTGCACACTGCAGGTATGCGAAGAAGCGGGGCCGCCTAAGTAGGCACAACTGGTGAGCTATCGACGCTAATGGTGCCGAGCTTCTCTCCGCGCTATCAAACACAGCGGGGAGTGTTTCTCGGGGTCTGTTGGGGGAAACTGGACTTTAAAACGCATCTCGCTGTGGAGTTTACTAAGGAGAGTGGCACGCGAGCGGGGTGATGTGACGCGCCCCAGAGACTTTAAAAAGGGGAATGTCGCCTTTGATCTCCGCGAGAGGACAGTGTGTGAACAAGCCTTTATAACACTCCACTTTTATTTAAGTGCACTCACAATGACGAAAAACCCTTATGATTTTTTAAATAATGAAAGTAAACAGGGTGCGCTAACTTGAGCGCGTCAGAAAATGAACCGAAACTCCGTGTATACTCGCCTCACAGATGTGAAAAATATATACTTATAAAAAGCTAAATGTCTGCTTTTATGTAAATTATAAATTTGTACATGTTATGTATGTAGTGTCTGCTTTCTGTGTGTTTTGTTGTGTGTGTGTGTGAGGGGGGTCACCTGAGAGGTGTCAATAGGTCTTACATATTCTTGAAAAGTCGTGGATTATTCAGTGAAACAGAGGCTCTGCTGACAAAAGTTAGGCACATCAGTCAGTCAATTTTAATATTTTATTTTTAAAAATTACCAAAGAAAATTGTGTATAAAGTGATTAAAACAATACAATTCATGTTATGATAAGGAAAATCTCAAGTCTTCCATTCCAGGGATTAAAAAACGGTAACAATGTGAATTTTAGAATCTGGAATCCAGAAGATGAAGATTAAAAAGAGGCCTGAAGCACTGCAGGTCTTCAGAAGAGCCTCAGATCCAAGAGGGTCTTAAAGTGGGGAGGGGTGCATTTTAGTTTCTCTGAATGTGTAGGTGAGAACCGCTGATTCACACCTGGGGAGGGTAAATTATTTGCATTTGAATGTTTCTGACATTATAAAGCACACACAGTAACCCTAAAACATGATTATCTTCATCACTACACAGTAAACCCTATTGCTCAATGTAATTAAACACACTGAGTACTGTTAACTTAAATAATTGAATGAGTAATAACTGAGTATTCGGAACGTTTTGGCATTTATGAGTTTGTAGAACTGACACTTTCCAAGTTAGCTGAACAAATTCAACAAACTTAAAAATTATGATGTAACTGATTACCTCAAATATTTTGAGTTTTGCCAACTTAATCAGGTTTACAATGCAACAGACCCGGAGTTACACTCCCCGCTGTATTTTATAGCGTGGGGAGAAGCCCGGCATCATTAGCGGCGATAGCTCACCAGCCGTGCCTAATTCCGTGGCCCTGCTCCTTCGCGCACCAGCAGAAGGAGAGGCCGCCTAGCTAGTGAGCGAGGAGCGATTTTGATTTGGGCGCAGCCCATCACGGGCGACTTGTAACACAATAACAATTATATTTTGAACATTTTGCAGGCTGCCGTTTGGAGGAAACAGATAATAAAGAATAAACCAATTGTTGTGTCAAAATAACCCAAACAGGTGTTAATTTGTAAATGACTCACTACATCTCATTTGACCCAACATGAGCAACCCAACAATGTTTTTAAAGTACCTGAAATAACCCAGAATTTTGACCCAGCATGAACAACCCAACCATGTGTTTACAGAAACAACACAGCATTTTTAGAGTCTTTTTTGACTGTTGCACTGTAAACCCGATTAAGTTGGCAAAACTCCAAATATTTGAGGTAATCAGTTTCATCACATTTATTAATTAATGATGTTTCCAATTTTAAGTAAACAGAACTATAATTTTTTGAGTTGGTTGAACAAATAAAAAAAATTTTTTGTAAACCATCCAGCACTGGAATCGAACCTGGGGTTTTCTGCATGGGAGGCGAAGCACTTACCACTACACCACGGGTGCTCTATTGGTGGAAGTTTTACTTCCGTTATTGTTACGTATGTACTCAATTTCTATTCATTCAATTATTTAGGTTAACAGTACTCAATGTGTTTAATTACTTTGAGCATTAGGGTTTACAGTGTAGTGTACTTGTTTTAATGTTCAACTTCAATGTTTTTTTTTACTCATTATTGTGCAGCAAATATCAATAGCTCTAGTTCAGAGTTTTCATGCTTGTTGTATAAAATACACAGATGTGGAAATTACCATTACTGTAGTATTTCTTGGATACAGCATATTGTTTTGACTTTATGATTTAATAATTTTTTAAAAACCGAGATGACGGAAAATGTCACTTTGCGCCACCTGGCGGTCATTTCACGAATTACTTTGAAATGCAACTGATTTATTTTGGCCGCTGTCGTTTTGTCGCGTTGGTGAACGCGGCGGTAATAGACATTCTCCTCTTCACACCTCTGTATATAGATGCAATCGGGGGATAGAATGTTACATATTATTAGACACACACGGAGATTAACACACGAATGATGACCACAGCCACACACACATGCATACATATACTATATGTACAGTATATCACAAAAGTGAGTACACCCCTAAGTGAAAATGTGAAATATCAATATTTTGTGGCCACCATCATTTTCCAGCACGGATTGAATTCTCTTGGCCATGGAGTTCACCAGAGCTTCACAGGTTGCCACTGGAATCCTCTTCCACTCCTCCATCACAACATCACGGAGGTGGTGGACATTTGACACCTTGTGCTCCTCCACCTTCCTTTTCAGGATGCCCCAGAGGTGTTTTATGGGGTTTCTTGTGCATCATCCTTAGAAGAGGCTTCCTTCTAGGTCGACAACCATGCAGAGCAATTTGATGCATTGTGAGGAGTACGATCTGAGCACGGACAGACTGACCTCCCATCCCTTCAATCTCTGCAGCAATGCTGGACACACTCATCCGTCTGTTTTCCAAAGCCAAACTTTGGATCTGAGGCTGAGAAGGTGCACTCAGCTTCTTTGGCCGACCATGGCGAGGCCTGTTCTGAGAAGAACCTGTCCTCTTAAAGCGCTGAATGGTCTTGGCCACTGTGCTGCAGCACAGTTGCAGTGTTGGCTGTCTTCTTATAGCCTAGGCCATCTTTATGTAAAGCAACAATTGGTTTTTTCAGGTCTTCTGAGAGTTGTTTGCCATGAGGTGCCATGTTGAACTTTCAGTGGCCAGGTTCAGAGAGTGGAAAAGCTTTTATATCAAATTTAACTCACCTGCTGTTGACACCTGAGACAGTGTAACACTAATGAGTCACATGACAAAGGGGAAAGAAAATGACTAATTGTGCTCAATTTGTACATTTTCACTTAGGGGTGTACTCACTCTTGTTGCCAGGGGTTCAGCTATTATTGGCTGTATATTTAGTTATTTTGAGGGGACAATAAATTTACACTGCTATACAAACTGACTACTTTTCATTGTGTCAAAGAGTCATTCATGCAGTGCTGTCCTATGAAAAGATATAACTAAATATTTGCAGAGATGTGAGGGGTGTACTGACTTTTGTGACATACTGAATGTTTAAATACATCCATCCATATAAATATGCAGGAAACAATCCAAGATCAGGACAAATCCACAACAATCAAATCCAGCTAACTGAGTTAGCGACGTATGAAGAACGGACCCCTGTTCTGTGTGTCTCCAGTGTTTGTTTGCCTGTTGTTTAGTTCCTTGTATGTTTAGCCACTAGTACTGTAGGTGTAGCTGCTAGTAGGGTTAGCCGCTAGTATGGATTAGCCTCTTGTGTACGTTTGTTTCACCTGTAGGTCCAGCTACTAACCCTATTAGTTACTAACCCAGTTAGGTCATCATCCACCTCGACAATACCTCGAATAGTGTGACGGCTGCCAGGGAGAGACTTACCCGGTCGGGGTGAACTTTGGTGAACAAAAAAAGAAACCACTGCACAGCTTTCAGGTGTTAACGGTTTTATATTTGGTCAGTATCCCATACAGGCAGAGAAGGCACATACCAAGGAACCCATACACCTCTTTGACAACGCCACAAAAACAAAAGAAAAATAGAGAGATAAAACAAGAAAAGAGCTCAGATCTCTCTCTCCCGTGCACACTCTTACACGCATGCGCATTTGCTCCACCCACACACCTATCAGGAATGGTCGCCTTAAAGGGGCAACACATTAGGTGGCCGTTACAGATTCCCCCCCAGGCAAATAAAGCTGTCCCCAGCCATACACAACTGAGTGTTACAGCAACTTAAACAACTCCATACATGAAAAGTTGAAAAAGAAAATAGAACCAAAAGGGGCATGTAACAGTAATGGTCACATTGACATACATACCAATAATCAAACCAAAACATGTTTCTCAGGTCACACTTATCCAAGACAAACAGAATAAAATAAATAAACAGGACATAGGGCCGTCCTGGCCGTACCCAACATTTTAACAGTGAAGACCTTCAAACCAGCCAACATTGCAAGAAACGTATTAGCAATAACTATTTAGTAACCAGTTGAGCTTATACATGCATCAATAATCCAATTCTAAACTTTATCCAAGTCAGCCTTGCACACTTAACATCTTACTTGAGGTCTAACCTGTCTGTGTGATACACATTTGTCCACCTATTCGTTGACCAGTCTGATGTGATTCGTGGGGCCAGTCTAGGTCTCCGGTCATAGCGGTGAATATCAAGGTCACTGGGAGGCAAGTCACTGCTCTCGCGAACCTGCTGGCCAGCTAAGCAAGTCACATCACCCCCTCTACTTGACAAGTCAGGAACACTAGTTGTCACAGGACTACTAAGTTCACTCTCAACTTCTGTCTCTGTCAACTGCGGAAAACAGTCAGCGGGACCCTTAGACATTTTGTTCAGCACGGAAACATCTGGCAACAAATCTTCAGTGGAACCTCCTTGAGATATAGGCGCCACTTCACTGATAGGGTCCCGGGTGCAAAAAGGAAGAAAGTTTGCGACATGAAAAACATCGGCGTCCGCTCCTGTATCCACATCCCATAGCCTATAGTTCAAGTAAGACAGCTTTTGTGGTATATAATAAGGGCCGACATAAACAGGTGCTAATTTAGCAGTGAAGTTTGCCAGAGCGTCTGAACGGGGATGAGTCTTCACTCTGACCAGTTCATTCACAGAGTACGAAACTGGCCTATGTTTCTGATCATAATAATTTTTCCTTTTAGTATGGCTGTCATTTAAAATGGACCGTGCGTGATCATGAGCCTCTCTGATCGAGGCCTGCAAGCTCTCAGGGTAAGGAATACCTGGCTCGTCTGTCCCCTCACTGCTTGGCTGGGTGATTATGTCAAGGGGAGTACTCAACTCACGACCATACAGCAACATGGACGGACTATGGCCCATGCTTTCGTGCGCTGCCGTTCTCAGGGCAGATAGCGATCCCACGCAGTGTGTTTGTTACCGACATAAGCACGAATAGCCGTTTTCAGCGTTTGATTTACCCTCTCTGTCGCGTTGGTTTGGGGGTGATATGCAGTCATAAGTCGATGTTCTGACCCCAGGGCGGTAAGCACATGATTGAAGAGGTCACTAACAAAGGGAGACCCCCTATCAGAGATTAGATATGTAGGCACCCCATGTCATGCAAAGACCTCGCTAAGCAACTTGCTGGCAGCAACTTGGGCGGTCGCCTCTCTCACCACACAGACCTCCACCCACTTCGAAAAGTAGTCTACAAAGACCAAGATGTACGCATTTCCACAGGATGTGCGTGGTAAGGGCCCCACAAAGTCTACTCCTGTATACTCCCATGGCCTTTGCGGTCGTATAGGAACCATAAGTCCAGCGGGTTTCCTTTGACTTGGTTTTGTGAACTGACAGACAGAACAGGAGGCGACATACTTTGTAGCATCAGCCGACAGCTTAGGCCAGTAGAATCGCATCCTGAGTCTCAGTATCGTTTTGGTCATCCCCAAGTGCCCAGCCATTGGATGATCATGATAATATTCCATTAGACTCCTCCTAATGGTTATAGGGGCATAAAGTTTCAGCCGCTTCATGGGGTGTAGGTTACAGGACACTTTCTCATCTACAAAGTACAAGAGGCCATCCTGGACCACAAACTGAGCCGCTTCCCCAATGCTACAGACATCCTGACCCTCTAATTGCTGCAAAAGTGGGCCAGCAACTGGGTCATTGAGCTGCATTTGTCTGAGATGTTCCCGATCTGAAAAGACAACAGGGGGCAATGTTCGCAAGTCCAAGCCCCCAATAACCGCATACTCCGGGAGGACTTCCATAGCTGCTTCGCAAAAAGGCACCGGGTTACGCGAAAGAGCATCCGGCACTCCCAGGCTTCTGGACAATGTCAATGTCAAAGTCCTGTAACCGGAGAGACCACCTAGCCAGCCGACCAGAGATATTGGGGCGAGACATTAACCATCTCAAACTGCTGTCAGAATAGATTGTTACATGAAGGCCCTCGATATATGGCCTGAAGTGTTCAAGGGCCCAGATGACTGCCAAGCACTCTTTTTCGAGAGTAGAATATGGCCTCTCAACTTTATGAAGAGCACGGCTCGCATAGGCAACCACCACATCTCTGCCACAGCTGTCTTTCTGCATCAGAGCAGCACCAAGGCCGACATCACATGCATCAGTATGGATAAAGAATGGAAGCGAGAAATCCGGAAAACATAACACAGGAGCTGAAGTGAGCTTGTCTTTGAGAAAATCCATGGCAGCCTGGCATGCACTAGACCACTCAAAAGGAACATCTGACCTGGTAAAAGCAAAAAGGGGTTCTGCATGGCAGGCATAATCATGGATAAATCGTCTGTAATAACTGGTCAGCCCTAGGAACTGCCTGACTTGCTTGATGTTAGTTGGGGCTTCGAAGTCGGTTACAGCCTTTACTTTTTCCCCATTCTGTAAGATACCATTCGCCGTGACATTGTACCCAAGAAAAGTGAATTCACTTCTGCAGAACTGGCATTTGTCAAGCTTAACTGAGAACCCTGCAGAATCTAATCTCATGAGAACTTCCCTCAGATCAACAAGGTGCTGTTCAAAAGTAGGCGATGCTACCACAATATCGTCCAAGTAGACGGCACATGACTTGTAAATGAGGCCCGCTAGGACAGTGTTCATAAGCCTTTGGAAAGTAGCCGGGGCATTGCATAACCCAAAAGGTATAACCCGAAACTGAAAAAGCCCGCAATGGGAGACGAAGGCAGTTTTTTGTCTCGAGTTCTCCGCCACGGCAACCTGCCAGTAGCCTCTGGCCAGGTCAATAGTGGAAACAAAAGTACCTCTAGCAAGAAAATAAAGAAATTCATCAATTCTGGGAAGAGGATAGGAGTCTTTAATCATTAGCTTATTTAGCGCACGGAAATCTACACAGAACCTTGGCTCCCCTGAGTGTTTAGGGACAATTACGACTGGAGCAGCCCAAGGCCCAGAGGCAGGCTCAATTATCTCCTCCTTTAACATGTCCTTGGTTTGGGACTCAATAAGTTCTTTTTTCACAGGTGAGGTACGATAAGGGGCAAGGTTGACTGGCCTTGCATCCCCTGTGTCGATTTCATGCTCTACAAGTGAGATGCGTCCTAAATGTCCATCAAACAAAACCACTGAAGGTCTCAAGCAGGTCAGCTAACTTTTCTTTCTGGTCACTATTCAACGCAGCTTACTCAACTTTCATAGATAGGGTAGAGGAACTGATCCCCACGCACATCAAATCGTGACTAGACATTAAATCAGCACCTTCAAACTCTTCAATGGACCCTGGGCCATCCCCAAGCACCACCGTCCTGGGGGAACATGAGTGTGGCCGAAGATCTCAACATAAAGTCCATTCCCAGAATGACAGGAGAAGAAAGGTCTTGAAAAACAGCAAAGCGGTGATAGAAGCGCTGACCCATGAACCCCAAAGACAACCACACTACACCCACAGGAAGTGCCATCTGCCAGTTGGACAGGAAGTGTGGACCATGGTTTCAAACGCGTGTCCCCCCCAGGAATAGTCTGGACAATTCCATCCCGAATGGCAGAAAGCGAGGCACCAGTATCAAGAGTGGCATCAAAAGCTTTGCCATAAAGATTAACATTGACTTTGAATGGAGTATTCCAGTAGGACGTGGAAACAACATCCTCTATGTGACAAAAGTTTGGCTGATCACTTAAAGTAACAGGAAACCGAGGCTCACTTAACTTCTCGAGGGAGGAGTGCCCCGCCTGAACATCCTCCCTCCCCTGAAGTTTCCCCACTGGTTAGGTCTTCCATCATCGAAAATCCCATCTGTGTTATCCGTCCCTTCCACCCCAAGTCCCAGGGCTAACCCCCTCTGGGACACCCTGGGGCTCTGTTGGACGAAGACGTGAATTTGCTCTTTGACTACAGTTTGGACAAGTATGAGAAGTGAAACCTGGCAAGGAGCATTTAAAGCAGTGAACATTCACTGAAGGCGGCCTGCTAGGCTGCAAACTGAGGACACCCGACACTTGGACCAAGGACTGCATGAAGCTCGTGGGCCCGCAGAAGAAGGTCCATGACTGATGGCAGTGGGCGTGCCATAAAGAACGATTCTATATTTTTCAAGTGCATGCTTACATATTAAATCAATTTGCTCTTGTTGTGGCGGAGGAGACTTCAGCTTCCGAAACTCACCCAACATGTGAGCAACAAAGGTCGGCAATGGCTCCTCAGGCCTTTGCAAGCAGTCCAAAAATACCTCTTAGGATACGTTCCTGATTATCCGAAGGTAGAAAAACTGTTCTAAAAAATTCACAGAACTGAGCCCAAGTAGTCACATGACCACTAAGGAGAGCGAACCATTTTCGTGGCTCTTTAGACAGGAAACGTGGGGAGCTCAAGAAGAGTCAGTGCATCTGTGAGATCCAGTGAGGTTCTGTACACATTAACTGACTGAAGCCACTCTTCAGAGTTAATGGAGCCATCTGCTGTAAAGACGGGTGGCTCGAGGCGCGACTTGTAAAGCATAGTGCTTTGGTGCGTTCGTTGTAGCATTCATGTCAAAAGCAGACGGCCATGTAAATGTAGGTGCAATAGTGTGAGCTGCACTGACTGGCATTGGGCATGAAGTAGTCACGGGGCCTGAGCCCTAGTATAAGGTGTTGAGCTGGCCATGGGCGCTGGGGGCGAGGTAACGGGTGCAGAACATTCTCGCTGCTCCAAGCGGTCCCAGCATGCCTTTTTGTAGGTCAATTGAGTCACGAAAGCACCTCTGCAGCACTGCCACTCCGCACGTAGCACTGCACCTGAGCACTCAAATGATGACAAGCCCATTTTGTAAAGAAAAAAAATCACAATTTATCTGTGTAACCAATAAACGGAAAAAGAGTAACAGCAACAATAGCTCAGCAAAATGTTAAGAACATTCGTACAAATAGACAGCAATATATGTAAATATATGCTAATGTGATTAGCGAATTTTTTAGAATTCCTTCTAATACTTGTTATAGCAGGAGCTCACTATACAGTCATCAATAAAACGTTTGAAGAAATAGTGAAACTCTTGAAACAGACAAAAGAAAATCTACTCCTGCATTAACCCTGCCGGCATGCATTGCAGTTCACAAGTGAAGACATGAACAAGTGTAACTATCCAAGCAAAAAAAAATTAAAAATAAATAAAAATCGTTGTTACTCCCTTTAAAAAAAAATGTTTGGATGACAAAAAAATAGGTAAGAACAGTCTAGATTGCAGCGCAGCACAGCTCGGTGATCCATTAAGAAAAAGTGCATAGGCAAACCATCCAAACTATTCAACAGTCAAACACAGTCATTAGATAACCAATCCAGCACAAGAAAGGCATTAAAAGTCAGCTCAAAAAGTAAAAAAAAAAAATCTTTCTGAAAAAAAAAGTCAACCACAGTACCCATTTTGAAGTCGGCCAATCTTGGATCCAACTTTTGTTTTTTCAATAGGAAGAGGGTCATGTGACACATTAAACCTATTGGAATTTCACAAGAAAAACAATGGTGTGCTTGGTTTTAGAGTAACTTTATTATTTCCTAGTTATTTACAAGTTTCTCTTTGTTCACCAGCCATTGACATGTCGAAGAGGTTAACACGTGATGAGCGGATCGAAATTGTGTTGATATCTGGTGAACACAGTAACCGGGTCATTGCAGCAGATTTCAATGCAGACACCCTACAAGACCACCCGTCTCCCATGCTACAGGTTAGCAAACTGCTTGCTAAGTTTCGTGATTCTGGTTCAGTGTTAGTTTTCATGCGTCCACATTTAGGCAAATCCGTCACTAATGAACAAACATCAGTGGCTGTCCTAGCTTCATTCAGCAAGAGCCCACAGCGTAGCACTCGCCGCATGGTCACTGGAGAGTGCATTAGTCGAACATCCCTTCGGCTCATATTAGCTACACACAAATGGCACCCTTACAAACTCCAGGCTACTGCAGCATCTCAACGAGGATGACCCAGATCGGCGCACACAATTTGCAGAATGGGCAAAACAAAAATTGGAACAGGACCCTCAGTTCACGCAGACAATTTTGTTCAGTGATGAGGCAAACTTTTATGTGAATGGTGAAGTTAACAAACAAAACCACCGCTATTGGTCTGACACTAAACCCACATTGGATAGATCCTCCAAGACTGTTGGAACAAAAAAAGTGATGTATTGGTGTGGTATATGGGGTACAAAGATAGTGGGGCCATTCTTCATCAATGGAACCTCAAGGCCACTGGATATTTGAAATTGCTACATGATGAAGTGTTTCCCTCTTTATGCACTGAAGCTGGCACGTTCCCTAAGTTTTTCCAGCAAGGATGGTGCACCACCACATTATGGGTGTCAGGTCCGAGCATTCTTAGAAGAACAGTTTCCTGAAAAGTGGATTGGTCGGTCGTGGGCCAGTTGAAATGGCCCCAAGGTCTCCCGAGCTGACCCCTTTAGACTTTTATCTTTGGGGTCATCTGAAGGCAGTTGTCTATGGTGTGAAGATACGAGATGTGCTGCACTGAAACTACGGATACTGGAAGCCTGTGCTGGCATTTCTCCTGCGGTGTTGCTATCAGTGTGTGAAGAGTGGGAGAAGAGGGTTGCATTGACAATCCATCACAATGGGCAGCACATTGAACACATTGGTTCAGAAACTTGTAAATAACTCATGAAAGAATAAAGTTACGTTAAAACCAAGCACACCATTGTGTTTCTTGTGAAATTCCCAATAAGTTTGATGTGTCACATGACCCTCTTCCTACTGAAAAAAACAAAAGTTGGATCCAAGATGGCCGACTTCAAAATGGCCACCATGGTCACCACCCATCTTGAAAAATTTGCTCCCTCACATATACTAATGTGCCACAAACAGGACGTTAATATCACCAACCATTCCCATTTTATTAGGTGTATCCATATAAATGGCCCACCCTGTACTACATGCTCAGTTGTTAGTCCTCATCCCCTCCCCATCTCTAGTCTCTCCCCGTCTCTGTGTTAAGCCTCTAAGCCTGTGTTTCGCTATATGCTTTGGTTTATATTAAGAGTTTGCCTTCTTTTATTTGGTCGTCGTTATGTTTAAATAAAAATATACTCTTTATGTTTATCAAACCCGTCCGCGCTTATGCCTGTCCTCTTTCTGCCCACGGCAATATCAGCCAGAATAACACCTAGTTCATGACAATTATGGCATTTAAAAATAACATTTTTACCTTTTTACATCCAAACATGTAGGTGAAGCTACAAAGTCTAATGAAAACAAATCCTCTTCTTTAAATTGAGAATGAAATTACACCAGTTGGGTGAAGAACTCGTCTTTTTATAATCATTAAAGCTGTCCGTCATTTCGACAAACCTCCCATATTAAACTGAATGCTTCGTTTTCATGTCTCCGCTGAGAGGATTAGTGTCTTTCAGAGATGTTATCTGAGTAAAGAGACTGTATCTGAGTAACTATTTTTTCCATTTTGTTGACTTGTTGATTTAATGCAAACACCACCTCCTCCTCCTCCTTTTTCTTTTTTACAAAACAGATTGGATGTAGAATCAGGAATGGATGGTGCAGGACTGGAAAAAGTGGACCGGAATTTGTTTATCAAGCTATTATTTAAGTTGAATTACTGTATTGATATAATTTTTTTCTCAAATTGTTGAAAATGAAACAAACATGCGTGAGCTTGTGAGCAGCGCGTTACAATATTGAATTCTGATTGGCTAATCACGGTTATTTATAGTTTGTAGATGATCATACAATATTTCATTTTCATTACAATTTTGCTGGATGTCCCCCCCCCCCCCCCACATTCCCCCTCAAATCGAGTCCTGCTTATAATGAACTATTGATTTAATTATTCAGTTTCAATTTTAAATTTCATCTTTGTGGAGAGATTATGAGATAAAAACTACATGAAAGAATTAAAAAGTGCTAAAGACTGTAAATGTACTGATGAGTAAGAGAGTGCAGCTTAACACTGTGTTTATGATTATTAAGACCATTTAAGACTCAGCAGTAGTGTTTCAGTAAATCATTGTTCATTAGCTATTTATTGTCTTTCATTATATACTGTTTTGGTTGTTTTTACTTTCTAATATTTACATTATAATGTGTCTAATGTACGTAATTTATTGGATCTGATTGTGATTCTGTAGTCTGTGTTTATAAAGCTGATCCAACAGTCATGTGCTAAACTACACAAATACACTAAACACATGAATTATCTCATATGTCACCGGTTGAGAAATAAGTGAAACATATATAATAACAGTAAAACGTTGGTAAAAATACTGAAACATACCTTAAATGTGAAGGAGGTAGACAGTCAGTGATGTAGAGTTTAAAGATCCTAGTGTCGTTCAGGAGACGTTCTGATGTAACTGAGTAACTACTTTTCCACTTTATAGACTTAATTTAATGCAAATCACCACCTCCTCCTCCTCCTTTTTCTACTTTACAAATCAGATAGGATGTAATTTAGGAATGGATGGAGCAAGACTGGAAAAAGTGGACCATTGTTTATCAAGCTATTATTTAAGTTGAATTACTGTATTCATATACATTTATTCTCTAATTGTTTATTTCAAAATGATCTCTGTAAATAATAATAAAAAAATATTACAAATATAATCTACATGCTCTATTGTCTCAGTTATTGTGTAACAATCATCCTGCTCACTCATTTACAGTAAACAATATGGTCAATAAATATTCGCAGACACATTTGTTTAGAAAGACCGTATGCGAGGAGGCGTGAATGATCATGAATAATGCTGTAATTCACACCAGAGAAGACATAATGAGCTGCATAATGAGCTGCATAAATACCCCTTTCAGTCAGGTATGTGACAGAGGGAAGTGCTACAAGAAAATATTTTGAGGACAAAAATATATTTCTCTGTTTGTAGTTTACTTTACAGAAGAGCAGATTAACTCAAGATCCACTTGCAAAAATCCCAGGAACAGTTCAAGATAAAAAGATAAATAAAAGATATAAATAAAAAGTGTAAAAACAGACAGTCAGGGAAAAATGGTGCAAACAAAGCAGGGTAATATATATAAAACTGTCCATACATGCAGGGAAAACTGCAACAGGAACAGTGCAAAATAAAAAAACAAATAAATAGACATTCAAGGTAAAACGGTGCAAGGAAAAAAAAACTGTGCACCAACATACTGTCATGGGTCTAGCTGGTGGTGCTGGCTAGACCCGGCTGATGTTGTGGTTGCCGTGGGCATATATGTTAGGCATGAACGCAGAGGGGTGTGCAAACAGAAAGTCTTTTTATTATCAAAACTAAAAACAGACACAAACAAACAAAGGAACCACACAACAAACATAAACTAAAACCAGGGCTCAGGAAAAACACAGGGAACGGCGCGCTAACACAGGGAATGGCGCGCTAACACAGGGACAAGAACTGGACACAGGGAACCATGGAGCTGACACAGGGAACCGACAGAGAGAACTGGGATGAGGAAACATGGAGCTGAAGCTAACTAAGACACATAGGGGAACTAGAGATGAGACAGGGGCTAGACAGGAGAGACATGCTAGAACAGGAGAGACAGGGCTGGAGAGACGAGCTAGACCGGAGAGACAGGGCTGGGAGACACAGGACAAGACATGGGACAGAACACAGACTATGAGACAGAACCAGAATACAGGACTAGAAACAGGGCTAGAGACGGGACCAGGGACACAGAGACTAAGAAAACGGGACCAGGGGGACACAGACTAGAGACGGGAACTAGAGACGGGACTAGACTGGCTGGGTTAGTGGTTAGTTGGGTTAGTAGCTATATATGCAATATGGGGACACTGGGTGCTGACCTAACCAGGTTAGTATCTAAAGGGGTTAGTGGCTAACCGGGTTAGTACTGACCTAATAGTGGGGAACTGAACACAAAAGGCAGGGCACCCATGGAGGCTATTCCAAACTAGCGGCTAACCTACTAGTGACCAGAACCACTAGCAGTCAATCCCACTAGAGGCTAGCCTACTGGAGGCTAACCCTAACTAGGGGGCTAACCCTACTAGCAATCAAGGCCTACTAGCGGCTAACCCTGCTAGCAGCTAGGCCCTCATGTGGCTACACAAAACTAAACAGACAAAGAACTAGACTGGAAGACAAACACTGGGAAGACACAGAACAGTACTTACACTGTACACAGGAGGAGACACAGCCTAACTAAACATGAAACAGGACAACTCCATGAATCCATCAACACAAGGAACATAAGGAAAACAAACAGTAGAGGCCCTCTAGAAAAACAAAGGTAAAACAATATAACTAAAATATAAACTCAAAGAAAACAATCAAAAAGGAATGTCCACATGACGGTAGTCAAAAACAATCACATACAAACAGACAAACATGAACTGTGACCTCTAGTGGAGGTTCCTAACACATACATGCATGGTAAAACTGTAACATAATGCAAAATACACATTTAGAGCAAACATGAATAGTACAAGATAAAATGGATTGTATGGTTTCCACAGTCACATGTCCCTGTGCCACTCTGGAAAGTGTGACGACCCACCAAGCCACAGCTCTGCCATGAATACATGAGCACTCCTGTTCCACATTCCCAACCGTCCCTTATATCCCACCGCCTCACCTTCCGCGCTCTCCACACACCTGGTGAGTCATCATTAATCATCCCCACCTCCTTATTTAAACCACACACCTGACACCACCACATTGCCAGATTTTGAGTGCCTTCCATAGCCCAATATTCCAGCGTTTTTTCATGCCTAGCTTTCTCATTACCGGACCTCGCTTTGTTTCTCGACCTCGCTCTTGCTTCACGTTTTGGACTTCCACGCTCACGGACTTTTGCATTACCGATCTCTGGATTTATTTATCGACTACGAACTTGGATCACGGACTCTCTCTCTAGCATCTCTGGTTCTGAAATCTGCTTCCCCCCGACCACTGATAAGCAACGCGAAACCAGCCACGAACCTGCGCGATTTCACCTCGCACCTGCCGGCTGTCAGCGCAGAATTCTCTCTCCCATCGGCTCTGGGCGCTTCGGCACTCCTGCGCAGATCACGCTGCACACAAGACTCCCTCGCCGGCTCATTACACCAGCCGCGCTGCATGATAAGCTCCCTCGCCAACTCACGGCGCTTCCGCATTCCTGCTACACTCAAGCTGCACACGGAGCTCTCGCGCCGGCTTCCGCATTCCTGCTACACTCAAGCTGCACACGAAGCTCTCGCACCGACTTCCGCATTCCTGCTACACTCAAGCTGCACACGGAGCTCTCGCGCCGACTTCCGCATTCCTGCTACACTCAAGCTGCAGACGGAGCTCTCGCGCCGACTTCCGCATTCCTGCCAGACTCACGCTGCATACGCAGCTCTCGCGCCGACTTCCGCATTCCAGTGCAACTCTCTCCCTCTCTGCACACACAGCTTCACTACACAGTGCAACAAGCACTCCAGCACCAAGCACATTAAGGTTCCTTGCATCAACTTCCCAGCCTGTTTCAAGTTCCCCTAACTAGTAACTGTCATAATAAAATCCCAGGACCGCCTTCCCTGCACTTGGATCCTTCACAACCAGGCGTTTCCCTAACAGTATAATCTGGCCCTCGAGGAATGGAGACACTGGCTGGAGGGAGCAGTACACCCTTTTCTTGTATGGACGGACCACAAAAATCTTGAATATTTAAAGACAGCCAAAAGGCTTAATTCTCGTCAGGCGCGGTGGTCCCTTTTTTTCTCCCGCTTTCTCTTCACATTATCATACCGGCCAGGTTCAAAGAATGTCAAACCCGACGCCCTCTCCAGGCAATTCTCCACGTCCCAACACACACCCACGGTACAAACCATTCTTCCCCCTCCATGCCTTGTGGCTACTACGCGGCTGGATGTGGAAAACCTGGTCCAGCAGTCCCTTGAACAGGAACCAGGCCCAAGTAATGTTCCGCCCAGGATGCTCTTCGTCCCTGCGTCAGTGAGATCCCAAGTACTCGACTGGGCTCACAGTTCTAGATTGGCTTGTCACCCTGGGGTGACACGCACACTTTCACTCCTGCAGCAACGGTTCTGGTGGCCTACCATGAAGGAAGATGTTAAGCAGTTTGTCGCCGCTTGTGACATCTGTTCAAGGAACAGAACGACTAACCGCCCCCCCCCCCCCCCCCCCCCCCCCCCCCCCCACCCCCCCCCCCCCCACCCCCCCCCCACCCCACCCCCCCCCCCCCCCCACACCACACCAACCCCACCGAGGGCCTCCTAAGACCCCTCCCCATCCCACATCGTCCCTGGTCTCACATTTCTATTGATTTTGTCACTGGACTTCCACCATCTGACAATAACACTTGCATCTTAACAGTCGTAGACCGGTTCTCCAAATCAGCTCATTTTATTCCACTACCCAAACTTCCGTCCGCCAAGGAAACTGCCGAGCTTCTCATCAACCATGTTTTTTCGGCTCCATGGACTTCCACTAGACATTGTTTCGGACAGAGGACCTCAGTTCTCAGCTCAGTTCTGGAAGGCCTTTTGTGGTTTCATCGGCGCCAACCCCAGTCTCTCATCTGGTTTTCACCCAC